>JAXQQM020084578.1:0-525416 GCA_034641835.2 Pinus albicaulis
CATAGTTTTTACACTGCGATACAAAGGCGCGCAGCGCTCCTGTGTGAGCGCACGGTACTCCTGTAGCCGCGGGTCACAAGGGCCCAATAGGTGACCTGACACAAATTTTTGCATGGCACTCTATCTGTCAAGCGCGTCGCGCATGTGATTAACCCTCAACACGCTATCAAATCACCTCTGAAGCTGGCTCAAACTCCTCAAGAAGCTTTTCATCATGTTTTAGAGGTATTTCCATGTGCCCTCTTGGTTTTTCAAAAAACTGATAAGTGGTGTAAAGGGTTAGAAGGTCACGATTTCAAGCTTGGTGTGAAAACGTAATGCTGTGTTTACATTGGCTAGAGATAAAGCATTAAAAGGCTTATAGGTTTTATTTCATTGAAAAGCTACTATAACTGTCATATAAATTCCAATTGAAGGAAGGAGCACAAGGTTTTGGAAAGAAAAAATGGAATTGAAACAGTAATTCAGCGTTCAAGCACAGTGGTTAGTCCATGAGTTTCTTTGACCTTTCAGCATTTTCTTCGAGGTGTCGAAAAGACAAAAAATTTTTTTGACTATCCATTCATAAAACATAAGCAGTAAGTCAAGTTACCATTCGCATCTCAAGGTGTTGTCAAACTGATATAAAGAGCAGTAGGGTATAAAGACCACATTTTTTTGTTTAAAAATAAGTTTATTGGCATTTGACTGCTGCAAAACCTTTGATAACACCTCAGAAGCATTTCAAAACTCTGCCACTTTATCTCATATACACAGTAACTTTGATTGTGTAAGATAAATTTTATGGTTGACTGTCTTCATGTTGTTGGATCTGCTGATGACGTGTCTACAAGGAAAAAGAAGGTTTTGAAGCTAAGAAGATTGTGTTTGGCCTTCTTCTGAAAAAGGACAAGGGTGTTCTATGTCCTCAAAAAATCACAGAGCAGAGTACTCTCAAACACAATACACAAGAAAATCTTTTTGACTGTGTTCATATTGTTGAGTTTATTGGTATTTAGACTGCTACAAGGCCTTTGTAATCACATCAAAAGCATTACAACTTTGTCACCTTACCCTATAAACAGAAGCCTTTGACTGTATAGGTACACTTTGTGATTACTATTTTCATATGGTTGAATCCACTGGTGGAGTGGCTTACTCCAGAGGGGAGCAGTGTATTGAAATGAGAAGGTTATGGTTTTTCTTTTGGCTGAAGTACAAGGTTTTGCTGTGTCCTCAAAACATCAAAAGCAAGGCACCCCTACCACAAAACACAGAAAAGGTCACTTGGACTGTGTTTCTTTAACTGACTGTGTTTTTGGTTAAATTTACTTGTTGAGTAACATACCAAGTGAAAGGCAGTGTTTTGGGAGGAGCGGGGACCTGATATCACAGAAAACATTTCACACAGCATAGAGGCAAATAAATCAAAGATCAAACAGTGATATCAGCAGGAGTAGCATGACAGTGATGAACAAGGAGGCTAAAGGGAAGCGTCGGGAACGGAAAGTGAAGAAGGACACATCAGGACTTGGAATTTTGGCTTCAGTTTCAGAGCATGTTTCTGAGGACCCTTGAGGGTCATACACACCAATTTTGGGCACATTTTGACATGTTTTGGTTTTTTGGCATTTTTGAGTTTTTGGTCAAAACTCATAAATTCGCCATTTCATTTTGAGAATTATTCAAGGGAGGAGAATGGTATATTTGGATGCCATAATTTCATGAGCATGCCCTCAGTGATTTTCATAACATTTGGAGATCATTTGTCCCCTCAAAACGGTGAAAAATGCTCGCTTTTTGCACAGTCTGCCCGGTCTATCAGCAGACTGTTATTTTTGGTTTTTTAGACACAGGTGCCGATTTGGAGGACTTCCAGGCATCAGATTGGGTAAATTTCAGTTGTTCCAGAAATTAGACACTTAGCTCTTTCCAACGAGCTATCATGAGCCTCGTTTCGACACCAGGAAGGCTGCCAAATGTTTCCGGCAAGTGAGGGGACCTTTTGCTGATATAAATTTAGGATATTTTTGTAATTTTTGAACCTCTAAAATCTGCTTTTCCCAAATGTGCGTTTAGCTATTTTTGCACATGGAAAATGATGCAAAGTCAATTATTTTTCCTTTTTTAGCATTTTCTAGATATTTCATGAGATATTTTTGTGCCTTGGGCTTTGCAAAGCCTCAAGGACAAGTTTAGATATTTTGATTAGGCCAATAGGAGAGGAAGTTGAACCATGAGGTTTTCCTCACTTGAGCCTATATATTCCAAAGGCTTTCATTGTAAAACAAGGCTGAACTTGAGAAGAGAAGCAATATATTGGTCATATGAGCTTTGGAAGAAATACTTGTGTTATTCTTTTGGATTTCCTCTTGGATGTTCTTGGATGAATGATGAAGGATTGTTGATGGATTCCATGACTTGGTAGAATGGTATAGTGTTTCTTTCTGTGTTTTTTCTTCTAGTTTTCATTCATAAATACATGTTTCTTGCTTGCTATAGATCAGTAGAGAACAAATTTGAGACATGCCCTTGGAGGTACCTCAAATTTCCTGTTTCTTCATAGCTTTCATGTTTTCTTCTTCCTTAGTTACATTAAAGAATTCTTAACTGCTCTTTAATAACTTGAGGACATTGTTGCTAGTTTCATTCATAGTTTCTATGCATGCTAAGTAGGATGTATGGTATGCCCTACTTACCTATGGCTGTCCATAGTATCATCCATGAAACTATCTCTTTGACTGATTAGATTATCATCTTGTCGAACCAAGGAGGCCTAGTTTCGATCTAGCCCTTTGTCTAAAACTATGCGAATCTTGTTTTTCAAAGTGCCCAATAACTTGAAGTACTTTGTTTAGGTGTTACGGCATAGTGTTTCGAGTTGTTAGTCTGTCTTGTGTGTTTTCCCCAAAGTCTGATAGCCATTTCCCAAAGTTAGAGGGTCTTATACTTCTATGCATGGCTTGAATGTTTGTTTCTATGTATTTATTAGTTTATAGTTACGTTTTGCATGATTAATGGTTTTCCCTACCATGTTTATGTTATCTATTGAGCTAGTTATGCTTGAAACTCTTTGTTGTTCACAAAATTGATGTCCATTTACTCCATTTTGCCCTAAGATCCTTTCTACCTTGAATCAAATCGGCCCTTCAACAGCCTTGTATCGTCATCTAATAGATTTCTTGACCTTTTGAACCCATAGCCCAGTTAATCTATCATCTTGTTATCTATTTTATATCTTTGATCAATTTCATCCCTCACAACTTAAAAAACCAAAAAAACTTACTTCATAACTAGCCTAAAATCAGAACTCAATAAGAAAACACACAGATATCCCTTACACATATAGAGAGAGCCCTCTCTGAGTCCAGGAAGGCCAGGTCCTTGGGCTCCAAAGCTTGGTTTGATGTTACACTGTCATTTGGCTTGCCAATCAGCCAAATCACGGGACCCTAACATAATGGCGATCACGGTGGGACCTTGAGTCAAAACATCCTAGGTATCCCTTAGAAATTCTCAAAATCCCAGTCAAACTTAGAAAAGTAGAATCTGGTTGTCTCACCATCCTAGCAAAATGATGACTTAGCTATAGGACACTCTTACAAACCTTAGGACTATTTAAAAAACTCAGAAAAACCCCAAAAAACTCCTTTAGATTGGTTTTTGTCAATATTGGTGGTGGACCATACACACATATCTCAAAACAACCAAGTTCCACCTGGCGACTCCACTAGCCTCCAGTAGGCCTTACTATTTTACCGAACTCTAGGTTACTATCCGATCAACCTATCCCATCGCTCACTAACATAGCAGGAGATTGTGGGACATTGATTACATGACAATATATCAAACTCTTATAGACTCTTTAGTTTTTTAGATACTTAAACAAGCAAGCAGTCCATAGACTCATTTAGAGTAAACTCTTTTTGTTCTCACCATCCTAGCAAAGTGTTGAAACAAGTTTAGAATACTTTAGCAAACCATAGGCTGCACATAAACTTAGAAAAACCTTAAAAACATTTCCAAATTAGTTACTGGTGGTGGACCATAGCTACATCTTTAAAAAAACAACCAAGTTCCACCTGGCGACTCCACAACTCCCAATAGACTTAAAGACTCCACTGGAGGAAGAACCTAAAACATGACTGGTCATCCTAGAAAGAAAAAGCACTCAGGCTTTAGTTGGATTCAAGAAATTATTGTCTTTATCTATAACTATGTTCTATCCTACTTTGAGCCTGATCAGGAATACACCGATGAGATCTACATTGATCATTGGAAAGATCTCAAACCTCAAAAAGCTAAGCCTCAAATTTCAAACCATGAGCAGGCTTGTACACTTGTGCTTACCCCAGATTCACCTATGGAAAACCTAGCAAAACATGAGCCTCATGCTACCTTTCCCACTCTGGCTGAAACCTAAAACAGTCACGAACCTATTTTTACACTACCTATATCCACAAAGGTCCCAGAAAGATACAAGCCTCTGGTTTTACCTCCCATCTTACAAGCCCTTCCTGCAAATCTTCAAAATAAATTACCCAGGTTTGATGGAGAAAGCTCCAAAGTTACCGCTGAAGAACATGCCCGAAAACTTGAGGATTTACTTGACCTTTATGACATAGAAGAAGATGATGTGTGTATTAGAATGTTTTCCTTATCATTACAAGGAAAAATTAAGAGTTGGTTTCAAGACCTTCCCGCTGCAAGCATTACCAATTTTTATCAGCTCACTCAAATCTTCCTAGATAGGTGGGTGGTCGTGGGTAATAAAGTTCTCATCATAAAGGAGTACAATCAGTTAAAAAGACAACCAGGGGAAACAATACAAAACTTTTCAGCCAGGTTCAATAAAGTATACCATGCAATGCCTGCTAATCTAAAGCCACCCCTCGGATGTGTTCTCTTGCACTACCCAGATTCTTTTGACCCAGAGATGGTTTTCCAGATAAGAAACAAAGATCCTTTGACCCTAGAAGAAATGAAAATGATAGCAGTTTATGTATAATTCAACATACTAAATAGGGAGGCACAGCTAATAATAATAGAGAAAGACAAAGAAAATCAAGAGAGACTAGTATCTTCAGAAGAAAAGTTGAAAAAATTGATATGTATGTTAGGAAAACTAGAGCATCTACTTGATAGGAAAAGAGAAAAACACAAGGTTAACACTGCTTATTCAAACCAACCTACACTTCTTCCTCAGGTTGAACACACTCGACTATCACAAGACAAGAGTTATAAAAAAAATGTGCCAAATGGGAAAGTTGCAAATAAAAACATAGAGGAATGCCCTGAAGAAACTATCAGCCATTTTTAAATCACAGATTCTGAAATGGAAGAAGAATCAAAACCTTTAGATTCTCTACCCTTATGCTTTAAATCATTCCAGACTTTGAAAGAAAATTTGCACCCTAAAGATCTCTCAGCAGTTATTCAGGAAAACCCTGCTCAAGTTAGCTCTCACCTAAATCAAGAAGGGTTGATTGAAGAGAAATTGAAATCTGAGATAGAATATAAATCAAAACCTGTAGGATCTCTACCTTTATTTTGGGAGTCATTTGAGTTCATAAAATCGAACTGGCCCCCTAAGAATCTATCAAAGGAAACTCATGAATCCCATGTTTATTATCCCAAGCATCAAGAAGAGTTGAGTAAGGTTGAATTCAAATCTGATATAGAAGATAAAGTAAAACATGTAGGATCTCTACCTTTATGCTGGGAGTCATTTGAGTTCATAAAAGCAAATTGGCCTCCTGAAAATCTATCAGAAAAAACTCATGAATTACATGCTAACTATCCTCAACATCACAAAGAATTGGTTGAAGATGAAAACAAGCAAGAAATTAAAGAGAACCCACAGGATCTCTCTAAGGGCATAAGTGATGATTCATCATCTCTCATAGGTGAAGTCCAAAAATACATTCATCCTTCAAATCATATTTCCCAAGAGAAAGAGGATTACTATAGAGAAATGAAAATGCCTCCCTTTTTAACTGAAGATGAAATAGATCAACTTATAAACATGTAGACAGCCTCTAAAACTTCATATAACCAAAAAATTTCTGATCTGTCTCCTGTTAATATTGCATATCATAAATCAAAAAGTAGATTTGTAAATCAATTTGAAGAAAAGAAATCTGATAGTCCAATGTGCATGGTTGGTGACATTAATTATAATGATGATCTTCCAAGGTTTGATAAATATTTTGATGATGATTTCCAAATAGAATCTAACTTTGCAAAAAACTCAGCTTTTGATTTTTGGGAGGAAGCTCAGTTTCATAAACTTGAGAAAAGTGAGCAGCCATTACAGATCATCTATGACACTGATGAGGAAAGCCTTGAGAGTTTAGAAGTAAGTGAAGAGTCTCAGACTCTTTTCTCTACTTCACTTCACTCCGTCAGAGACAACATGCACATAATTGGAAATCAACAGTTTTTTAGATTTGATGATGAGGTTGAGGAGAATGATGAAATCCTCGAGTAGGTTGTAAATGAGAAGCCTTTTCCTGAAATAGTTGAAGAAATCATTTTGGACATGGAATCTTCCTTAACTCCAGATTTGCAGCCACCAAGTTTCATTGAGTTACAAATTGCAGATGAAGAAGTAGAGGTTGATAAACACATGGGAGTTGTCACACTGTCCTTTCAAGATAATTTACTGTCAAAGTGTATCCTTGTTCTTCAACGTGGTGACCTTCACACAGTTTTTAGTCCACTTAATCAGAACACATCAGCTTGGAAAGAAAACTACACTGCAATACATGATAAGTCTGACAGTTCGAGTGATCATGAAGAAGAGTTGCTTTACCAGGGGGGTCCCAAATATATCCAAGTGGAAGAAAGAGTAGTCTTGAATGAGTTCTATATCTCAAATCCTCTAGATTAGGTATTATTCCAAGATCCATTTTTTGTTTTCCTTGAGAATTCTGAAAGAGTAGTCTTGAATGAATCCTATATCTCAAAACCTCTAGATCAGGTATTATTCCAAGATCCATTTGTTGTTTTCCTTGAGAAGTCTGAAAGAGTAGTGGGTTCTATCATGAACAAGTTGCTGCCAAGAATGAGAAAAAACTTAAGTACTACTGTCCAGAAACAAACTAAATGGGAGTGGCCTTTTTATTATTTCTGCATCATGAAAAAACTAAACCAGAATCACCCATGTAATCATCTACTTGACTGGTTACATTGGAAAGAAGAGTTCACCAAATGTGTATGATGTGTATAGTTTAGGCTAGGATAGGTAGATAGTTAAATCTCAGCCTTACGAGCATCTTTCCAGTTTTAGATTGTTTGAAGAAAAAAGTGAAAAAGCAGAAAATACAAAAAACAGTAAAAAGTAGAAAAAGAGGGCAGTTTTTAAAAAACAATGGTAAAGCCCCATGTTCCAAAAAAGATAGTCCTTCAGAAAGCGCGCAAGTCTAAATGCCGCTACTAGTACTTCAATGTCTTGTTCAGCTATCTAGCCTAATCATAGCTGAGCATGTTTAAATTTATTTGCTGATAAGTTACTGAGTTAAAAATATGGTCAACATTATGTAAGATTGACTTATCACAGAGAGTAGATTAGGAAAAGATACTGGTTCCACAAGCCCAAAACAGAACCAAAGAGAGAAACGAGGGATGGAAAATACATTGTACACCTTAGCCCTGTTTTTGTCTAGATTTCCCTTTTTGCAGAATAATATTTATGTGCAGCTTGTCTTTCATGCCACAAATACATGACAAATCAGACTGCCTAATCCTGATTTGAGTCATCTTTTAAATTTCATATTTTTAGATTAGAGAACAAAATCCTGTCAAACAGCTTAATCTTGACAGTTGATCTAGCATAGGTAGAGTAATGGAGTTCATCAGTTTAATCTTAACTCCCGGCAGATATAAGTGTAGAAATAGCTAGGTTCATTTTACAAAAAGAAAAATATGCATTGTCAAAAGGCTGCTAGTTCAAATGCGCCAAAAAAGGAGAAAAAATGTTAGGAGAGATAGTTGGGTAGGTAGAAATATCATTGATGATGATCATGCTGTCTCTTTTCAGAAGTAGCATCTAAAAGAGTGAACATTTTGTGCCAATGGGTAAGGCATTGGTCTTCATAAGCCAAAGATCTGAAATTCTGGACACCTCCTGAAAAGGAGCTGCCCTCCCCAAATGGAGCCACTGTTAGTCATCAATATTTTCTATTTTGTTAGTGATGACTAGTTCGCACAGCCAAGTTTTCTAGCAGCTGATCCAAAAATTTGTCATATTTTCCAGCTGGGAAAACACCCATAAAATTTTTTTCGCTCTCCTACCTTTCAGCCCGCCCATGACAAGATGAAACCCCATTATCAAATCCTACCTAGCCTCATCCATAATAGCCTGCCCACTAGCTCCAAAGAGACAATCCAAACCTGTTCAGAAAACCATCCCCTAAGTTAGGAAGTGGCGCTTTAAGGCATTTCACCTTTGGCAACCATCAAAAAGCCAAAAAACCTCCATCTGCTATAGGCCAGTCATAACATACCTCCCACTCTGCTAATGAAGTTAGTCACAGCCCTAAGTCGCACCACTTATACACCCCTAAGTCTCAGCAATGCATAGACCATAATCTCAAGCTGATGTTAGGTGTTTTACACTGTTTATGGATTTTACAAGCACAGGAAACATGTCAGCACCTTAGAAGACAATTCTTGGCTCCACATAAGAAGAAAGCTACTTCCCAATGTGATCATAAGCCTGAGATGCATCTGCAAGGCAAAGAGTTATTCATCAAAATCTTGCAGCCCCATTCACAGTCTGAAAGAATAGCAGAAGAAAAGCAACATTGTCAAGAAGCTGTTGAATAAGTCCTAGCTAAGAACCTCCTTCATCTATAAGCAGAGGGTTAAGGCACCTCCTTCATCTACAAGTAGAGGGAAATGGCCAATGTTTGACTTAAAAAGTTGCAACTGACTGTAATCAAAGTTTGTTAATAAACAGTGAGAAGGTGACACAAATTTTCTGAAGAACAGTGATGATTGGAGACTGAGGTAAAAGCATCAATGTTTTCACTATTGTTTGCCTGTTATCATATGTAAGAAAACCCTTGTCAATATGTTCATTAGACAGCCTACTTGTGGGTGGGACATAAGGTTGACAAAGCACAGATATTTTTCCAAGAGAAAAAGGCCTCCTTCATTCATAAGCAGATGGCCAGAGCATTAAATGATTTCAAGGTACTGTTTGATCTAAGAAGCAAGGTAAGAAACCAAATAGAAAGCAGGGGTACCACTGAAATCAAATAGGTCAAACTTATCTCAAAATAGTCCACAGCTCCAACAAAATAAGTTCTGAATAGTGATTAATAATTTGTGTCATTACATAGGCAAAGAACTAATGATGATTATGTTCTAAAAGATGTTGATCCCCCTACTCCTAAGAAGATGTCCTTCAGGTTGCTTACCACAAGTTGACAAGGAAAATTTGAGTTTTGCTCTTCCCAAGAGAGGTATCACAGCTAGACACAGTGGTTCATAACGTACAAAGAGAGGCTGTGGAATTTTTTCAAGATCTGAAGCTCATTGAAGCGAAATCTGCATGCCACTGCCATAAAGGAAAGCAGTTTCCCTGTAAAAACAGGTCAAGGTACTCTACTATTACATTTTGAGTAAAGGTAAAGCATTAGATTCCAAAATGACTGCAGGAGTTTCATTGCCTTTGAGTCACAAGGCAAAACCTGTAAACTGATAGTTTCATCATCATTGGAGAAGGGTTGTGAGAGCAGGTAGTCAATATCCTCAATAACCAAAAGCTGGATCAGTTTGGGAATTTGGAGATAATTTGGCATTGTTTGGGTTGATTGGCCCTTTGTAAAACAAGGTTTGCACTTACAGTGACCAACAAAATTTTTATCCACGGTCAAAAAGGAGGTCTCTTCACACATTTCTACAACAGATAAAAAGTACAAAGGTAATAGGTGAGTTCGAAAAGCAAGGTTTAAAGTTTTGATTTGAAAACAAATGCATCTTCAAACTTTTCAAATAAACCCTCTCCAAATCAAATGACAAGTGACCGTTGGGTTTTTCACTATTTCAAAGGAGTAAATCAAAGTGGAAAACTCATTTTCAAGTCCCCAAGCAAGATCGAACATCCCTTTGCAGTTTTCAAGCGGTAAAATGAAGTTTTCAAATCAATTTCCAAGGTTTTGAGAGTTTTTGCACCGCGCGGCACTCCTGTATAAGCGTGCGGCGCTCCTGGGCATAGTTTTTACACTGCGCTACAAAGCCGCGTAGCGCTCCTGTGCGAGCGCAGCGCTCCTGTAGCCGTGGGTCACAAGGGCCCGACAGGTGACCCGACACAAATTTTTGCATGGCACTCTGTCTGTCAAGTGCGTCGCGCATGTGATTCACCCTCAACATGCTATCAAATCACCTCTGAAGCTGGCTAAAACTCCTCAAGAAGCTTTTCATCATGTTTTAGAGGTATTTCCATGTGCCCTCTTAGTTTTTCAAAAAAATGATAAGTGGTGTAAAGGGTTAGAAGGTCACGGTTTCAAGCTTGGTGTGAAAACGTAATGATGTGTTTACATTGGCTAGAGATAAAGCATTAAAAGGCTTATAGGTTTTATTGCATTGAAAAGCTACTATAACTGTCATAGAAATTCCAATTGAAGGAAGGAGCACAAGGTTTTGGAAAGAAAAAATGGAATTGAAACAGTAAGTCGGCCTTCAAACACAGTGGTTATTCCATGAGTTTCTTTGACCTTTCAACATTTTCTTCGGGGTGTCGAAAAGACAAAACAATTTTTTGACTATGCATTCATAAAACATAAGCAGTAAGTCAAGTTACCATTCGCATCTCAAGGTGTTGTCAAACTGATATAAAGAGCAGTAGGGTATAAAGACAACAGTGTTTTGTTTAAAAAGAAGTTTATTGGCATTTGACTGTTGCAAAACCTTTGATAACACCTCAGAAGCATTTCAAAACTCTGCCACTTTATCTCATATACACAGTAACTTTGATTGTGTAAGATACATTTTATGGTTGACTGTCTTCATGTTGTTGGATCTGCTGATGAAGTGTCTACAAGGAAAAAGAAGGTTTTGAAGCTAAGAATATTGTGTTTGGCCTTCTTCTGAAAAAGGACAAGGGTGTTCTATGTCCTCAAAACATCACAGAGCAGAGTACTCTCAAACACAATACACAAGAAAATATTTTTGACTGTGTTCATATTGTTGAGTTTATTGGTATTTAGACTGCTACAAGGCCTTTGTAATCACATCAAAAGCATTACAACTTTGTCACCTTACCCTATAAACAGAAGCCTTTGACTGTATAGGTACACTTTGTGATTACTGTTTTCATATGGTTGAATTCACTGGTGGAGTGGCTTACTCCAGAGGGGAGCAGTGTATTGAAATGAGAAGGTTATGGTTTTGCTTTTGGCTGAAGTACAAGGTTCTGTTGTGTCCTCAAAACATCAAAAGCAAGGCACCCTTACCACAAAACACAGAAAAGGTCACTTGGACTGTGTTTCTTTAATTGACTGTGTTTTTGGTTAATTTTACTTGTTGAGTAACATACCAAGTGAAAGGCAGTGTTTTGGGAGGAGCAGGGACCTGATATCACAGAAAACATTTCACACAGCATAGAGGCAAATAAATCAAAGATCAAACAGTGATATCATCAGGAGCAGCATGACAGTGATGAACAAGGAGGCTAAAGGGAAGCGCCGGGCACGGAAAGTGTAGAAGGACACATCAGGACTTGAAATTTTTGCTTCAGTTTCAGAGCATGTTGCTGAGGACCCTTGAGGATCATACACACCAATTTTGGGCACATTTTGACATGTTTTGGTTTTTTGGCATTTTTGAGTTTTTGGTCAAAACTCATAAATTTTCCATTTCATTTTGAGGATTCGTCAAGGGAGGAGAATGGTATATTTGGATGCCATAATTTCATGAGCATGCCCTCAGTTATTTTCAGAACATTTGGAGATCATTTTCTCCCTCAAAATGGCGAAAAAGGCTCGCTTTTTGCACACTCTACCCGGTCTATTAGCAGACTGTTATTTTTGGTTTTTTACACACAAGTGCTGATTTTGAGAACTTCTAGGCATCATATTAGGGAAATTTCAGTTGCACCAGAAAGTAGACACTTAGAGCTTTCCAACGAGCTATCATGAGCCTCGTTTCGACACCAGGAAGGCTGCCAAATGTTTCCAGAAAGTCAGGGGACATTTTGCTGATATAAATTTTGGATATTTTTGTAATTTTTGAACCTCTAAAATCTGCTTTTTCCAAATGTGCGTTTAGCTATTTTTGCACATGGAAAATGATGCAAAGTCAATTATTTTTCCTTTTTTAGCATTTTCTAGATATTTTATGAGATATTTTTGTGCCTTGGGCTTTGCAAAGCCTCAAGGACAAGTTTAGATATTTTGATTAGGCCAATAGGAGAGGAATTTGAACCATGAGGTTTTCCTCACTTGAGCCTATATATTCCAAAGGCTTTCATTGTAAAACAAGGCTGAACTTGAGAAGAGAAGCAATATATTGGTCATATGAGCTTTGGAAGAAATACTTGTGTTATGCTTTTGGATTGCCTCTTGGATGTTCTTGGATGAATGATGAAGGATTGTTGATGGATTCCATGACTTGGTAGAATGGTATAGTTTTTCTTTCTGTGTTTTGTCTTCTAGTTTTCATTCATAAATACATTTTTCTTGCTCACTATAGATTAGTAGAGAAAAAATTTGAGACATGCCCTTGGAGGTACCTCAAATTTCCTGTTTCTTCTTAGCTTTCATGTTTTCTTCTTCCTTAGTTACATTAAAGAATTCTTAACTGCTCTTTAATAACTTGAGGACATTGTTGCTAGTTTCATTCATAGTTTCTATGCATTCTAAGTAGGATGTACGGTATGCCCTGCTTACCTATGGTTGTCCATAGTCTCATCCATGAAACTATCTCTTTGACTGATTAGATTATCATCTTGTTCAACCAAGGAGGCCTAGTTTCGATCTAGCCCTTTGTCTAAAACTATGCGAATCTTGTTGTTCAAAGTGCCCAATAACTTGAAGTACTGTGTTTAGGCGTTCTGGCATAGTGTTTCGAGTTGTTAGTCTGTCTTGTGTGTTTTCCCCAAAGTTTGATAGCCATTTCCCAAAGTTAGAGGGTCTTATACTTCTATGCATGGCTTGAATGTTTGTTTCTATGTATTGATTAGTTTATAGTTACGTTTTGCATGATTAATGGTTTGCCCTACCATGTTTATGTTATCTATTGAGCTAGTTATGCTTGAAACTCCTTGTTGTTCACAAACTTGATGTCCATTTACTCCATTTTTCCCTAAGATCCTTTCTACCTTGAATCAAATCGGCCCTTCAACAGCCTTGTATCGTCATCTAATAGCTTTCTTGACCTTTTGACCCCATAGCCCAGTTAATCTATCATCTTGCTATCTATTTTATATCTTTGATCAGTTTCATCCCTCACAACTTAAAAAACCAAAAAAACTTACTTCATAACTAGCCTAAAATCAGAACTCAATAAGAAAACACACAGATATCCCTTACACATATAGAGAGAGCCCTCTCTGAGTCCAGGAAAGCTAGGTCCTTGGGCTCCAAAGCTTGGTTTGATGTTACACTGTCATTTGGCTTGCCAATCAGCCAAATCACGGGACCCTAACATTAGGAGAAAAAACAACTACAAGGGAGGTTGGGTGAAATGTGATTACAAGACTGTGCAAGGAGGAGGATTTGTTTGGATAGCAAGGGAATCTCAAGTCCTAAAGGATCAAAGGAGGAATGGTGGATGGCTTAAAAGGGATAAGTGAGAGGGAACAGGGCAACAAAAGGAGAAAACAGAAACAACAGGAGGAAACAGAAACTTACCCGTGAAAATCACGCTCCAGTTGGCCTGTTAGGAGCATTTTTTTACTCTCCGTCGCGTGAACGAAATGCGACCTAGCGACCCTCTTATTTATAAAAGGGTAGCGCATGCGAGAAATTAATGAGGTCACTAGGTCGCAAATGTCCCACGTTTAAGAGAGACGTGACCTCGCGACCTTGCGACCTTGCGACCTGGGGGGGTCCGGGGTCACAAGGTCGCAGAGTCACAATTTTGAAACATGAAAGAGATCTGTGACTTAGAAACTTAGCGACCTAGGAGGTCACGGGGTCGCTAGGTCACAGATTTGGGAAAAAAAACTATTCTGTGACTCAGCGACTCTTAACTTTTCCTGAAAAATATTTAACTACGGATTTTGCCTTAGCCTTTTTTATGCTCAGTGGCTCCAAAAAATTTTAGAGGGTGAATTTTTTTTGGAGGGTTTTGTAGAGGCTACAACAGAACTATTGTCTCCTTATGGGATGGACTATTTGCATCTCATGAGAGCTTTGGAGGAGAAATTCATGGAGGGATGGATTGATGAACACTTACCTTATGGAGGAAGCTTATCTCATGTTGGTGTCACCAATGGAGGAGGAGAAGAGCTGCAGCACTCACCTTGTCAGTTACTTAAGGACAAGCAACATTTTGGAGGGGAGGACTGTAATATTCCTAATTGGTCCTAGGCTAATTGGAATATTCATTTTTGTTTTATTTCTTTGTTTAAAGAATAAAAGTGTAAAGGAGGTCTGTAATTCTCCTAAACAAAAAATAAATCAATGCCGAATGGAAAAAGGCTAAATCTTGGCTATTTAAACAAGCACCCTTAGGTGTGAAAGGGGATGGATATTTTGACTAGGTCAACCTTGACCAAATCTACAACATTGTCTTGGAGGAGTGGCCATCAATGAGGCACAACGCAGTTTTAGATGGAGTTGCTTTGTGTGAAAGGAGTGTTTTCATTGAAGGTGGGTTAGGGTTTGCAAGCTCTCAACTTATAAAAGGAAGAGGGTGGAAGCATGAGAAGGTTGTTGATGATTATTGGATTTCTGAATATATTGTTTTTTTAGGCATATATCATTCTCTTATTGTTTAGCCGAGAATAGTGTTGTTTAGCACTGGGTGTTCCTGATCGGGAATCCCACCTCTTTCCTTGAGAGGCCTCTTGGAAGATTTTTCTTTGTATTGTCCACTATCTCGCTGAAGGCCAAGATTTTTTTTTCAACTACAGTGCAGATCCTTTTGAGGGTTTGGTTGTATTTGCAAGATGCAACAAGTGGAGGCTAGAACTATTCAGATCTAGGCCATTTCAGTGCTCCTTTTCAGTGGATAAGTCTTCTATTCCATTGACAAGAGAGTGTTGGATGACTGGAGCTTCATTTTTAGATCTTAGCATGTGGCCAACCACATCCTAAACCCTACAACACAGTTTTACTTCCAGATCTAGGTTTTTCTTGTAGGTGTTGTTGTAGGGTGTTTTGGCACACCATCTGGAGAGCTGGTTTTCAAGTGTTGGGGATCTTCCCTTCACTTTGGAGATCCATTGGAGGGATCATTCTCTTGTTTCATATTAGATTAGATCCAATTCCAGATCTGAATATTTCTGCAGATCTGTAGTCTAAAAACTCATATCTACAACTTGTACATGGTGTAATGTTAAAAACCGCAAGGGAATTCTGAAGAAGAGCCAATATAGTGTATGGATCTATCATAGATATGAATATTCATGCATTTATTTGCTCTATATATGAAGTTTAATCAATAGCTATTGTAGCCTAATAAAATAACATTATCAAGCCTTTTTCAGTCTATATACATGGTTGCAACACCTCTTTTTGAGGATTTTCTCTCATTAGTGACTTGTATTTCCAGTTATGCATCTTATGGGCCTCTTTGTACATCTATTTTTCTATTGTAAATACATTTTAAAGGTATCCTTATTAGCCTCATGTTGTATCTTAGATGATCTATGTTATTTTCCTGCATATCTGTCTTGTATTGTTGCATTCCCCATTTGAGAATATTACAGACTGGGAAACATTAGAGATGGAATGGATAGAAAAAGGGAGTGGTAAACACCATAAAATAAAAGGCATACACACCTATCCACCCTAGATTGTCTCAACATATAATATGTAAGCTGATTTTCACAGAGGAGACATAGAGTGGGCAGTAGAACTGCATTTTTCAGAAGCAGCGAGCAAGGATTCACTAGTACATCCAGATGTATAATCTATTTTGGACCGATACTCCACAGTATTTGGAGATATCCCACCTGGGATACCTCCTGACCAAGGATTTGAGCACACTATTGAGTTGGAGTAGGGGATCCAAGCAGTGATCACCACACCCTATAGGCATCCCAAAGACTATAGAGATGAGATTGAAAAGGCCATTTAGGAGCTTTTGGCCTTGGGAGACATTCGACCTAGCACCAGCCCTTTAGTCTCTTCAGTGGTCTTGGTGAAGAATAAGGATGACACATTGAGAAGGTGCATTGATTATAAAGCTTTGAACAAAAATACCATGAAGAACAAATACCCAATTCCCAAGATCAATGAGTTGATGGATGAACTAAGAGGGTCCAAGTATTTTTCCAAGATTCATTTGAGATCAGGGTATCATCAAATCAAAGTAAGGGATCAAGACATCCCCAAGACAACATTTCAATGTCACTATGGAAATTTTGAGTTCTTGGTAATGCCTTTTGTGCTAACCAATGCTCCAGTGACATTCCAGTCTTGCATGAACCACATTTTCTATGGTCTCTTGAGGAACCTTGTATTGGTTTTTTTTATGACATTCTTATTTATAGCCGCACGTGGGGGGAGAATTTACAACATATTGAGGTAGTATTACACATTCTTAAAGAGCAGCAGTTCTATGCTAATCTCTCTAAGTGTGAGTTTGGGCTCATAGAGATGCTCTATCTAGGCCACATCATTGGAGTAAATGGGGTGAGATTTCATGAAGAGAATATCTGTGCTATTAGAGATTGGCCCGAGCCAGATAATGTCATATAAATTCGGGATTTTGTAGGCATATGTACCTATTTCTGAAATTTTTTAAAAGGGTTCTCTCAACTAGCAGCACCACTTACAGATCTAACTAAGAAGGGAGCTTTTAGTTGGATAGCCACAACTCAAAGAGCTTTTGATAAGCTCAAGGAGGTGATGAGTAGTTGCCCAGTATCGGTTTTTCCTGATTTTACCGAACCCTGTTGAGATTGCAACAACATGATGCGCTTAGTGGAAAGAAGTTGCCTTCACTAAGTGGGCCTACAGGCTATTTTTGGCGCAAGTCTATTTTTAGACTATGTCTATTTTTAGACATTTCGATCATATTCTATGAGTTGCAGGATGTTCTTTGTGGATGGTTAGTAAAGTTGGAAAAATATATGGACTTATATTTTTAGACATATTGGGCAGAATCTATTTTTAGATTTCCAGTCTAAAAATAGATATGTCGAATATTATTAGCTCTTAATAATATTTGGACCATAAACATTATCTTATTCTCTTGGAGCACTTCAGTTAAGTGCACAAATGTGGCACAACAGCTGAAAGAAGGAATTACGCTATTACTTAGGGTTAAGTGGAGCTATTGCATGGATACTTCAGTTAGAACTCATGTGACAGAGTTTGGTAGAGTTATTGAGGTAGTTGATGGAGTTGTGTTCAGTTTAACTGAGTTAAACATAGTTGAGCTAGTTGTACCTAGTATAACTAATTGATACACTAGTGAGAGTGGTGTGAATTAATTATTAATTAATTCACTAATTATTAACTCATTAATCAACTAAAGAATGCATCAGTTAACTACAGTGCATGGACAGTTTCAGTGGAGACCAGTGAAGAGGTAGGTGAAAGAGCAGCGTGACTATCAGTTGTGACTATATTGTTGCATGATTTGTAACAACCAGTGATTGGAGATTCCAATGAGGATTTCGTGAGCAAGGCTAGACCAATTTTAGTTCATTCAGATCCATTCTTAAGTAGTGATTGCGCAGTAGAGGCAGGCTATCAGGTGGCAGAGATTGGGACATGTGATTTTCTAGATCAGGCTTGATTAGTGTGTAGCAATTGGAGATTGTACTGAGAGCTTTGTGAGGAGCTTTGTATAATGATTGTTACATGATCTCTATGACATATAATATACAAATAGTTGGGGGTTTTCATCTTTAAGCTTTCCCATAAAATACTGTGTTCATATGTGTGATTGTTTATGGTTTTAATGTGCGCATGCGATTGTTTTTATTTCTGCAATTAATGATCAATGGTAGAAGAGATTCTGTATTGTGCATGAAGTTAAAATAGTGTGTGATCAGGAGAATATACGTGAATAATATATCAGTTATTCAAATTCTTACATGGTATCAAAGCGATATTGATCATTGGAGCAATTGCAAAGCATTGAAGCGGTTGAGTTTTGTGTTGGTGGAATTCGAATTTTCAGCAGTGTTTTCTTGGTGTCAAAGTTGAGATGTATTTCAAGGGATTGCGATTGGAGTATTCCCTTGAGGGAAGATCGAATTATATTGCATCGAAGGACAGGATGGAGGCGGTGCTGGATGACAAGGGATTGAAGGAGTTCATAGATGCAGAAATTCCAAAACCTACTTCTAGCGATGCTGTCGCACTTGACGCATGGCAAAAGAAGACAACAAAATGTCGAAGGATTCTGTTGGAGGGTGTGAAGGATCAGATAGTGTCCAGCCTTCATGGTAAGGCTTCTCCATTCTTGATGTGGAAAGCTTTGACAGATTTATTCCAAAGCAAGAGTGACCAGAGGAAGTTGGCACTCAAGAATAAAATCAGGAACATAAAAATGGAGAAAGGCGACAGTATGCCCAAGTTCCTCACGAAGTTCATCCAATGTAGGGATGATTTGGGAAGTGTGGGGGTGACTGTAGATGATGAGGACTTGGTGAGCTTGACTCTCCTTGGGCTTCCGAAGAGTTGGCATTCCTATCAGGACTCTGTCAATGGTTGAGAGAAATTGCCAGGATGGGAGCGACTTTGGTCGGATCTTGTGTAAGAGGAGACAAGGCGAAGTACTACGGACGGATATTCATCAAAGAACTCAGATGAAGAAAATTTCTCTTTGGCTGCCAAAGCAAGGAAGGGGAAGAGCAAGAAGAATTCTTCTCAATCCGGTGCGAAAGGCAAGAAGCAAGACATGTCCAAGGTGAAGTGCTTTCACTATCATCAACACGGACATTAAGCCACTAATTGTCCACAGAAGAAGAAAAATAAGCAGGCTGCTAGATCTACAGCTGGAGAGGCCTTAGCCTCGCAGTTTGAGCTAGATTTTTTGCTGATCGCATGCTTGGTCTCGATTATGATGGGTTCAGTGTGGTTTCTTGGCAGTGGTGCATCTTTTCACATGACAGGAGATAAAGATTTGTTTACTGATCTAGGTGAGAAAGATCTTGGAGTGCACATCGAGATGGGCGATGATGGTAGATAAAGTGTGACCAGTTTCGGTACCATTTCCTTTGAGAGGGAGCCTGGTAAACCCTTCGTATTGAAGGAAGTGATACATGTTCCAGGATTGAAGAATAATCTTATCTCTGTGGCCATGTTAGAAGACAAGGGATATGATGTTGTCTTTAGCGAGGGAAGGCTTTCCTGCGCAGTAAGGCAACTAGTGAAACCCGGAGGATAGGGGTTCGAGTTAAGAACCTTTATCAATTGCAGGTAGATGGTTGTGCAGCAATGGCAGGCAAGGAAGAAGGAGTGATGAGCCAGGATGATGGCGAGCTGTGGCACAGGAGATTGGGCCACCTTCACCATGCAGCTTTGAAGATACTGTAATAGATTTCTACTGTGCTTCCTAAGGGTACTCTTGCGCAGTCAGATCAGTGCAAGGGATGTACCTTCGGAAAATTTGTGAAATTCACCTTTCACGAGAAGTGTTGAAAATGCAACAAGATGATGGAGCTTAGTGAAAAGAAGTCGCCTTCACTAAGTGGGCCCGCAGGCTATTTTTGGCACAAAGTCTATTTTTAGACATATGGATCATGGTCTATGAGTTGCACGATGCTATTTATGGATGATTGGTCAAGTTGGTAAAAATAGATGGACCTCTATTTTTAGACATTGGGTGAAATCTATTTTTAGACTGCCAGGCTAAAAATAGAACAGTCGAATATTATTAACCCTTAATAATATTTAGACAATAAACATTATCTTATCCTCTTGGAGCACTTCAGTTTGATGCTTGGATGTGGCACATGCATCTGACAGAAGGAAATACACTTTTCCTAAGGGTTAGTTGAGCTATTGCATGGTTGACTTCAGTTAGAACTCATGTGGCAGAGTTTGGTGGAGTTGATGAGACAGTTGGTGGAGTTGTGTTCGGTTTAACTTAGTTGAACTAGTTGTATTTAGTCTAACTGACAAATACACTAGTGATGAGTGGTTTGAATTAATTATTAATTAATTCACTAATTATTAACTCATAAATCAACTAAAGAACACATCAGTTAACTGCAATGCATGGACAGTTCAGTGGAGACCAGTGTTAGAGGTGGGTGAAAGGGTGAGTCTACTATCAGTTGTGACTATAGCTATGCATGAGATTTGCACACACATTGATTGAGATTGCCAATGAGGATTGCGCATTACAAGCCAGTGGGATTCAAACTTGGATCTCATCATTATTCATCTTGGATTGCGCAGTAGAGGCAGGCAGACAGGTGGAGGAGATTTGAACTTGTGACTTGTTCATATTTGAGCTAGTTTGTGTGTAGCATGTGAGATAGTGCTGAGAGATGTGAGGAGCTTTGTGCTATGTATTGTTACATGTTCTCTATCATTATAATATACAGATAGTTGGGGGTTTTCAGCTGTAAGCTTTCCCCATTACATACTGTGTTATAAGTGTGCTTGATTATGTTTTAATGTGCGCATGCGACTGCTTCTATTTCCGCAAATTGATGATCAATTGTAGAAGAGGTTATGTATTATGCATGAAGCTTAAATAGTGTGTAATCAAGATAATCTCGGTGAATAATTCAGCTATTATTCAAATTTATACATGGTATCGGAGCGAAATTGATCATCGGATCTATTACAGTGATTACAATTTATTTCGGTAGACAGAGTCTGTAAGCGGGCCAGGTAGCCTCTGGATCCATCCTTTCTTTGAAAGGTGATATATCCAGTAAATGCCACTACAGTCGATCTCTGTGCTAGAAATACTTTGTTCTCACAGATCGGAAGCGGTTGAGTTTTGAGCTGGTGGAATTCGAATTTGCAGCAGTTTTCTTGGTGTCGAAGTCAAAATGTCTTTCAACGGATTGCGACTGGAGTATGCCCTTGAGGGCAGCTCGAATTATGTTGCATGGAAGGACAGGATGGAGGCGGTATTAGATCATAATGGGCTGAAGGAGTTCATAGATGCTGAGGTTCCAAAGCCTACTGATGCTGCTCAAGTTGAGGCTTGGCAAAAGAAGATGGAAAAATGTCGAAGGATTCTATTGGAGAGCGTGAAGGATCACATTGTATCCAACATGCATGGAAAAGCTTCTCCATATTTGATGTGGAAAGATTTGACAGATTTATTCCAAAACAAGAGCAACCAGAGGAAGTTGGCGCTCAAGGATAAACTCAGACACATAAAGATGGAGAAAGGCGACAGGATGCCGAAGTACCTCACGAAGTTCATCCAATGCAGGGATGAGCTGGGAAGTGTGGGGGTGACTGTAGATGATGAGGAATTGGTGAGCTTGGCTCTCCTTGGTCTTCCGAAGATTTGGCATGCCTATCAGGATTCTGTCAATGGTCAGGAGAAATTTCCAGGATGGGAGCGACTTTGGTCGGATCTTGTGCAAGAGGAGATAAGGTGGAGTACCAGGGATGGATCTTCATCAAAGGAATCTGATGAAGAAAATTGCACTTTGGCTGCCAAAGAAAAGAAGGGGAAGAGCAAGAAATCTTCTCATTTCGGTGCGAAAGGCAAGAAGCAGGACATGTCCAAGGTGAAGTGCTTTCACTGTCACCAGCACGGACATTATGCCACAAATTGTCCACAGAAGAAGAAAAATAAGCAAGTTGCTGGATCTGCAGCGGGAGAGGCCTTAGCCTCGTAGTTTGAGCTAGATTTTTCGCTGATTGCATGCTTGGTCTCAAGTGTGATGGGATCAGTATGGTTCTTGGACAGTGGTGCGTCTTTTCACATGACAGGAGATCGAGATTTGTTTTCTGATCTGGATGAGAAATATCATGGAGTGCACATCGAGATGGGCGATGATGGTAGATATAATGCGACCGGTATCGGTACCATTTCCTTTGAGAGGGAGTCTGGTAAACCCTTCGTATTGAAGGAAGTGATGCATGTTCCAGGATTGAAGAAGAATATTATCTCTGTGGCGATGTTAGAAGCCAAGGGATATGATGTTGTCTTCAGAAAGGGAAAGGCTTTCTTGCACAGTAAGACAATTGGAGAAATCTGGAAGATAGGGGTTCGAGTCAAGAACCTTTATCAATTGCAAGTAGATGGCTGCGCAACAATGGCATGCAAGGCAGAAGGAGTGGTGAGCCGGGATGATGGCGAGCTGTGGCACCGGAGATTGGTCCACCTTCACCATGGAGCTTTGAAGATACTGCAACAGATTTCTACTAGGCTTCCTAAGGGCACTCTTGCGTAGTCAGATCAGTGCAAGGGGTGTACCTTGGGAAAATTTGTGAAAGCCACCTTTCACGAGAAGGATAGTTACGCCACGACGATCCTTGAGAGAATTCACATAGACGTGTGTGGACCTTTCTCAGTAGCTTCGACAGCAAAGCACAGGTACTATGTTATCTTTGTTGATGATTATTCTCGGAAGTGTTGGATCTTCTTCATGCAAAAGAAGAGTGAGACATACTCAAAGTTCTGTGAGTTCAAGGCACTGGTGGAGAAGGAATCAGGGAAGCATGTGAAGGCTCTTAGGAGTGACAATGGTGGTGAATTCATCTCTAGCGAATTCAAGGACTTTTGCAGTGCAGAAGGGATTCGAAGAGAGCTCATAGCACCTCATAACCCACAGCAGAATGGGGTTGCAGAGCGGAAGAACATAATGATCGTGGGTGCTGCACAGGCGATGTTGCACGATCAGGGCCTACCCATTCACTTGTGGGTGGAGGCATGCAATACTGCAGTATATCGTTTTCCTCACAAGATACTTGGCATGAGTACACCCGAGGAGGAATTTTCTGGTAAGAGGCCTGATATTTCTCATTTGAGGATTTTTGGTTCACCTATCTACATGCATGTGATGAAGGATGCCAAGAAGAAGCTGGAGCCGACCGCAGAGGTTGGGATATTTGTGGGGTACACTGATACGCCCCACAACTATCCTATGTATTTTCTAGACAGTCGCAAGACTGTTGTGCGACGGGATATCAAATTTTAGGAGGAGAAAGCCATGAAGTGTTCGCTTGAGAGGGAGCCACACTTGCATGTAGATGAGGAGCTATTAGTTCCTAAGGATGAGTCTTAGGATGTGGATCAGCCACAAGATGAGGTTCATGGAGTGGAAGAGACCACTCATGCAGCGCCAACCATCAGAGGGCGGAAGCGCACTACAGAAGCTGAGCGACTGGCTCAAGATGCAGAGAAGGTTGTAGGACCACCTACAGCACAGCGCAGACAGAGACAGTCACCGGACCGGTACATTGGATACATGGCTCTTGTGAGAAAATGTGTCGTGACAGAGCCATCCTCTTTCGAGGAAGCTGTGGAGGACCCCGCATGGGTAGATGCCATGGTGGAAGAGTATGATTCGATTGTCAGAAACAGTGCATGGGAGATTGTCCCAAGGTCGGAGGGGAAATCAGTGGTGGGTTCGAGATGGATCTACAAAGTGAAGCAGGTGGCTGACGGGAGTGTGGAGAAGTACAAGGCAAGATTTGTTGCTCGAGGCTTCTCACAGATAGAGGGGATCAATTATGAGGAGACCTTTGCACCTGTCGCAAGGTATTCTTCCATACGGACGATCCTAGCTCTCTCAGCGCAGATGGGGTGGCACATCCATCAGATGGATGTGAAGACTGCGTTCCTCAACGGAGTCATTGAGGAGGAGGTGTACATAGAGCAGCCCGAAGGTTTCGAGATCTTCAGCAATGAGTCGCATGTGTGCAGACTCAAGAGAGCACTGTATGGGTTGAAACAAGCACCTCGTGCTTGGTACACACGGATAGACAGTTATTTCACCGGACTTGGATTCTCCAAGAGTGAGGCGGATCCTAACCTATACCAGATTGTGGTGGAGGGTAAGTTGCTAATCATTGTACTTTATGTAGATGATTTGATTTTGATGGGTGATGAGCTGTTGATACTTTCATGCAAGGAGGATCTTGCTAGAGAGTTTGAGATGAAGGACTTGGGCCTCCTTCATTATTTCCTGGGATTGGAAATTTGGCAGCGCAGTGATGGACTGTTCATTTCTCAGGGTAAGTATGCCCGGGAGATACCGGAGAAGTTCAACATGCATGGCTGCAAGCCTATTGATACCCTCTTCCAGGACACTCCTCTTCCGGAGGTTGGAGGAAGGAGGACGTTACCAAATGTGAGGTAGTGGATTCCAATCGTTTATCGATTGGGCCAGGTTCGCTATGTATCTAGTCAATACACGACCCTGACATGTGCTATGTCATAATCCGGCTCACAAGCTATGGTTAAGCCTACCAAGCTCTTCTGGAAGGCAGGCAAGCATGTATTGCGTTATCTTAGAGGCACATCGGGATATGGATTGTGGTACAGACAGGAGGATGAGGTGAAGCTATGTGGCTTCACAAATGCAGATTGGGCAGGGAGCCCAAAGGACAGAAAGAGCACATATGGAGGGATCTTTAGTATCGGGTCGACAGCATTTTCTTGGTACATCAGGAATTAGAGATCTGTGGCACTCATTTCAGCAGAGGCCGAGTATATGGCAGCGAGTTTGGCTGCATGCGAGGCTATATGGATGAGGAAGATCCTGGTCGGGTTGTTTAGGTCACACTTGGAGCCTACTGTGATTTATTGTGATAACCAGAGTTGCATTAAACTCTCGGCTAATCCAGTATTTCATGATATATCCAAACACATCGACATTAGGTACCATCATATCAGAGATTGTGTGCAGCGGAGAATCATGTTACTTTCATACATTCCCACGAAGGATCAGGATGTTGATTTCTTGACGAAGGCGCTCACCAGGAGAAAATTCGAATGCCACAGAGGCAGGATAGGGGTTGCAGATAATCCATATCTTGTTGAGAGGGAGTGTTGAAAATGCAACAAGATGATGGAGCTTAGTGAAAAGAAGTCACCTTCACTAAGTGGGCCCGCAGGCTATTTTTGGCGCAAAGTCTATTTTTAGACATATGGATCATGGTATATGAGTTGCAGGATGCTATTTATGGATGATTGGTCAAGTTGGTAAAAATATATGGACCTCTATTTTAATACATTGGGCGGAATCTATTTTTAGACTGCCGGGCTAAAAATAGAACAGTCGAATATTATTAACCCTTAATAATATTTAGACTATAAACATTATCTTATCCTCTTGGAGCACTTCAGTTTGATGCTTGGATGTGGCACATGCAGCTGACATAAGGAAATACGCTTTTCCTAAGGGTTAGTTGAGCTATTGCATGGTTGACTTCAGTTAGAACTCATGTGGCAGAGTTTGGTGGAGTTGATGAGACAGTTGGTGGAGTTGTGTTCAGTTTAACTTAGTTGAACTAGTTGTATTTAGTCTAACCGATAAATACACTAGTGATGAGTGGTGTGAATTAATTATTAATTAATTCACTAATTATTAACTCATAAATCAACTAAAGAACACATCAGTTAACTGCAATGCATGGACAGTTCAGTGGAGACCAGTGTTAGAGGTGGGTGAAAGGGTGAGTCTACTATCAGTTGTGACTATAGATGTGCATGAGATTTGCACACACATTGATTGAGATTGCCAATGAGGATTGCGCAGTACAAGCTAGTGGGATTCGAACTTGGATCTCATCATTATTCATCTTGGATTGCGTAGTAGAGGCAGGCAGACTTGTGGAGGAGATTTGAACCTGAGACTTGTTCATCTTCTGTGCTAGTTTGTGTGTAGCATGTGAGATAGTGCTGAGAGATGTGAGGAGCTTTGTGCTATGTATTGTTACATTTTCTCTATCATTATAATATATAGATAGTTGGGGGTTTTCAGCTGTAATATTTCCCCATTACATACTGTGTTATATGTGTGCTTGATTATGTTTTAATGTACGCATGCGACTGCTTCTATTTCCGCAAATTGATGATCAATTGTAGAAGAGGTTATGTATTATGCATGAAGCTTAAATAGTGTGTAATCAGGATAATCTCGGTGAATAATTCATCTATTATTCAATTTTCTACAAGAAGGATATTCACGCCACGAAGATCCTTGAGAGAATTCACACAGACGTGTGTGGACCTTTCTCAGTAGCTTCGACAGCAAAGCACAGGTACTATGTGATATTTGTTAATGATTCTTATCGGAAGTGCTGGATATTCTTCATGCAGAAGAAGAGCGATACATACTCAAATTTCTGTGAGTTCAAGGCACTGGTTGAGAAAGAATTGGGGAAGCAGGTGAAGGCTCTTAGGAGCGACAATGGTGGTGAATTCATCTCTGGTGAATTTAAGGACTTTTGCAGCGTAGAAGGAATTCGAAGAGAGCTCATAACACCTCATAACCCATAGCAGAATGGGGTTTTTGAGCGGAAGAACAGAACGAACGTGGGTGCTACACGGGCGATGTTGCATGATCAGGGCCTTCCCATACACTTGTGGGCTGAGGCATGCAATACTGCAATATATGTGCAGAACTATTGTCCTCACAAGATACTCTGCATGAGTACACCCAAGGAGGCGTTTTCTGGTAAGAAGCCTGATATTTCCCATTTGAAAATTTTTGGTTCAGCTGTTTACATTCACGTGACTAAGGATGCTAGGAAGAAACTGGAGCTGGCTGCAGAGGTTGGGATATTTTTAGGGTACATTGATATACCCCACAACTATCGTGTGTATTTTCCAGACAGTCGCAAGACTGTTGTGCGACGGGATGTCAAATTTCATGAGGAGAAAGCCATGAATTGTTCGCTTGAGAGGGAGCCACACTTGCATGCAGATGAGGAGCTATTAGTTCCTAAGGATGAGTCTCTAGATGTGGATCAGCCACAAGAGGAGGTTCATGGAGTTGAAGAGACCACTCATGCAGCGCCAACCATCAGAGGGCGGAAGCGCACTACAGAAGCTGAGCGACTAGCTCAAGATGCAGAGAGGATTGTAGGAGCACCTACATCATAGCATAGATAGAGACAATCACCTAATCAGTATACTAGATACATCACTCTTATGAGCAAGTGTATCGTGACAGAGCCATCCTCTCTCTAGGAAGCTATGGAGGACCCCGCATGGGTAGATGCCATGGTGGAAGAGTATGATTCGATTGTCAAAAACATTGCATGGGAGATTGTCCCAAGGCTGGAAGGGAAATCAGTGGTGGGTTCGAGATGGATCTACAAAGTGAAGCAAGTAGCTGACGAGAGTGTGGAGAAGTACAAGGCAATATTTTTTGCCCAGGCTTCTCACAGATTGAGGGGATCGATTATGAGGAAACCTTTGCACCTGTCGCAAGGTATTCTTTCATACAAAAGATTCTTTCTCTCTCAGCACAGATGGGGTGGCACATTCATCAGATGGATGTGAAGACTGTGTTCCTCAATGGAGTGATTGAGGAGGAGGTGTACAATGAGCAGCCCGAAGGTATCGAGATCTTTAGCAGCGAGTCACATGTGTGTAGGCTCAAGATAGCACTGTATGGGTTGAAACAAGCACCTCGTGCTTGGTACACATGGATAGATAGTTATTTCACTGGACTTGGATTCTCCAAGAGTGAGGCGGATCCGAACCTATACCAGATTGTGGTGGAGGGTAAGTTGCTGATAATTGTGCTTTATGTAGATGATTTGACTTTGATGGGTGATGAATTTTTGATACTCTCATGCAAGGCTGATCTTGCAAAAGAGTTTGAGATGAAGGACTTGGGCCTCCTTCATGATTTCCTAGGATTGGAAATTTGGAAGTGCAGTGATGGATTGTTTGTGTCTGAAGGCAAGTATGCCCAGGAGATATTGGAGAAGTTTAACATGCATGGCTGCAAGCCTATCGACACTCCTCTTCCTGGTGGATGGAGGAAAGAGGATTCTACATCGGCAGAGGTAGTGTATGCCACTGTTTATCGACAGTTGGTGGGGTCGCTTATGTATCTGGTCAATACACGACCTGACATATGCTAGGCTGTTAACTAGCTTTCACAAGCTATGGATAAGCCTACCAAGCTCTACTGGAAGGCAGGCAAGCATGTATTGAGATATCTCAGAGGCACATCAGGATATGGATTATGGTACAAACAGTCGGATGAGGTGAAGTTGTGTGGCTTCACCGATGCAGATTGGGTAGGGAACCCAACGGACATAAAGAGCACATCTGGAGGGATTTTTAGTATCGAGTTGATAGTAGTTTCCTAGTACAGCAGGAAGCAGAGATCTGTGGCACTCAGTTCAGTAGAGGCCGAGTATATGGCAGTGAGTTTGGATGCATGCGAGGCTATATGGATGAGGAAGATCCTGGTCGAGTTGTTCAGTTCACACTTAGATCCTACTGTGATATATTGTGATAATAAAAGTTTCATAAAACTCTCAGTTAATCCAGTATTTCATGATATATATAAACACATTGACATCCGGTATCATCATATCACAGATTGTGTGCAGCGGAAGATCATGTTACTTTCATACATTCCTATGGAGTATTAGGATGCTGATATCTTGACGAAGCTGCTCACCAGGAGAAAATTCAAATACCACAGGGGCAGGATAGGGGTGGTAGATAATCCTTATCTTGTTGAGAGGGAGTGTTGAAATTGCAACAAGATGATGAGCTTAGTGGAAAGAAGTTGCCTTCACTAAGTGGGCCTGCAGGTTATTTTTGGCCCTAGTCTATTTTTAGACTATGTCTATTTTTAGACATGTCGATCATATTCTATGAGTTGCAGGATGCTATTTGTGGATGGTTGGTCAAGTTGGAAAAATATATGGACTTCTATTTTTAGACATATTGGGTGGAATCTATTTTTATATTTCCAGTCTAAAAATAGATATATCGAATATTATTAGCTCTTAATAATATTTGGACTATAAAAATTATATTATTCTCTTGGAGCACTTCAGTTGAGTGCACAAATGTGGCACAAAAGCTGACAGAAGGACTTATGATATTCCTGAGGGTTAAGTGGAGCTATTGCATGGATACTTCAGTTAGAACTCATGTGACATATTTTGGTGGAGTTATTGAGGTAGTTGATGGAGTTGTGTTCAGTTTAACTGAGTTAAACATGGTTGAGCTAGTTGTATCTAGTCTAACTAATTGATACACTAGTGAGAGTGGTGTGAATTAATTATTAATTAATTCAGTAATTATTAACTCATTAATCAACTAAATAATACATCAGTTAACTACAGTGCATGGACAGTTTCAGTGGAGACCAGTGAAGAGGTAGGTGAAAGAGCAGTGTGACTATCAGTTGTGACTATACTGTTGCATGATTTGAAACAACCAGTGATTGGATATGCCAATGAGGATTGCGTGAGAAATGTTGGACCAATTCGAGTTCATTCAGAGCCATTCTTTAGTAGTGATTGCATAGTAGAGGCAAGCTATCAGGTGGCAGAGATTGGAGCATGTGATTTGCTAGATCGGGCTTGATTAGTGTGTAGCAATTGGAGATTGTAATGAGAGCTTTGTGAGGAGCTTTGTATAATGATTGTTACATGATCTCTATGACATATAATATACAGATAGTTGGGGGTTTTCAGCTTTAAGCCTTCCCATAAAATATTGTGTTCATATGTGTGATTGTTTATGGTTTTAATGTGCGCATGCGATTGTTTTTATTTCCGCAATTAATGATAAATGGTAGAAGAGATTCTGTATTGTGCATGAAGTTAAAATAGTGTGTGATCGGGAGAATCTCGGTGAATAATATATCAGTTATTCAAATTTCTACAAACCCTTTGTGTTGGAATGTGATGCTTCGGGAGAAGGCATTGGAGCAGTATAGATGCAAGGGGGACACCCCATAGCTTTTGAGAGTTGGAATTTGCTGCCACATGAGAGGCTATACCCCATATATGATAAGGAGATGATGGCTATTATGCATTATTTAGCAAATTTTTGACAATATTTGGTGGGTAATAAATTCTGAGTGAAGACTGATCATAATAGTCTTCGATTCTTTCTTGAGCAGAAGTAGCTTCAGGAGAGGCAACAGAAATGGGTGAGTAAGATCCAAGAATATAACTTTGACATAGAATATGCCAAAGGGAAGAATAATGTAGTGGCAGATGCTCTATCTCGGAGGCCAGTAGAACTGTCCTTGATGAGCATGGATACAGATTGGAAGGCTCAGTTTCTAGTAGAATACTCCAAAGATCACTTTTCATGTGAGATCCTAGATGGATTGGTCACCGATGAGAGGTATAGAGTGATGGATGAGGTCATATATTACCGAGGTTGGGTCTTCTTGGCTAGAGATTCTAATCTCAAGAAGAATATTTTGTAAGAATCACATGATTCACCACTTGCGGGCTATTTGAGAGAGATTCTCATGGAAGGGTCTCAAGGAGGATGTGCTCCAACACATCAAGGAGTGCGTAGTTTTCCAGCAGAACAAAGGAGATCACAACCATCCCGCAGGATTATTGTAGCCACTCCCTATTCTGGATGGAAAATGGGAAAGTATTTCCATGGACTTCATCACTGGTCTACCTATAGTTCATGGTAAGGATTGTATCTTTGTAGTTGTTGATCGACTAACAAAGTATTCACATTTCTTTTCTATTTCTTCACGATATACTGCCTCACAGGTATTCAAGCTCTTCTTTAGGGATGTGTTTAGATTTCATGGTCTTGCAAAGACCATAGTCAGTGATCGGGATAGCTTCTTCATGGGTGGCTTTTGGTAAGAGCTTTTTCAATTAGTGGGTACTGAGTTGACACCAAGCACCAGCTATCACCCATAAACTGATGGACATAATGAAATAGTGAACAAGTGGTTGGAAAGCTACTTCCAAAACTATGTTTCGAGGTAGCAGAGAGCATGGTTGTGTTGCCTCCATTTGGGTGAGTATTGCTACAACACAACCTTTCATATGTCCATTGGCATGAACCCATTTCGAGCCCTTTATGGGTATGGTGCACTATCATTTGCTGATGTGAGGTTTGGGGAAAGTAAATCTCCTAGAGAAAAGGAGTGGATTTAAGAGAGTCAGGATATACTCCGGGCCCTCAAGGACATCATTGCTATAGCACAAAACCAACAAACACTATATGAAGGCCCTGGTCAGATAGAGAGGCAGTTTGAGATGATGATTTGGTCTGTCTTCGTCTTCAGCCATATAGAAAATCTACACTCAAGGAGAAAGGAGATGAGAAGCTTAAACCCTAGTTCTATGGGCCATACAGGGTGATCAGTCGTGTTGGAGAAGTATCATGTGAGCTAGAGCTTCCTATTGGGAGTAAAATCCATAACATTTTTCATGTTTGATGCATCAAGAATGCCATTGGAAAACATGTGGTCACCACTATGGATCTCCCACATATTGATGATGAGGGCCATCTAGTTTTGCAACCAGAGGCTATTTTGGATACTCAGGAGTGGTAGCTAAGGCGCAGGGTGATTAAAGAATATCTGATTCGATGGAGGAATCTTCCTGATGGGGATGCCACTTGGGAGAGAGAGAAGATTTTGCAGCATCCTTCTTTACTGTCGCTTGAGGAATATAGGTTTTAACCCTGTATAGAAATTATCTACAAACGAAACTTTAAAACAGAAAATAAACAATAGCGAGAGCATAAAACATAAAATAGATAAATACAGAGATTTTCCACTGGATCCCAAATCAGGACGACCAACTTGATTTTTCATTATATTCCTTTTAGTGTTACAACACATATATATAAATTCTGAATCATACATAAAGCCCAATCCATTAACCCTGGATTAGAACATAACCATAGTTCCCTTGACCGGATCTACAAAATACTAGGGGTTGAAAACCATCATGCCCCAAAACCATGTGCAAACCCATGCACAAAACCATGGGCGAGTCCACCTACCAGAAAATAAGGACCAATTTTTTTTTTTGGGGTGCTACCCCCCCCCCCCCCCCCCGTTGTGCCCAACGCAACGTATAGGGGGGATATCACCCCCCCTATTACCCCCCCACGTGTGATTAGTTGTGGAAAGAATATAACACAAACCCAACATTCTCCCACTTGCTGTTTTATTTCCGCAGGGGTCCACGGGAGAGTTGAGTCATTAGCCCAACTTTGCAACACCCATTTTTTCTCTACACCAAGAGAACTTTTAAGTACTCACAGACTTTGTCAATGCATCTACAACATTCTTCAAAGTGTCCACCTTTACCAGCAACACCCTTTTCACTTCAACCATATATCTCACAAATTGATATTGAACATCAATGTGCTTTGTCTTTGAATGATAAGCAGGGTTTTTAGCCAAGAAAATTGCACTTTGGCTATCACAGTATATCCTTATAGCTTGCTGCACCAACCCCATACTTGAACACAATCTCTGCAACCAAACTGCTTCCTTGGTTGCATGAGTGGCTGCCATGTATTCTGCCTCTGTACTTAAAAGAGCCACTACAAACTATATTTTACCCATCCAAATAAATGCACCTCCAAATAGGCTAAACACATAGCCACTTTTAGATCTTATTTGGTCCAAATCTCCAGCCCAGACTACATCAACAAAACCACGAATGTCCAACACTCTTTCCAATCCTGGTCTTCCCTAGTAGCACAAGCAATAATCACTAGTGCCACGTAAATATCTGAAAACCCGCTTCACTGCTGTCCAATGCTCCTTCCCTGGGTTTGACATAAACCTCCTCAATACTTCCACTGCATGTGTAATTTTTGGTCTAGTACAAGCCATTGCATACATCAAGCTACCTACTGCACTTGCATAAGGAACACGGGACATATCCTCCTCTTCTTCTGGTGTCTTGGGAAACTATTCAACAGACAGCTTTGTACCTATAAGAATCAAAACATTCACCGGTTTACTATCCTGCATATTGAACCTCTGCAATATAGTCTCGACATACTTCCTTTGGTTTAACTAGAGCTTCCTATTTTCCCGATCTCTCTTAATTTCCATGCCCAAAATATAGTTTGCAGCACCAAGATCCTTCATGTTGAATTTGGAGAACAGTTGGGTCTTCAAATCTTGGATAATTTCTGTCATTTCCAATCAAAAACATATCATCCACATACAAGACCAAATAAATAACACAGTCACCGATTAATTTAAAATAAACACAGTGATCCTCCTTGCTTCTGGTGAAGCCAAGTCCCCGTATATAGGTATCAAATTTCTGATACCATATCCTTGGTGACTATTTTAACCCATACAAAGACTTCTTTAACCTACATACTAGCTCTTTCTTCCCCTTCACCATTCAACCTTTAGGTTGTTTCATGTAGATCTCTTCTTCCAGATCCCCATGAAGAAATGTTGTCTTCACATCCATCTGTTCTACCTCAAAATCAAATGAAGCAGAAACAGATAAAAGTAATCTAATAGAAGTAAATTTGGCAATGGGAGAAAACATATCACCAAAATCAATTCCCAGCACCTAGGAATAACCTTTTGCTACCAACTAAGCTTTGTATTTCTCCACCTTGCCTTCTACATTCATCTTCTTCTTAAACACCCATTTTCTCCCGATGGGCTTCCTTCCAGCCAGCAACTCCACCAGATCCCATGCCTCATTTTTATGCAAGGATGCCATTTCATCAACCATGGCCTCCTTCCAGAGTTTTCCTTCCTCTGAATCTACTGCCTCCCTGATGGTTCTGTGATCATCATCAGTTATAGTTAAAGAAAAAATTTAACAGAAAGTAGATGAACTATACCTTTCTGGTTGTCTTCTTTCCTGAACTGATCTTCTCATAGCTGGAATTTGTGGCTCTTCCTCTTCTGAGTCTTCTTCTATTGTAGAGTTTGATTCATCCTCCTTTAGCTCAAACTCTATCTTCTCAGGTTCCTTTGGTAGGAATTCATGTTTAACAATATCTTTCACCTCTCTAGACACCACATCTCGGCTATACACAACCTTCCTTGTTTCCGGGTTCCAAATCTTGTAACCCTTTAAACCATCCTTATACCCAATAAAGATGCACCTTTCAGATTTATTATCCAACTTGGTCATTTTCTCCTTTGGAACATGTACATATGCATCACATCCAAATACCCTCATATGTGAAAGAGAGGGTTTCTTACCAGTCCATACCTCATGTGGAGTCTTATCCTCCAACGCCGATGAAGGTGATCTGTTAACCAAGTAACATGTAGTCTCCACTGCCTCTGTACAAAATTCTTCTCCTAACCTGGTACCACTGAGCATGCTTCTTTCCTTTTCCATCAGCGTTTTGTTCATTCTTTCTACAACTTCATTTTTCTGAGGGGTGTATGGAGTACTCTTCTACTGTGCTATACCACACTTCTTACAAAACTCTTCAAATTCCTTCTTGCAGAACTCCCCACCATTATCTGTCCTCAACACCTTTATCTTCTTCTCTATCTAGTTTTCCACCAGAGCCTTAAATTATTTAAATTTGTCAAAGAATTCAGATTTATTCCTCAAGAAATATATCCATGTATTCCTTGAGAAGTCATCTATGAATGAAACATAGTATACAGACTTACTCAGTGATGGAAAAACACATCATTGTGCACAAGCTCTAATATCTTGTTCACCCTCTTAGCACCAGAAGTAAAACTCACCCAATTCTTCTTTCCACATACACAATGTTCACAGAAATCAAAATCTAGAGAGCTATGAGACATACCTTCTACCATACCATTTCCACGCAGTATCCGAAGGCCCTTCTCTCCAATATGTCCAAGCCTTTGATGCCATAGCATGGTCTCTTCTCCAAACACCACTAGGCTTTCCACTCCACTTTCGGGAACCACAGAACTGTTGCACCTAGTGATAAAAGTGTTGCCCTAAAGTTTGTACAGAGTTCCAATCCGAACTCCCTGCATTAATACTAGTGCTCCTCGAACCATCTTACAGGTATCTTTCTCGAATATTGTTTTTACACCTACATCATCCATCTTGACTATAGAAATCAGATTTATGGCCAATGTAGAATTGTGTAGAACACCAGGAAGTGTTCTAATCCTTCCACCTTGCAGCTTTAGCTTGACTTTTCCACGTCTGATGATTCTGGCCTTCCTATCATCCCCTAGGAAGACATCACCACCATCATATTTCTCATACTCGCAGAACCACTCCCTATGGGGAGTGAAGTGAAAAGATGCACCTAATTCAATCAACCATGACTCATGATCTACATGTGTATTTGAAGAATAAACCAAATACACATCCCCACCTTCATCCGAGGTGGTTTTTACCTCTGCAGAAGGAGCATCATCAGATCCCTTTCCTTTCTCAGGAGCCTTATATCTGCAATCCTTTTTGTAGTGCCCTTCCTTTCTGCATTTCCAGCACACCTTTACAAACTTTCCAGGATATTTAGATCTCCCTCTAGATTTAGATCTCCCACTCGAAACCTTATTCTTGTTTCTATTTTGGGACCTTCCTCGTACAGATAAGGCATCTCCATTCCGACCCTCCATTTTTCTCCGTCTCATTTCCTCTGATAGCAAGGCTGAGACAACATCATCAAAATTCAAGGTAGTTATATTGCTACCTATTGCAATAACTAGACTGTCCCACGAGTCTGATAGAGAACACAAAAAATTGAGGCACTTATCTTCATCTGATATTTTAATATCAACAGATGACAGCTGACTTACCACAGTATTGAAGACGTTCAGATGCTCTTTCACTGAGTCTCCATCCTTCATCCTCAGGTTATACAATTTTTTCCACAGAAACAATTTATTCACCAAATATTTAGATTGGTACAAAGTCCCTAGCTTGTCCCATAAGGTCTTCACCGTAGCTTCTCCAGATACATTCAACAATACTGAATCTGAGACACACAACTGTGTTGTGCTCTTTGCCTTCTGATCCAGTTTCTTCCAGTCTTCATCTGACATTGCCGTTGGTTTAGTACCCGGATCTACCATGCCCCACTGATATTTATCCACCAGCAGATCCTCCATCTGGAGCTTCCACAACTCAAAACTCTGACCATTAAATTTCTCGATCTCTATCTTCCCGCCACTCACCATCTTCTTTCACCATAAGAATCGATCCCGTAGATCTCCCACTGAATAGGGTCTACCTCAGGCCCGAACAAAAATCCCCTCAGCAACAAAGGCATCCCCTTGAAGTCGAAACTGCACTGATACCAAATTTAGGTTTTAACCTTGTACAGAAATTATCTACAAACGAAACTTTAAAACAAAAAATAAACAATAGCAAGAGCATAAAACATAAAACAGATAAATACAAAGATTTTGTACTGGATCCCAAATCGGGACGACCAACTTGATTTTTCATTATATTCCTTTTAGTGTTACAACACATATATATACATGCCAAAGCATACATAAACCCCAATCCATTAACCTTGGATTAGAACATAATTGTAGTTCCCTTGACCGAATCTACAAAATACCAGGGGCCGAAAACCAGCATGCCCCAAAACCATGTGCAAACCCATGCACAAAACCATGGGCGGGTCCACCCACCAGAAAATAAGGACCAAATTTTTTTCCCGGGGTGCTACCTCGAACCCCAACAGGGGGGCTACCACCCCCCCCCCCCGATGTTGCACAAAACGCAACATACAAGGGGGGCTATCCCCCCCCTGTTACCCCCCCACGCATGATTAGTCGTGGAAAGAATATAACACAAACCCAAAAAGGACAAGAAATTTTTTGAAGGGGAAGACTGTAATATTCCAAATTAGCTTTCAGCTAGTTGGAATATTATATGTTTCTTCTATTTTTAGTCTAGAGGAATAAGTGGGGTAGGGAGACCCTTAAATCCCTTTAGTAGGAATAAATCACTTCCGATATGGATGTGGATCAGTTTAGATAGTCAAAATAAAGACACCTTGGGTGTGAAAGGGGACAATGCATGTAGACTAGATCAAGGTTGACCAAATCAACAGCGCTTCCAAAGAAGAGAGTGGAGCTAGTGGGGACAACGCAGTTTTGGAGGAGGAGTCTTTGCATGGAAGTAACCTCATAAATGAGTGGGGCCAAGGGTAAGGAAGCTCACCAAGAATATAAGGGAAGGGATGGAAGCCATGAGAGGCATTAAGAATATTGTTTATGTTTGAGTCTTATGACTTATTTCATGCTTCAATTGTTTAGCTGGGTTTGCTGTACTGTTTAGTACAAGGGCATTTCCATGCGGGAATTCCCCACTTTATCTTGGAGAACTTGAGAAGGAAATCTAAGAGGAGCATTTTGGGCTTCATTTCCACCATCCGACATTGGGCCAAGAAGTCACCTATAGCCACAACGCAATCTCCTTGAGGAACTTCGTTATTTTTCATGGTGTTGCAGTGGAGGGGTGTAAAACCCTATTTATGAGCTAGTTTCCTAGTGAAAGGAGAAGCCTTTCACCCGGAAAGCTAGGGAGGAGAATTTACAAACATATATTTGTCATTTCAGCCATTTTTCAGTAGAGCTTCATTGATACAGTGTGATTCAGCCATAGAGTTGCAGTCTGCACTTTTTTCATCTTGTGTATTTCAAGAAACCCTTGCCGGGTTATCATGGAATTGTGTTTGAGAGACTAGTTCTCCATTTTCAGCTCCTTTTGAGTAATATATTTGTAGATCCATTCATCTTTATTTTTCTGTAGCAGTAACCCTCACTAGGACTGCATTGTCATGTATTCCGGCATTTCTATGTTGCAACATCCCTTGGGATTCTAGTATTTTTGGGCTTTGGAGGCTTGTTTTCCTAGTTTGAGTGATTTGTTCCTCAACACATTGTATATTTTTCTGCTCTAATACATAATCTAATGGATCCATGATTTTCTCATATGTTTTGCATCATTATTTGTTGTACATTTCAATTTAGTGTTCAATATTGTTGTCTTTCCTAATTTGGAATATTACAGTTTGATTATATCGAAAGAAGCCCTTGATTGGGGGGTCCATTTTACTTCATTATATTTCTTGAGAATTTCCATAATATGTCGGACGATATCAGCATAATTGGGGATGAACCTTCTCAGGAAATTTATTCTCCCCAAGAATACCTGAATTTCCTTTTTATTCCGTGGGAGGGAAATGTCGTTGATCAATTCTACCCTTTTTGGGTCAATTTTCACTCCCTGCTTAGTCATTATGTGTCCCAGTAGCTTCCCTTCCTCCAGAGCGAACATGGACTTTTGGGGGTTCAACGACAGGTCGTACCTGCAGCACTTCTCGAAGGTTCGATGAAGATGTTAAATATGCTCAGCATCACTCTTTGAGAACACAGTGATATCGTCTAGATAAATCACTACGAGCTTATCTTGCTCTCCTATGAAATAAATATCCATTGCGCGTGGAAAGGTGGCACTGAAATTGATTATACTGAATGACATCTGGGCATACATGAAGGTCCCCCATGGTGTGGTGAATCCTGTTTTCTTATGATCTTCGGGGAGAACTGCCACCTGATTATATCCAGAGAAACCATCCATCATAGACATTCGGGAGGATCCCACCACCTTTTGCAAAATGTGGTCTATTATCACTTTAAAAAAAATTCAAAACATCATTCTGACAATATTACTTAGGTTCATGGGTCAAAATAGGGTCTTAAGAGTCATTTCTTGAGTTTAACCAAGGGAAGTATTAAATTTTTATAGTTTGAGCCTACCCTAGTGTTTAAATAAACTCATTTTTAAGGTCTTTCATGTCAAATATTTCATCATTTTAGGATTCATTTCATTTCCCAAACTTTTTGTATCAAAACCACCCAATTAGCCAAGAAATTGTAGTTTCGTAGCGCATCACGTTGAAAAAAATCACTTTGCGCTACAAAAGCGCTGATAGTTTCCTAGCGTAAATAGCAAAAATTACACTACATATGCTATGAAAGTGTGGTTTTGTAACTGTCTTGTCAGTTGAGTTGTCAAATTTCAAAAAGCGTTGGGAAAGGGTAAGATAGAGGCTTGTGGAGTCATGTAATGATGAAATTGAGGTACACACCCACGTTTGCAGTCATCATGGTCAGTATAGGTTATGAGTGGGCCATCATTTTTAGTTATGAAAGGACACTTGAAATTCAAATTCTTTCCTAATTATTCATTCTCATTGCTTTTGCTTTCATTTGTAATGTCTGAGATCTGAGTATCGAGCCAAACTTGTGGGTGGTTTTTACAAAGGTCTATTACATTCATATCAAGTGAGGCTGATACATTTATTCAAGTGAGGCTGATATAACCATATCAAGTGAGGCTAAGAGTTTCTTTGAAGAATATGATAGAGGAAAGAAAAATACACAGAGGAGGACAGTGCTTAAGGCATGAACCTGAAGACATGAAGGAAATTACTAAAGACAACAGTGATGGAAGAACTCAGGAGAGCAGGTTTCCTATGGTTTTGTGAGAAATTGCAGGGCTGTCACACACAGGTATCCAAGGAATTTTCTATGAATTTCAATGGAACAGCTACTAAAGTGGGGATGCTAAGTTTGTCTATCACACCAAAGGTCATTGCTTCTGTTACAGAGATTCCAAGAGGTCAAGAAACCTGGTTCAAAGGATTCAAATTTAATATGGAGTAGTGTAAAGAGTTCATGAAGCCTGAGCACATTGAGATGGATCTCTACAATGCTATCCCAAGAAGTTGCATCAAAGATAATTATTCAAAACTGCTGCTCAATATTTGGAAATATTTTACCTATGAAGGCAGATATCACAAGGTTTATTCATACCATTTCAAATTACTTCTACACTTCACTGGTAATATTTCACTTGACTTGCCTTTTTATCTGCATAGAAGTCTTGCAAAGATGGCTGATAAGGTGCAATAAAAGTCTGAGGGGAGTGAGACATCATTATTTCATCATGGCTTAATGAAATTACTAATTTTAGATGAACTACAAAAGATAAGTAGAGATTGGACCTCATTCTTGTTTGTTAATGGTTTTGAGTTGGAAACCCTAACTCCTGCAAGAAACCCTAAAGCTAAAGGATTTCCATCATCACCAGAAACAAAACCAAGTCAACCTATGGTTACAAAACCAAAAGAAACAGCAAGAATAAAGCCAAGAAAGAAAACTGAGAAAAGGCTAGAGAAAATGAAAATGCTTGATACACCAACTCTCCCACCTGAAAAATAGAAATCAAAGGTTGTCAAATATGAAAAACAGGAACAAGCGGTCAGCAAACAAGGGACCAAAAGAATAACTAGAAGCCAAGTAGTGGTTTTGAAAGGAAAGAAAGTTGTTATAGAAGATAGTTAAGTAACAAAGGGGAATCTAGAGGATATTCTTCATGCCATTTACATAGAGGAAACACCTATTGTCCAAGCTGAATTTATTGGGGAAGATAAGCAGAAGTTGAAAAAGGCTAAGTCTGCAAAGAGATTAGAGTTTGAGGGGGAAGATGCAGGTTTCATTTTTCAAGCAAGAAAGCCTATGACAAGGCATGCTAGGAAATTAATGGAAGGCAACAAAGAAGTTTGAAAACCCACTGACATAGCTAAATCACCTAATGAGATTATTGATCTCTCATCACCCACAGTGAAGGATACAATCAACAAATTAAAAATGGGAAAAGAGAAAGTGATAGAGAAAATAGAGTTTTAGTGCCTTGAGGAAAAGTTAAAGTTGGCAAGTCAGGAAATTGCTGTCATGAAAAAGAGAGCTAGAAAACATAGTGTCGAGAAAGTAAAATTTAAAAGGATGAAGGAAGTATGGGAAGGACAAGTTGATTCTGTTTCTAAAACTTTAGACAATACAAAGCAACTTTTCAAGTGGACAATTCCAGCAATAAAAGAAGCTATGTTTGTCAAAATAATAAACACCCATCTGAGAGCTACTAAAAAAAGACTTAAAGAATAGGTGAAATATTTAAAAGAGTAGTTGGAGTTAATTCATGATGAGCTACAGAGAAAAGGAATTAAAATGACAGTCATAGAAAAACCAATAGGCCAACCAATTGTACATGAAGAAGAAATGCCTCAAAGAAGCTAAAATGAGTTTGGTTTATGGTTTGTATGGTTTTCAGATGATGAGAATAGGTTATATTTTTAGTTTTTGGGCAACCAAAGTTTTCATTTCAAAAATTTTATGAAAAATATACATACTCAGTAGTTTCGTAGCGCCTCCAGGCATAAAAAGCAGAAAAGTGCTATGAAATTTTTGTAGCTGTATTTTTTGCTTCCTTTGATCAGTATTGAAGCTGTTAAAGGTTGAGTTAAGAGCTGAAATTGCTATGAAAGATGTTTTTAAGGGTGATTAAAATGATGCAAGAGGAAAGAGTCAATTTTTTGGAGGACAAAGGCTTGTAATGGCAGCGCTACAGAAGGCACTATGAAACTGCTGTATTTTCGTAGTGCAATACATTTTATCCTTTTGAGCATTTTTTGAAGTGGTTTTAGACAAATGGAGGCTAGGAAAGAGTTATGAGACATGTTAAGCCAACTTTAAATAGCCAAGGACCAGGAAATGAAGATTAAATGATGGTCAAAATGTTCAAAGAAGGAAAAAGATCCTATGCCTAAAAAATAGGGTATTGTTTCCTATTTTTGTGGAGGTTAGCTAAGAAGTCATGAAGAACTGAATGCCATTCTCCAAATTTGACCATGTGATGATACACTTGTCAATGATCTAATTTCAAATAGATAAGTTTTTTATAGATAATAATAAAGAGTTTGAGTCCTTTTTGAAATAGGACTGTCAAGTAGGATAGGTGTCTTTTTGTAATAAATTTCATGTTTTATGGTTATTCAAGGCGTCAGTGGACATAAATTCGATATATATAGCCTAGAGGTATATCATTTGATGATGTAACATGTCTATTAAAGGCCATTGGGTCGAATTTTTCAAGGGTTGGACATTTTTGGCAAAACTGAGCTTGTTGTGAATTGACTGTTTTCAGCTAATACAAAGATCTTCCACTTGACCAACTTGAGATTCTGAAGGAGTTTTAGTGTTGTCCTATTCTATTTGTATTTCTTATATATCTCATTTGTAGTGGTGTTAATATATATTACTCAGAATTCATCTATTAGATGCTCTAACTTCCTTTATAAGTGAACTGACTGTGTTTTTACATGTTTCATGTGTGTATGCCTTATCACTAAAAAGTATGATATGCCTCAAGTTCCTTGTTAAGTAGACTCATTGAATTACCAAATTACTTTGACTCCATAAGCCCAATGTATACATGTTGTTGTTATTTTCAACCTGCATCTATCATTATCAGTTTATTTCCTAAATAGAGTTAGCCATCTATATTTTTATCCATATCATTAACCCTTGAGAGAGCCCTCTCAGGCTGAGGAGGCTAAGCCTCAGTCACAATATTAGGTTTGAAATAGTTACATGAGTTTGTCTGATCAAGTAGCCTATCAGGTCCAATTTTTTGATAACATGGTCCATATTCGAGAGAGGGTAATTATATTTGAGTGAAGACCTATTGATATTTCGGAAGTCCACGCACAACATTATTTCTCCATTCTTCTTCCTTATCGAGACCAAGTTGTCCACCCACTCTGAATATCTTAGGGGAACAATGATTTTAGCCCATGTCATATTTTTAATCTCTTTCTCAATTGCTGGGAGCAACAATGGATTGATCTACCTCAGTTTCTGCTTATGAGGTTTGGTGTCTCCTTTGAGAGGAATCTTGTGTTGAATGACCTCAATGTCGAAAGTCTCCAGATCCTAGTATGACCAGGTGAAGACGTATTTATATGCTTGGAACAATTGGATATATTTATTTTAATATTCCTCAGGGGCTCCCCTGAACAGCTTTACCACCTTTGGGTCCCCCTCCATCCCAATATTTATATCATTCACCTGCTCATCCTGTGTCATCTTACTGGGGCTGATTGGGATATCATTTTTATCGAACATCCTTTCAAAGGGCACGAAGCCTCTGGGAATGACGTTACATTTTAGTTGCAACACGTCATGCTCGACCAATGTCTCCTCCAACTTGGTCCGTGGTTGATCATTGAGCTCTTCATCTATTACATCAATCACCAAATTAGAGAATTCTCCAACCATCTCTGTGAAACACTTACCTTGTTCTTCATCCTCAAAGACCTGCCAGTGCTTCACATTATCTGGGATGGAAGGGTGATATTTCACCTTGAACTCATACCTAAGCATAGGATTCTGTGGTAGGAAAAAATTGCTGGCTGCAACAACGAGTGAGTCGACCATCCGATTCTTGTCTCTCAGCATGAACTGTATATTGAAAGCCAAGAAGAATTTTTCCACCAGGTCCCATATCTCATTTCTATAAGCTTTGAGTTATGGATGTTTAGCTTGGCACTGATTTCTGACTTGTCTTACTAGTAGCTCCAAGTCCCTGAAAACTGTAAGGTTATGGATATTCATATTCCTTGTTGCTTGTAATCCTAGTAGCAGGGCTTCATATTCAACAACATTGTTTGTGGCTTCATACTCTAGCTTGAAAGAGAGAGGGACCAATCATCCTTTGGGCGAGATCAAGAGCACCCTGGCTCCATTCCCTTATCTCGAGTTGGCCCAGTCAAAATGCAGAGTCCATATCTCATCCTCATATTTACTCATGGGTACTTTCTGTTTTAGACGGTGGACTTTAGCTTCTTGTAGGAATATTCATCTTGTTCGAACATGAGGCAAGAAAATTCACCCTCCTTACCATATACTGGGGAGTTCGTCAAGCCATCAGGTTTAGTAACCATCTTTACGAACCTGGACTCACGGTATAGCCTTCTTTCCTCCCCTCCTAATACTGGAATAATAGAATAGGTGAGATCAAGCTTAATTGACCCACCAATTTTTGAACCCTAATATCTAGACAAAAAGATCCAGAATCTGGATAGAATATCAGCTACCATGATATCCATCACCACACTCTTAGCTGGGATCTGGGCCAGATTTACCACTAGATCTTTTATGATGCCCAGGCACTTAACCCTCTAGGATTCAAATGAATACATATCTTTATATGGTCGGGTAATTTTCAGCCCCAACTGCTCCATGACAGATAGCGACAGTAGGTTGTGTGAAGCCCCAGAATCTAGCATGCAGTTGTGGAGCAGCATGTCGTGGATGACCAGAGATACATATAATGGGGAGGTTTCTGAGTCCAACTCTTCTACATGAGGGCCAAAGACTACCATGGGTCTTTCTTCTGGAGATTGAGACTGTCAGGGAGAGGGAACACGCCATGGGGGAGCATGAATTGGGATACTTGAGCTTTGTACGAAGGCTGTTTTAAAAGTTCAACCAGGGGAAGAGGGATTTTGACCTTTTCTAACTCTTTATGGAGATTGAATATTACAGGGTTATTTTCTGTAATGACCTCTTTATGCTGCTATTTAGGGTGGATGGGAATTTTGAGGCTGCAGCAGAAGCCTTGTGAATTGTAGGGGGATCGGGAACTAGCTTTGTGGAGGAAGAAACAATGGCTTTATTGTGCACAGGCTCTTCTATGGGTTTTTTCCCCATGCTGACAGAATTTGGAGGGGCCTGCTCTTTTGGTGTGGATGTTTCCTCCTTCTCTTGAGCACGGGTCCTCTTTCTAGAGGATATGAGGTCATACTTCTTATAGAGTTGTGCTTGCATAAAGTCTACAAACTGCCTGTAGTAATCATCAATATCTTGATCCTATGGGGAAGCTTCTTTCTCTTCTAACTCCTCCTGTAGAGTGAGCTCCCCCTCTTCATCTTCTGAGTAAGAAATGAATTGGTCTTCCTGAAAATAAGGAGATTCCTTAGTTTGTCCTTCCACTTGCCCTTCTAAATATAGAGGAGGTTGGATATGATCCTACTGCTCCTTTCTATCCCGCTGTAATATTTGCAGAGGTGGTTTCGGTACTGTGGCTTGAAACCTCCATTAGGGACCATATGGTTTGGTTGAAGAGAGGAATTCTTAACCTCCAACTCAAGCTTCACCAACTTGTTGGAGAGGTTTTTTATCATCTTGTTCATCTCTTTGATCTTATACTCTGATGCCTCTCTTTCTTGATGAGAGGAAGAAGCCTCCTCCTTACCCCTTCTCCTGGTATCATGTTCGGTTCTTCCTTTTGATTTTCTGATAGAGGAAAAGTTCACTTCTACTTCTACAACATCAGTTTGGATCTGATCTAGGGATGCAGACTTTATTTCTCTCAAAGTGAATACAAACTTAGACTCAAATGCTCCAGCAAAAACCACTTTGGTCACTGCTTGAGGAGGTTTTATTTCAATGGATATATTTTTGTACAGTTTATTGAATATTTTTATAAACTCTGTTACATCTTCATTGTGTTTCTTCTTCAAGGCATTGAAATCTGTGAGGATTTAACCGTGATCCCTCTTTTCAATCCATTTCTCAGTAAAATAATTTCCATTTCCTCCCAAGTGGTAGCTGCATTGTTAGCAAGAGATTTAAAACAGTTTCGGGCTTCTCCATCCAAAGACTGGACGAAAAGCCTCAACAAAACATCCAAGCGTTCCACATTAACATTTTCAACAAAAGCACAAAATTCATCAATATGCTTATGCGCAGAAGTACTGTCTTCCTTGGTGAACTAAGGCAAGAGATTTAGGTAATCTTGAGGCATATCGTTTAAAAATTGAGGCAAGCCCAATGGGACATAAATGTTAAGGAGGAAACATGGCACAGCCATGAGGGGTGGTAGTGGTGGATTCTAAGGGGGATTTTGGTGGACTACAATAGGTATATTTTGATAGGGGATTTTTATATTTACCTGAGATGATTTCTGGAGTATGGTAACTTCTTTGACTTCGTTGGCCTGAGGGGTACGACACAAAGGAGACACAAAGGTATTTGCTAACTGGGCTTCATGTTTTATCTTAGAGCTGGCTAGAGTAGAGTTTTTTGGGGGATATTTGAGTACTCGGGCTGTAGAGCCGGGGCCACAAAATTTAGATTTCTTAGATGAAGAAGGAGAATCTTCTAATGAGAATGAGGGTAGTTCAACTTGAACAGGTTGCTTTTCTTTCCAAATTCTCTTGAATATAATTTTTTTAGGATCAGATACAGACGAAATTCTTCGTTGAGAGGTATCTGACCTTAGATGTGGCTTGGTGTAAGCCAGGATTTCAGCTGATTTAGATTTATATAGTAGTGGAGTAGCCAAGGTGAGGGTTGTGCAACTCTTAACCCTTCATGCTCACCTAATTGAAGGGTGAATACAATGTCATATTATAGGGAAAATATTTTCAACTTCTTTCCCTGGTAACAGTGCCAAAAAGATGTTGTCACTCCTAGAGACAGTATTGAGTTGCAAGAGAACAGTGCCTAGGACATATTAAATAAAGAGGTCATCTAGGTTCTCTTCATGTTCTTAGACAGGAACCTCCTGGATATCTACTAGATGGAATTGTTTGATCTGTGGTTTTGGATCACAAGGAGAGCAGAGTAATAACTGTGAACTTTGATTGTAGGGAAAAATTCTTACTCAGAATGGGTCTGTGGATGTCATGGAATTGGATTTGCTACAAACAGGGCCAGATGTGAAACCAACGAACAATCTTTAGAGTCAATCAGGATGAATATCATGAATAATTAGAATGGTAAGTCAGAGTAAGGCAGGATTACAAGGTATAAGAATCCACCCTTCAAGGACTTAAGAAGAAAGCGATAGAGGGAAGGAACTTGAAACAGAAATCATGCACCGAGCCTAATTAAGGTAGTATTATGGATCATTATACGAGTATCATTCGAGATAAATTCTTACATAACCTATAGACTACCTGCATTCCGAAAGCATGATAACAAGAAGGAAAATGTGATGAAACAGAGCATTAAATTGAACCAAATACAACAGAGATATACATATTGTTCATAAGTCCAGTAAAAATCCATTCTCGCAACAAATATTCGTTATATTATTTCTTCAAAACGGCTCTTCAGATATACATTAAGATAAAATCGCAAAACTACAAAATTTTTTACGCAGACTATACACTTCCAATTTTCAGAGAATTCAGAACCTTTACTTAGTCTGTGATTTGGCCTTTTATAGTTGTTTACATGGGCAGCGTGGCTAGATATTTCTTCAAAAAAAATATTCACTGTTGATATTACAGTTTCCTATCTTAATAAAAAATGATGTGGCGTAACGACATTGCATCCTAATCAGTAATGTCTAACACAGACTATAGCAAAAACATAACAAAAAAATGAAATGCAGAGAGTGCATAGGGTGAAATGGTATTTCACCCGATTTTACATTACATGGAAATTGAAAATAAAAAGGTAAAAAAAAGGTTGCATGGGCCTAATCATGATGTTCATTGGTTGGTACGATGAGGAGTGCCCGAGCCTTCTGAGTGGCACAATCAGACTAAAGACGTGGAGTAGCCAGGCTAACGAGGTGACGGGGGTGGCAGTTGTTGTGAAGTAGAGGAAACTGGAGGATTCACATGTTCATAACACTTTTTCCATGGAATTGCTCCGGTTAGCTGTGTTGTAGTTTAGGTTTCAAACATAGACTGCATTTTTGTAAGCTATGTATAATCCATGCAGACAACAAAGAATTTATTTACCTGAGCAAGAAGGAAAAATTCCTTACACAGTGCAGCTACTAAGGTCTCTACTTTTAGCCGAGAGGTTTTCTCTAGTGCTATGTCAGCCCTGCACATGATCTCTAACATTTTCTGATCATAAGCCGTTATGGGAATTAGTGTGCTTGACTGCGGATCCCAGCATGGCGAGAGGCCAACTTCTACCATCTTACACCATTCCTGATCGAATCTTTCCACTCCCTTCGACACCAACGCTAAAAACCCCAACATGTTCATGTGTGAATTCTATTTCTCGATCATCTTACTGACATCCATAATAGTCCTGAAATGGTCGAACACTCCCTGTGTGCTCAATTCTTCAGATGAAAGCTCATTGAGATATCTGACATATTTATTTGCTATAGCTTCCTTCTCTTCTCCTTCCTTGCGTCCAACCTCCAATCGTTCCTTATACCCGTGAATAGTAGTCTTCTTGTCGTTGGTCAGCATGAGGATCTCCTAGTGCTGCTTAACCTCTGGTGTAATATTCCCAAATGGGAAAAGTAGGAATATAGTGAAAAATGTTGGAACAATATTGCAGATCATAATTTAAAATCAAGAGGCCAATATGGAGACCTTTCATATGTTATCACAATAGCAAAATGTACATAAAAAATGGGCCATAAGATGCATAACAAGAAATACAAGCCTCTAATGAACAAAATCCCTCAATATGAGGTGCTACAACTATATAGAAAAGCTGGAAAACACTTACAACGTTATTTTATTGGCTCTGCTATAGAAAATTATTATACATCAGATCTATGGCTAATATGTGCCTCAAAACATAGATCTATATCAGATCTGAGCACTATACAAACTACTTTAAAGAACCCCTTAAGGGTTTTCAGCAAAACACCAAGTACAAGTTGTAGATATGAGATCTAAGACTGTAGATCTATTGAAAAATACAAATTTGAAAGTGTGGTTGATCTTATTTGATCAATATAATAGCCTCCTCCAATAGATCCTCAAATTGAAAGGCAGATCCCCTTCACTAGAAAATTAGCTCTCCAAATGGTGTTCCAAACCACCCTGCAACTCCTCCTACAGAAATAATGCAGATTTGGAAGTAAACTATGCTATAGGGATGAATAACTAGTTGACCTGATGCCAAGATCTAAAAATGAGCTCAATGGCCTTCAATATTGTCCTCCCAATGGAAAGGAAGCCTCCTCCACTAAAAATAAGCAATGAGATGGCCTAAATCTAGAGATCTAATCACCACTTACTGCAACCTGCAAAAACAACCAAACCCTCAACAAGATCTGCGTTGTAGTTGAAATAAGAAGCTTTTCATTAAGCCAAATAGTGGAAAATGTAGTACAAACTCTCCCAAGAGGCCTCTCAAGGAAATATGTGGGATTCCTGATCAGGAACACCCTGTGTTAAACAACACTCTATCTCAGCTAAACAGCAAGAGAAAGATATATGTCTAAACAGACCCTATATTCAGAAATATAATAAACCATAACATAATGAACAATGGCTACCATCCTCTTCCTTAAATAATATATGGGCTTGAAAACCCTAAGTCCCATCCAAAAATATCACTACATTCACACAAAGCATCTCCATCTAAAACTGCGTTGTCCCTCATTGATGACCACTCCTCCATGACAACGTTGTTGATTTGGTCAAGGTTGACCCAATCAAAGTGATCCAACCCCTTTCACACCAAGGGTGCTTTAATTAAGCTGACAAGATTTGTCTCTTTCATATTTGGCATTGATTTATTCATTATTAAGGAGAATTATGGACCTCCTTTGCCCTCTTATTCTTTAAACAAAGCAATAAAACAAAATTTAATATTCCAACTAGCTCATGGCTAATTGGGAATATTACAGTCCTCCCTTCCCAAATGTTGCTTGTCCTCAAGAAACTAACAGGTTGAGTGCTGCAACTATTCTCCTCCTCCATTGGTGACACCAACATGTGATAAGCTTCCCTCATAAACTAAGTGTTCACCAATCCATCCCTCCATGAATTTCTCCTCCAAATTTCTCATGAGATGCAAATAATCCATCCCATCAGAAGACAATAGTTCAAATGAAACAAACATGGTTTACCCAATTTTCTCCCTGAAACATGTAGCATAATGTACATGGAGAATATTTCTCCCATAGGGCACATACATTCCTCCCATCCTCCCTCCAAACATTCCCATAAAAAATATAAGTACATCGTCAATGTATGGGATCAAAATAAGTACATGCAAACATAAATTTGTGCATATGGAGGTGGGTCATAGTCCCACATGTGGAACCAGGGTAGTAAATCTCTTGACTGCATCAGATCATGATGTGGTAAGTTGTTTTCCCACCACTTATTTGTTGTCCAAGTCATCTCACCATGGCTGAAAGTGTGAGATATATTTGGTACTTTTGGAATGCACTCACAATGATACAAAATCTCCCTTTGATCTCCAAGGGAGTGGCCATGTTCATAAATGTTTGTGGCCCAAAGTTGGCCATGCATTTTATATGGTATAATTCTCCTTATTGGAGTTATGGCCTGCATATACATGGTGAAAGAATTAATAATAATCAAATGAAACATTAGATACACAAGCATGTTCTTCACCAAGGTTTCTTCTCATACAAATGGAGTGGTGCATAGATCTATCTCCTCTTATTCCAAAAGAGGAAAGAGGTGGCTGAATTAACTCTTTTACAGAGTTATTTTGTTTTCCCTACTCCACATGGTTCATGCATCTTTGAAAATGCTAATATATTTCTCCTTCAAAGCCTTCCCGAGTGTAGCTTTCCATGATAGTGTTGTAGGCCTTCATGGAATAAGTGTGGCTGAAAAATAACTCTTCATAGACCCTTTGTAGCAACTTCTCCTTGAGCTTGGAGGCTCTATATAAGAGTATCCTACCATGATAATAGATTAACCCTTCTTGGACTGAATAATCCTCTTCATGTAGTTGGTCATCAAGTATCATGCAAGTGAAAAGATCCTGGGAATAATCCACCAACAGCTAGGATTTCCAATATGGATCAATCTTTCATAGTGACAATGTTGATGATCTATCATAAAGAATGTCTGTCATATGGCTGTACTCCTCCTTGAAATATCCCATGCCAAATGTTTATGTTGGAAGGTCATTCCTTCCATGCTTCTCCTCCCACAGTGCAGAATCTGAAATGAGAGTGGGTAATGATGATGTTGGGAGAGTGCCTCCCTCCACCTTGAGTCTACGCAAGACTCCCAGCACTGTATCATGGTCTTCTAATGCTCCCATTCCTCCTAGATCTATGCTTGGAGCATCATGTTGTGAGATATCTCTCACCAAATCTGAATCAGGTGTCTCCCAGGTGGTTTGCCACTAAATAATAGTGTCCCATACAACAATCTCATAAGAATAATAGATGGGACTGTAAGGTCCTTGCTTCCACTGCACAAATCCATCTCTGATTGCTATGTGAAAGTGGTATTTGAGGGATATGTGTGCATGCCTTTAATCATTTGATATTTTCCACTCTTTCTATCCACCCATTCCATCTTCAAAGTCTCCCAAGCGGTGGTGAATTTCCCCAAAGTAATCAACCACTGCACACCCAAGATGACATTGGTGTCAAGTATGTCAACCACAAAGAAGTGATCAGTCAATGTATAAGCCCCCATGGAGACTGATAAGGATGGAAAATAATGCATGCATTGAATTGTTATATCTCCTGGGATCAAAAGAGAGAATCCCTCAAAAGCATCAATGGGTATTTCCCTCATTTACACTAGTTGGGCATCAATAAAATTGTGGGTAGCCCCACTATCAACCAAAACAGAAACCCTCTGATTCAAGATGGAACCTTGAACTCTTAAGGCTAAATACTTAGGTACTCCTCTTAATGGTGCAAGAGCCCCTCCAATAGGAGAAAATGCTCCATTCCCATCTCTTGATGGTGTTGGTTCATCTCCTGCAATGTCAGCGCTGCAACCTCTTCTTGGTTCATCTTCTTCTTCCTCATCATCATCTGAGAAGACCTATATGTAATGTGATTTTCCAACTGCACACTATGTCTAGGTGCCCATGAATATTGGAAAGTGAAGCAAATCTTCCTCCTCCTCAAGTCCTTCTGGACATAATCATCAATAGGTTTTTTATATGAGCTCTCCTTTGAAGGAGGAGCCTTCTCTTCCTTTCCCTTTGATGGGAAAGAGGGCTTATGCTGAAATGTTGCCTTTGCGTTTGGCAAGGCATATTGAAGGTATATAGCCCTTTCAATGGAATATTTTAGGGTAATGGGCTTGGTAGACTTAACCAACCAATGAAGAGGTTCATCTAACCCATTAATGGACATGTACACCCTTCTTGCTGCAAATAAATCAGGAATCATGACAGAAGGTCTTAAAAATTCAGAGATGTAAGTTTTTGCATTAACTGATTTTTTTAGTTTTTCAAGCCCCATGAATGGTGCTTTAGGATATCTTCTATAAAATCTTTCCACCAGCCGTCTAGTGAACTATGAATATGCAATTACATTGGCATGACCAATGTAGACAAGCCATGGAACCACCAGCCATGTGCTTCACCTTCAAGGTGTAGCGCTGCAATCTTAATGTTTTCCATTTCAGGAACTTTGTTCAACTGAAAGTAGATGTCAAGTTTTTCTACCCAAGATTTGGGAGTGCAATTGGATGACCCATCAAAATTGGGTAAAAAGAATCTTCCCATAGTGTGGTGTTGATCATGATTCTGAATGAACCCACCACTTCTATGATGATGTCTTGGTCTTCTATTATCCTTTATTTGAAAAAATTCTTGAAAACTCAAGTGATCCTTGAATCTCTGAATTTGAGATTCATACTCCATAAAATAGTCTTCAAGGGATTCTTGCTCTTGAAACCCTACATTTCCCACAGCCAAAAATATAGGCATGGTAGAGCATTGGGAAACTTGTGGTTGATGCACTAGTTGATCATTCCAGTGGTGAGACATGCCAAAGCCTTCACCATGATGAAATCCTCTAGGGGATTCCTTGAATCTGTCCATTCTCATATCCTTGATCTCTCTTGCAATGTCTTGCATGGCTTTACGAAGGATCTTAGGGAACTCCTTCTCTTCATCTTCACCTCTAGATAAAGGGGTTTTAAGCATGTCTTCTTTGTCATTTGTATAATCAAATTTTCTGTGGCTTCTTCTTTGATACCTCCTCTCTCTGTCAATAAGAGGCTCTCCTTCTTCAAATGACATATTGGCTTTTAGAATGCATAGGCTATGCCAAGATTATGCTCTAATACCACTGTAATATTCCCAAATGGGAAATCAGAAATATAGTGAAAAATGTTGGAACAATATTGCAGATCATAATTTAAAATAAAGAGGCCAATATGGAGACCTTTCATATGTTATTACAGCAGCAAAATTTACATAAAAAATGGGCCATAAGATGCATAATAAGAAATACAAGCCTCAAATGAACAAAATACCTCAATATGAGGTGCTGCAACTATATAGAGAAGCTAGAAAACCCTTACATTGTTATTTTATTAGATCTGCTACAAAAAATTATTATAAATCAGATCTAGGGCTGATATGTGCCTCAAAATATAGATCTATATCAGATTTGAGCACTATACAAGCTCCTTTAAAGAACCCCTTAAGGGTTTTCAGCAAAACACCAAGTAAAAGTTGTAGATATGAGATCTAAGACTGCAGATCTACTAAAAAATACAGATCTAGAAAGTGTGGATGATCTGATTTGATCAATAGAATAGCCTCCTCCAATAGATCCTCAAAGTGAAAGGCAGATCCCCTTCACTAGAAAATCAGCTCTCCAAATGGTGTGCCAAACCACCCTACAACTCCTCCTACAAAATAATGCAGATCTGGAAGTAAACTGCATTGTAGGGATAAATAACCAGTTGGCCTGATGCCAAGATCTGAAAATAAGCTCAATAGCCTTCAATACTCTCCTCCCAATGGAAAGGAAGCCTCCTCCACTGAAAATAAGCAATGAGATGGCCTAGATCTAGATATCTAATCACCACTTGTTGCAACCTACAAAAACAACCAAACCCTCAACATGATTTGCACTGTAGTTGTAAGAAGAAGCTTGGCCTTAAGCCAGATAGTGGACAATGTAGTACAAACTCTTCCAAGAGGCCTCTCAAGGAAAGAGGTGGGATTCCTGATCAGGAACACACTGTGCTAAATAGCACTCTATCTCATCTAAACAACAAGAGAAAGATATATGTCTAAAGAGACCATATATTTAGAAATATAATCATTCATAACATAATGAGAAATGGCTTCCATCCTCTTCCTTAAATAAGATATGAGCTTGAAAACCCTAAGCCCCATCCAAAAATATCACTACATTCACACAAAGCATCTCCATATAAAATTGTGTTGTCCCTCATTGATGACCACTCCTCCATGACATCGTTGTTGATTTGGTCAAGGTTGACCCAATCAAAATGATCCAACCCCTTTCACACCAAGGGTGCTCTAATTAAGCTTCCAAGATTTGTATCTTTCATATTTGGCATTGATTTATTCATTATTAAGGAGAATTATGAACCTTATTTTCCCTCTTATTCTTTAAACTAAGAAATAAAACAAAATTGAATATTCCAACTAGCTCATGGCTAATTGGGAATATTACATCTGCTATGATCTCCCCCCAGATAAGTCACCTCACTTATACCAACGACGTGTTACCTTTGATATGTGCTTTTAATTCTTTAATAGACTTCTTATGTCCTTGGGTTTCCTTGCAGAGGTTCTCTACCTCTTTCTGTAGGGATGAAACCATTTTTTGATTCTTTGCATATGAAACCTTGACCTCATCTAGGAGTCGACAGGTAGTGCATGTTTCATCTTCAAACATCCTCAGATATTCCAGAGCAGTTTGTGGATCTTCTTGTACAGGAACTACACACGTATGCTCACCCCACCTAAGTTGTAGCTCTGGAAACCTCTTGTTTAACCCAGTGATTTCCTTATCCTTTTGAGTAATCTCTTCTTTCCTTTGAGCGAGGGAATCAATGAGAGTTTTATTTTCCCTTTCTACCTGGGCCAGTTCCTCGGTCTGAATATGTTGAGAATGAGGGATATTCATCTTTCTCCTCAACTCCTTTACCTCCAAATCTGATTTGGTGAGAAGGGCTTGCAATGGTGAATTGGTATCAACACCCTTTCCTCTTATCATTTTTTTGGTGGTCTCCAGTTGAGTAACAACAGCCTTAGCGCTAGCCCTTTCCCTTTGTTGGGTGATCATCATTTGATTCAAATTCATTTCGTTCCTCTGTAGGGAAACTGTATTCTTCACTACCTCAGTCCGTAGCATGTCCCCGATACACTCCTGCAAATCCAAATTATCTGGTAGGGGAATGTTGCCCAGATTTAGAATTATTTCCAGAGTTCTATATTGGGATCCCGAAGGTGCAGGATGCATAGCTGAATGTTTTATGGCCAATATAAGCTTCTCTTTATCCATATCCAGGACTAAGGAGAGCCTGTTATGGTGCTTAGCCATGAATTGAGAAATTTCGGCCCTCAGCCTTTCTCTTGTGGACTTGTTCCTGGTCTCAATCTCCTCCCTTTCATCATATTTTCCCAATGTGACCACCTGTGAAATATTTGAGGGGGCTGAAGATGAGGTAGAATCAAAGGAGAGTAGGAAGCTTGGCTTGTCTTTGTCAGGACCTCTGAGCAAAGAAACCTCGTCATCGGATAATGCGGTGTCTAGGTCCTTTGGCCCTTCGGTTCTCTGCTTTTTACTTGGGTATGCTTCTTCATCAACTTCCATGTACCCTTGACCCCGTGGAGGGTCTCCCTGTTTGTGCTCTTCTACCTTTGCGAGAACATTATCTCCATTCCCTTCAGCAGTTGAGGATTTTTCCTCCATCTCTCCATCTAAAGGCCACGTATCAAGGTTATCTTTCCATTCAATGAGGGGCCTAGGGTCATGCATATATGCTGTTGATTTTATTTTCTTCTTCCTGCTGGTGAGGAATCCCTTAGGATCATAGGGCCAGACATCTCCCTGAGGGAAATTCATCTCCCACATCATCCTTTCCATAGTGGAGAGGGCATGCCTTGAATTAATGGTGAAAGAGCCAATTGAATTTGTGAGTTTGAAGATGTGTCCCTTCTTCGTGGGCATGAAGTGGACCTGGTTGGCATTCAAGACCTGATAGATGAACTCGAGGGAAGAAAATCCTCATGGATGGGAACACTAGTAGGTGGTAAGGATGCACTTCAGCATCGTCAACCCTAATCTCGGTGTGGTCTTAGAATAGGTACCAATCACTTGTGCAATTCGTTTCGATGAACTGGAGCCAATCCTTCAGCTCAAGAAAGATTATGGGCGGGGAGCTGTCATGTATGATAGCATAGGATATAGACATAAAATCGGTGACTAATTTGGCATACCCCTTCCCCTCTATATGTTGGCGAACTTCTGGATTCCACTCAAAGATATAATTGGGTTTAGCGTTTCTCCTGGAGAACCTGTTCAAACCTATACCTTCAATCTTATATGCATGCTCAAATAGGAATAAATAGAAAACCAGGGAGAAACATTTGAAAGAGCAGAAGGAAGACATATCTTGGAACTAGGCTTTGATAGCGGAGGCCAAAAAGGAGGGGATATCCAAAAGGATCTCAGCCTGCATCATGAGCCATAGGCACCCGAAACATGCCTTAGTCACCATCTCGGCATCCTCAAACCCTATTATTCCCGACATAATCGCTAGAATAGGCTGTATGGTGTTACAGAATGATGACAGGGGATGTAATATTCCCAAATGGGAAAAGCAGGAATATAGTGCATAAAGCCGGAAATATGAAGAAATGTAATAGATAAAGGCATGATACAACAGTATATTCATTCCATTAGGATTATAACAGCAAAATATGTATAATATCTCGAGGAAAATATCACTCAAGTTGGCCAAATAAGCCTCACATGAAAGCATATAACCCAGAAAAATGCGCTGTATAAGAGAGAATAGCAGCTGAAAGATATAAAAATATATTACTGCTGATATAATACTCCAAAAATGACAAGGCTAGAGATCCACGCTCCAAAATAGGATTTCGGGACAACCCAGAAAAGGTTTTCGAAAATACACAATATACAAAAATATAGCAGATTTAGACCTAGGGCTGAATAATATCTGCAAATAAATCACTGATGTTAGATGGCTAATCTAATATACAAGATGGTTGAACCTCCTTCAACAGGCCTCCTAAATGAAGGGTTGATCCCCAAACAGGAAACCCAAACACTCCAAATAGGGCAATAAATCCACTGCTGCATCTGCTCTCCAAAATAATGCAGTTTATGCAGGAAAGTTTGCTATAGTTGATTTTTGCTACTTGACCTGGTGCCAAGATATGTAATGAAGCCCTGAAGTCTTCCTCACAAGCCTCTAGATGAAAGGGTGTCCCCTCCAATGGGAAACTAGCTCAGAAAATGGAGATTTATCTCCTCCATTGCTACACCCCTGCAACACAACCCAAATTTAAACAGAACTGAGTTGTACATGAGACTGAAGCTTGGCCAAATTCCTTAATGTGTAAGTATAGTGAAAACTCCTCCAATAAGCCTCTCAAGGAAAGAGGTGGGATCCCCGATCAGGAACACCCTATTCTAAACAACACATGCAATCTTAGCTAAACATCTTAAGAAAGCTATATGTCTAAACAGACCATATATCGGAATATAAAATATACCAAGATGAATAATATGGTTGCCATAATCTTATTTTTATAAGATATGATCTTCCAAAACCTAACCCAAATCCATTAATGACACTACTTCCTTGCATTGTGTCTCCATCTAAAACTGCAATGTCCCTCCATTAATGTCCACTCCTCCATGGCAGCGTTGTTGATTTGGTCAAAGTTGACCCATTCCACATGTTTTAGCCCATTTTCACACCTTAGGGTGCTTTATTAAGCTGAAAATATGATCCAGTTTCACATGAGAAGTGGTTTTATTCACAATAAACAGATTTATGGGTATCCCTACCCACTTATTCACCTATCTAAGTGACAAAATAAAATTTAATATTCCAATTGGTTGTAGGCTAATTTAGGAATATTATAGTCCTCCCCTCCAAAATGTTACATGTCCTCAAGCAACTACAAGGATACTGCAAAATCTCCAACGGATATGTCTGCTCCCAAGAATACAAGTTTTCCTTTGGTGGATAAACCAAATAGCTCTCATCATGAAAAGGTGGGAGATATATGGAAAGATTTATATGTTATCCATTGGTCTTCTTAAGGCATGAGAGATGATATATGTTGGGTGCCTATACCCCAATGTGAAACTCCACTCTCCATGCTATCATCCAAATAAAGTGAGCCATCCTTGGTAGCTCATAGAGACAATCACCAATCCCCTGCTTATGAAATGTATAGGGGCTACATGGTTGTAAGTGAGAGATAATATTGTTCAACTTACGCTGTCTTTCTCTCCATTTATGATAAATTTGGAGCTTCTGAACTTGGGCTGCAATAATATAGTCCTTATGAAGCCAAAAGATACTTGGAATCTCATGATCCCACTTATTGGTTCTAGGTGGCCTTCTTGCCCAATCGTTCATACATATAGTGAATAGAGTGTAATCACCATATGGGCCCCAAAAGAAACATGGACTAACTGTCATATGAAATATTGGATGGTGAAAATAGTCCCTCAAGTGAGACCAGCACTGTTCTTCTTCTTGCTGTCTCAAGACATGATGTGATAAGTGTCCATCCAACAACTTGCTTGCTACCATAAGCTTCTCGAAAGCTTGCAAATAGTAGAGGACATTAGGTGTTGGTTGAATATGAGCCAAGAAAAACACATCTTGTCCAAGGTCCTCCAGAAAGTGGTAATTCCCATCACTGAATGTAGTCCTAATAGGACCATGAAATCCAAAGAAAGGTTTTCTCTCTTGTGGAGAAATTTGCTGCAATTGCATGGTAAAGGAATGCACATACATTGTTAGTTGATAAATAAGAATCAAAACACAATCTTTACCATATATTGTAGACAAGTTGGTGAAGAGTTCCATAGTTGAGCCTTCCCATCTCTCCATCAAAAGGGAAAGTGATTGAAACAACCTTGCAATGTGGTTTCTCTCCTCCTCATACATCAAACAAGCTACATATCTCCTGATATGTTGGTGCACATCTTCTTTGAGATCTTCCCAATAGAGTCACTCCATGATGGTGTGATAAGACTCAATGGAGTCTACATGTCCTGAAGAGAGTGTCTCATATGCTACATGTAGAATCTCCATTTTTAACTTGGAGCCTCTAGTCAAGTAGATCTGATCATGGAGATAAATGACTCCATCAACCACTCTATACCTCCCATATAGAACTTGCCCATCAATAACCTTACATGTGAAGAGGTTCTTGGAATTTTTAGTGTCCCGTGATTTGGCAGATTGGTAGACCAAATGACAGGGTAACACGGAACCAAGCTTTGGATTCCAAGGACCTATCCTTCCTGGACTCAGAGAGGGATCTATCTATTGGGTGCAAAGGATGTGTTATTTTTTCTCTAGCGTTTTGATTTTAGGCTAGTTGTTAAGTGTAGGGTTTTTTTATTGTTTTGGTTGGGAAAGATGGTCAAATGGAATAGGTGGAGTGAATGGTTGTCAAATCCATTGGGCTATGGAGTCAATTGAAATTCAATAATGTCTAAATGATGAAACAGAGTGTGTTGTAGGGCCAATTTAGCAAGGTTTATGGATCCTTAAGGTGATGCATGAGGTGTAGTGAACATTAAGTTTGGGAAAGAATAAGAGGTATTAAACATATATAGTTTAAAAGTTACAATTCATGGGGTAGGGAAAACCATTAAGCTCAATAAACAATACTCTAAACTAATAAACATCCAAAGAAACATTACAGTGAAACATAGAAAGCATAAGAGCTTCTAACTTTAGAAATTCACCTTCGAATTTTTGGAAAACACATAAGACATTACAAATAACTCAATTTATGGAGAGGGAACTCCTAAAAAACATATATCAAGCTATTGGGAACTCTTAAACAAGTTTGCAAGCATGGACAAAGGGAAAGATCGAATGAGACCTCTTTGACTTAACCTAGCAATCAATATTTCACAGAAAGGCTTCAAGATAGGGTTTTGAAAACTTCAAATAAGAAGGGCATATCATCAATCATACTTGTAAGCTAGCATACTAACCATACATGAAACAAAAACAAGTTTTGGTGGACCTAAGGAGCAGTCAAGAATTCCTTAAGATGGCCAAAAGAGAAAACATCAAATCTATAACAAACAGGAGGACTGAGGTGCCTCAAAGAACATGTCTCAACCCATACTTTTTTGTTTAATAGCAGCCAAGAAAAATGAAACATAATGATAAAAAAGGAAATAATAGACAAGTTAGGAAGACATCACCATTCACCAAGCTATGGAATCATGCAAATAAGCTTCTCCATCATCAAGCCAAACAAGCCATTCATACACTTCACAAAACCAATTTCTTCTCCAAGCTCATGAAACCATGTATATTGCTCTTCAAGCTCATAAAATGCCAAAAAAATACATAGGGGCCTCATTCTCTATTTATGGAGAAAATGAGGACTAAAAAACTAAATGTGGTAGGAAAATGTCAAATATAGTCATAAATATCATTTATGGCCAAGAGACCATGCAAGGCCCAAGGAACATAATATCCTAAGAAATAAATGCTAAAATAACTATTTGCACCTAATTCTATCTTAATTTGCCTCAAAAAACTCAAAAATATCCATTTGCAATAAATGAGTGTGTTTTGTTGACTTTTGGTCCAAAACACACTAGGCAGCCTCTGTGTGTAGTGCCACTTCAACAGAAAATAGGGTCTCTTGCAGGTGAGTTTTGGACCCCTTCCCGACACCAGATTTGGCTTCGTGATGGCCCGTTGGAAATCCTGATGAGTATAATTTCCAGAAATGCTTGAGTTGGGCTGTGTTGTGTAACCAGCTCCAAAAATAGAAGAAAAGAGATATGAACGCCTTAGAAATAAGCCACTTCGAGGGGGAAACCTCCAATACATTACATAAATGAACAATTCTTGGATGATACAATTTACAAAACCTCCTTTCTATATATAGGAGTCCTTGGGGCCATAATGTAATCCTAGTGGGCCACAATGTAATCCTAGCCGACCTAACAATAATAATTTAAGGGCACAATAATAACAAAATGGGGGTTACAAGGGTTCAATAATAATAATAAAGGGGTTACACTAACAATAATAAGGAACTATACTAGTGATATAGGGGCCTAACATGCCCCTCTTCTTCAAAAAAAGTGTTGTCCTCAACGCTTGAGTAGCTCCGGGTGCTTCTGTATAAAATTCTCATCCTCCCATGTAGAATCTTGAGTGGGTAAGTTCTTCCACTTGATGAGATACTCTGAAATTGATCGATTCCGTAGTTGTCGAGTTCTTTTTTCCATGACTGCTTCAGGTTCCAATATGATTTTCCCTTCCCCATCAAGTTCTGGCAATACTGTTTGAACTGGAAGATTTTCACCTACAACCTTCTTTAAGCATGAAACATGGAAAACTGGATGTACTCGCGAAGAAGCAGGAAGCTCCAATTTGTATGCCATAGTACCAATCTTTTGCAACACCTTGTAAGGACCATAGTACTTTGGCGATAATTTATTATCCTTCTTAGCTTGCTTGAGGGACATTTGTTTATATGGTTGTAGCCGTAAAAATAACCAATCTCCTACATCAAAACTTCTCTCGCTGCGATGTTGATCTGCCTGTTGTTTCATTCGATTTTGTGCCAAATTCAGGTTATCTTTTAAGAGTTGGAGAACTTCTTGCTGATGCTCGATGTGATCTTCCACTGCTTGAACCTTAGAATTTTCTCTTAAAGATAATGTGATGGATGGTGGATGATATCCATAAAGTGCCATAAATGGGGTCATTTTTGCTGCAGTATGGAAGGAAGTGTTATACCACCATTCAGCAAGAGGTAACCACTTGACCCATTGTGTTTGTTTATCGGATACAAAACAACGAAGATATCCTTCCAAACATTTATTTACTATCTCAGTTTGACCATCAGATTGAGGATGATAAGATGAGCTATGTGCTAATTGAGTACCCAAACAAGAAAATAACTGCGTCCAAAAATTTCCAGTAAAAATGGGATCTCTGTCGCTCACAATAACCCTTGGGCTTCCATGTAGCTTTTGAATTCTTTCCATAAATGTAGTAGCAACTGTACTTGCTTTAAATGGATGAGATAATGCAAAAAAGTATGCATACTTGGTAAGTCTATCAACTACAACCATGATGACATTCTTTCCTTCGGACTTAGGTAAACTTGTGATAAAATCCATTGAAATCTTCTCTCAACGTTGACTTGGAATGGATAAAGGTTGTAGAAGTCCCGGGGTCTTAATTGTCTCCACTTTATTCTGCTGGCAAACCAAACATTCTGCCACAAACTTTTGAATATCGGATTTAAGGCCATCCCAAAAAAATTCTTTCTTCACCCTGTGGTAAGTTTTTAAAAATCTTGAGTGCCCTCCTAAAGGAGGAGTGTGCACTTCCAGAAGAATCCTTTGTTTTAGTTGGGAATTCTTACAAATATATAAGCGATATTTGTACCATAAGGAGTCATTTTTCCAACTAAATGTATCAGATGTACTAGGATCTTGCTGCAACTTTTGAATGAGTGTCCATACATCTTTGTCCTTCTTCCATTCCTCTCTTGCTTCGTTTATCCAATCTGGTTGGATAATAGAAATGGCACAAAGCAATGCTTCCACCTCTTCATGTTTCTTGAGAGTGCATCGGCAACAACATTAAGCTTTCCTTTTTTGTAGATTATTTCAAAGTCATAACCCAACATCTTTGTGACCCATTTTTGCTGCTCTTCTGACGATAGTCTTTGTTCCAAAAAGTGTGTAAGACTATCATGATTAGTTTTTACCTTGAAGTGTCTTCCCATTAGGTAAGTTCGCCATTTGTTTAGTGCATGCAGTATTGCTAACATTTCCTTCTCATAAATAAGTTTCTGTAAATACTTTCCTTTGATTGGACGAATTTGAAAAGCAATGGGTCTTCCTTCCTGCATTAAAACCGCACCAATTCCATTTCCTGAGGCATCACATTCCACAATAAAGGTTTTTGTGAAGTCTGGCGTAGCTAAGACCGGTGCTAGGCACATTGCCTCTTTAAGACGTTCAAAGGCCTTAGTTGCTTCAGGAGTCCATGAAAATGCATCTTTCTTAAATAATGTTGTTAGAGGTGCTGCTATTCTCCCATAATTCTTAACAAACTTGCGATAATACCCTGTTAACCCGAGAAATCCTCGCAAGTGCTTTATGGTTGTGGGGACTTTCCATTCCTTAATGGCTTTAATTTTGTTAGGGTCTACTTTAACACCCTCGTGAGATACAATATGACCCAAATATTCCACCTCTTGTACTCCAAAGAAACATTTGGATGTTTTTTCATATAATTGTTTCTCCTGCAATAGTTTGAGCACCCTGTCAACATATTCAACATGATCCTTCCAAGACCTGTTGTAGATTAGTATATCATCAAAAAATACTAGCACAAATTTTCTAAGGAAGGGTTTGAAAATGGAATTCATCAACTCTTGAAATGTATAAGGTGCATTGGTAAGGCCAAAAATCATGACCAAAAATTCATAATGACCCTCATGAGTTCGAAATGCAGTTTTTGGAATATCTTCAGTCTTCATTCTAATTTGATGATATCCTGAACGAAGATCCAACTTGGTAAAATAAATTGCTCCATGTAATTCATCCAATAATTCATCAATCACGAGAATGGGAAATTTATCTTTAATGGTGAGCTTATTGAGCTCCCTATAATCCGAACACATGCGCCATGATCCATCCTTCTTGTGTACCAATACTACAGGAGCAGAGAAAGAACTTTGACTAGGTTGAATTATACCCGCCTCTAACATTTCTGCAATCATACGTTCAATTTCGCTCTTTTTGAAGTAAGGATATCTATAAGGCCTGATGTTTGGAGGAACACTTCCTGGAATCAAATGAATAGCATGATCATGATCACGAATAGGTGGGAGTCCTTTGGGAGTTTCAAACACATTGGAATGATTGTCCAAGACTTGTTGGAGATCTGCAGAAATAGATGATTTTGATGTTGGAACTTCTAGTGAGCATAATTGTGCAATTACGCCTCGTTGTTCTTTCTTTAGAAGCTTTGTCATGACATTAGATCTTATTATCCTTCCTGGCTTCCCTTCAATACCCCGTAATTCGACTTCCTTTCCTTCTGAAAAAAATTTCAAGAAAGTTCTTGAAAATTAAAAGCTACCGTCCCCAAAGATTGTAACCATTGTACTCCTAGTACAACATCAGCACCTCCCATAGGAATGGAAAGCATTGGACTAGTCAATACATATTCCCCATGGTTAGCTTGATATTATGGCATTTTCCAGAGCAATTTATAGTTCCTCCATTTGCAACCATCACTTGACATTCTGGTGTTGGGTATAGGAAACAATTTAATTCCTTGGCTACCTTACAATGAATAAAATTATGGGTGCTACCTGAATCAATCAACACTATTACCTTATTCTTCTTGATTTGTCCTACTATCTTGAGAGTTTGAGGAGTGGTAATTCCTGCCAGTGCATTACACGATATGGTCGGATTCATTTCTTCCTCTTCTAGGGCTGGTTCCTGGTGTATATCCTCTTCTTGTTCATTTTCTTCTTCCTCTTCACAATCTATGTAAAATAATTTCTTCTCAGCACACTTATGACCTTTAGTGTATTTTCTATCAAAATTATAGCAAAGCCCTTTTGCTCTTTTTTCTTCAATTGTTGTGGTGTCAACCTTGTAGGTTGTGGAAATCTAGGTGTAGAAACACTTCCTTCTTTATAGAAGTGAGTGGTAGGCTTCCTTGTCGCCATAATTTTACATTCAATTTTTCTTGCCAACCTGAATGCCTTCTCCAATGAATCAGGTTCCAAAACGCGAACTTTATGTTGGATGTTATCCTTTAAAGTACCTATGAAGAGATCAATCCTGTGTTCCTCTGGAATATCAATTACCCTTATATTCAATTTTTGGAAGTCCTCAATGTGCTCCCCCACTAAACCCTTTTGTTTGAGATTTATCAATTGGCTAAAGAAGGTTTTGCTCTTTGTATCCTCATAATGTGCTATCATTTCCTCAGTAAAAATTGACCAAGTGACAATTTTTTTACGAGAGCAAAGCCATCGATACCATACAAATGTATTTTGTTCTAAATGTAAAGTTGCAATGCGTACCTTTTGTGTGTTTTTCACATTATGGAGATAAAAATATTGCTCCATTTGTAGTATCCATTTTACAGGATCCTTTCCATCAAACTTCCTCATATCCATTTTTGGAATATGGTGGTTCCTCCCGCCAACATTAGAATTTATGAAATCACGATTAACATTTATTTTGTTCTCATCATGAGGTTCTTCTACTATCTTTTCACCATTAGGAAACATTTCTTGTATCAATTTTGTCAAATCTTCGATGTTTGATTTTAGATCATCCATCTTAGCTTCCATGCCAGCTTCCATGCCATCCATCTTAGCTTCTACGCCATCCATCTTAGCTTCCACGCCTTTCTTCAAACCGTCCATCTTCACTTCCACGCCATCCATCTTAGCTTCCATGCCTTTCTTCAAACCGTCCATCTTCACTTCCACGCCTTTCTTCAAAACGTCCATTTCATTTTTTGTTGCTCTTTGCGAGAGTGAAATTTGTTGCACTTGCTCTTGTAATTTTGATAGATCATGTTGCAATTCTTCATCTTCATGAGTCATGGTAGAGCCTTCTGAAGGTTTAATGGGTGTTGAATTCTTTTTAGGGGCCATTTTAGAATCCAATATTGATACCTTTTACTTGCTTTGAGGAGCTTGATATTGAAATTGAATTATCTCTGTAATTGAAAATCTTCAATATTTTAAATTCAGCCCTGTAGTAGCCCTCTGAAGCATCTTTCAAATGCCATAGGTCTGATCTAATTTGGATTCTCCAAGACAAAGTTGTGTCCAATCTCCCACAATGACCTAATTCTGGACTGGTTCAATAGAGCGAACTTGTAGGACTTTCCACGTGTCACTTTTTCGTTCTTTGTCTCTGAAATTGATAGCCAAGAAACTAAATTACGTGTACTTGCGACCACTTTTTACGGCACTCAAATCCAATGCTCAGAGAGAGAGAGTTATAGAAATTTTCCCACGATCACCTCTTTGAGATGAAATTCAGGAGCCTGAAAAAGCACTACCTTCCACAGATCATATCTCCAAAAATATTGCGAACCAAGCTCTGAAAGTTTTTGACGAATTTCCTCAGGATTTCAGCTTCGCACCATACAAATTTCAGATTCTGAACCTTCGTAGAAAACAATGTATAGCGAAAATTCCATGATGACCATTTTAGGAGCTTGAACAAATACCTAACTTTCACAGATGATATCTCCGAAAATATTGCGAACCAAGCTCTGAAATTTTTAGACAATCTTCCTCAGGGTTTCAGCTTCGCACCCTAAAAATTTCAGCTTTTAAAACTTCGTAGAAAAAAGGTTATAGCGAAAATGCCACGATGACCTGTTTGGAGCAGCGAAACCCTAGAATCCAAAGCCTCTGATACCAAATGTTGTGTAACCAGCTCCAAAAATAGAAGAAAAGAGATATGAACGCCTTAGAAATAAGCCACTTCGAGGGGGAAACCTCCAATACATTACATAAATGAAAAATTCTTGGATGATACAATTTACAAAACCTTCTTTCTATATATAGGAGTACATGGGGCCATAATGTAATCCTAGTGGGCCACAATGTAATCCTAGCCGACCTAACAATAATGATTTAAGGGCACAATAATAAAAAAATGGGGGTTACAATAATAACAATAAGGGGTTTACACTAACAATAATAAGGGACTATACTAGTGATATAGGGACCTAACAGGCTGAGTGGATTCCATTTATCTATTAAAGAATAAAATCTTCCAACACTTCTCTATGCGCAGCGCCTAGTCTGAAAATGAGGCAGAAAGGTCAATTTTTTTATTTTTTTGACCTTTTGAGGGGGTAAAAATGCTCCAAATTATTTGAAAATTGGTGAGAAAACTGCTGGTGATGTGAGAAATCCAAAAATACAAACTTTGAGAGTTGAGGATGCACCAATTTTGTGCATAGATCTAGGGTGTTGTGCATAAAGGGGTCAAAATTTGGAAAAAACAAAAAATTGTTCAATTTTCCCCAAAATTTGTGGATAGGTCCCTTAAGAGGTCTTGGAAATCTGTTGAGAAGCCTCAGACAAAATTCCAAGGCTGTCATGCACTTTTTCGCTTTTTAGGTCTTCTAGCTCTATGAGGGCCTTCTTTAGTTAAGCACAAGCAAGCATGTTTTTCCTTGCATAATGCTTGGTCATTTTCTTTTGTAGGGCAAGGCCTCCCTTTACCTCCTTGAAATGCTTATGCTCCTCTTTGTAATAGTGGATGACACGCTGTACCATATCAAAGTCTCTTTCCCACTCCTGAAGTCGTGCATCTTTCTCCATGAGAGGAAAACTAGTGGTCATCTCATTGTCCTCATTGTCACTATCTAGATCAATGAATTGAGGCCCTTGAGAAGTCTTCTTGATCCTTTTTCTTCTCCTTACCTTTACCTATTACTCACCTTTTTCTATCTTTTCCTTGCTTTTGTCTTTGTGCTTTATAGCTGGAGGAGAGATGTCCCTTTGCCTTTTTGAGGCACCAAACACATCCCTTTTGCCTCTGTGGTAGGTGCATGTGAGAGGAGTGATGAGGGTGCCTTGATCTTTGGTGAAGTCACAAGAATTTTCATCTTTGTCATGGCTTTCATGAGTCACTTCATGCTCCATCGGGTCACTGATTTCTTGACCTTTAGCCTCATCATCATCATTGCTTTCCTCACTATTTTCTTCATTGTCATCTTGGCTCTCAAACTTATCACTACCCTCCTCACTTGCGTCATTTTGGCTCTGTCCTTCACTAAGGTCTTCTTCTCTGTCACTTTTTGCACTGTCATATTGAGTTTCTTGGTCATTTAGAGGCTGATTTGTGTCATGACAGTCATGGCAGTTGTCATGAATGTCATGACTATTTCCTTGCTCATCAGTGACTGTCTCATTTGTGCCACTACCTTGGTCACTGTCTGCCCCTTCAAACTTTGTTTCAACCTCATAATCTGCCTGATCTTGGTCTTCAATTTCTTCATCCTCTCCCTCTGTTTCTTCATTTTCATTGTCTTCATTCATTTGAGCACTTTTTTCACTATCATTGGGCTCACTTTTATGCTCAAACTCATCTTCCTCTTGGTTGTCTTGTGCACTCTCTTGCTGAGTGTCATCTTCATTGTTTTCTTCATAATTAGGATTTGTTTCTGACCCATTGTCTTTATCATTTTCATCACTTTCATATTCTTGATTAAGCTATGTACTTGCCTCACTGTTATGTTCATCTCTCTCCTCCATGTCATCATCATCTTCTTGTTCATTGCTGCTATCATCATCTTCTTTCTCACTAAGCTTTGTATTTGCCTCAAAGTCTTTATCATTTTCATCACTTTCATCTCTCTCCTCATTTTTGCTGCCATCATCTTCTTCTTCTTTTAACTCTATTTCTTCCTCACTATTTTCTTCTCTTTCACATTCATCTGTTTTTCCATTGTTTCTACTACCAGCATCTTCATTTGATGCATTAGGTGAAGAGATAGGAGGTGAGTTTCCTTGTGGAGAAGGAATATGTGGAGATGATGAAGGAGTGGAGGTAGGTGGATGTGAAGTGGAAGGAAAATTTTGATGAATTAAGGCTTGGGGATTTGCAAACACATCATGTGAGATAAAAAATTCCCAAGGGATTCCTTTCTCCTCCAGCTAGTGTAAAACAATCATCTTAACCAAGGAGTGGTGAAAAAGGCTTTGCATTTGGTGGGCATAATTCCTCTTCTTGACCACTGAAGCCATTTTTTCAATGCTCTGGTAGAGATAGTATGCTAGGTTTAGCAGCTTAACCCTAGTGAAGTGCATTAGAAGCCTGATGTGATATGAATAAACTCTGTAATACCTCCCCTCACAAGTGAAGTATTTGATAATCTGCCTCATTAGTAGGGCTTACCTCTTTAGCAGGTGGGAGAAGGGAAAAACAACCTTGCAGCCTTTTTGACAGTTAGGTTTGAGGTAGGGCTCATAATAGCTCAAGTCTAATTTCTTTTGTTTAAACCATCTCTCACCAATATGTGGTATTCCTATGGCTTTAGCAATGGATTCAGATGAGAGTTAAAGATTCACTCCGGCAAGGTTGACTTGGTGGTTTTGTAGGCTGAGGATGAACAACCTAGTCAAGTCTGAGTGCCTTTGGATTTTCTTAACCCTCTCACAAAATTGATAACATCCAATATCCTGAAAACATGCAAGGATCATGGGAGAAGAAGTGATTTTAATGGTCTCTGAGGGCTCAAACCTATTAACCCTTCCTCCCTTGTGCTTTGGCTTGATAGGCCTTTGGTTTTCATCACTTATGGTATGGATTTCTTCTTTAGACATGGTGACTAGCCTAGAACAAAGGTTTTAGCTTTTTTGAGAGTCTTTATGTCTAGAGAGGGTAATGAGTGATGTGAGGGTAAATTTGGAAAATGGAGGAAATACGAGGTAGGTCTTGGAAAAATTCATAGTTTTGGGAGGAGGATTGATTGCATTTGAGTGTCTTTAGGCTAAGGACAACCTCCAATTTTGCAAACCATACCCTAGGAGGTCAGTAGTTGATTTTTATGGAGACTAGGGTTTGGTCACATTAGGCCTTTAAATACCTTCTTGTTTATGAAAAAGACTGCTTGGAAGGTAAGGAAAAGAGCCACCAAACTTGCTTGACTGATTGCAGGAGATTTGGAGCCAAAAAACTTGAATTTTTGGCCCTTTTGAGTAATTTGGACCAAAAGTTGTCTGTGCGTAGCACCTGCCTAGGTGCGTAGCACCTGCCTAGGTGCGTAGTGCCACCTAACTGCACATTCAGGTCGGGTCGGGCTGGTAGGTCTGTGCGTAGCGCTTGCCAGGTGTGTAGCGCCACCCGACCGCATGTTCAAGTCGGGTCGGGTTGGAAAGTCTGTGAAAAGCGCCTGAGGTCTTCTGCAAGCAAGTCGGGCTGGTAAATGGGCCTGTTGGGCTTGTCGGAGCGTAACACTGAGTGAATGTGTGGGTAGTTGGGCGGTTCTGGGCCTGTGCATAGTGCCCTAGCACTGGCCTCCCAGTGCGCAGCGCAGTGTTAATTTACACTGTCGTTGCCTCCTATGTGCATAACGCATATGGCCAAGTGCGCAACGCCGACCTCGGTGCACAACGCCTGCAATTTTCTACCAAATTTGCACAAAACCCTAAAAACATGCTTTCAACAGCTCTCTCTCTTTTTTGCAATGAAAAATGAGGTTGAGGGAAAGGGAAAGGAGGCTTTATAGTCTTTTGAAAAATAAATTTATGAGCCCAAACCCACTTTCCTAATGTTGATTTCCTTTACTTTTTCTCACTGTGATTTTTGGCTCTTTTTGGTCATGTAGGTGGCAGAGTTAAAAATATGTCCCTTTTGCCTTGCTGAAGCATTATGATGTCACTCCTTGGATTGGAAAACTTTCTGAAGAAGCTAAAATTTTGCCTCTTATCTATATTTGGAAAAATGAAACCCTTTCATGATTTTTAACACTTATGCACAACAAACTTGTGATCAACTTGACATTTTTTTCCCCTGATTCACATTTTGTCCTATTTTTCTGTGAAGTAGTGAGGAAAATCCTCTTGGTGGAATAAAACCTCTAGAAGAAAGCATCAACAATAGCTTGGTATTTTTTTAGATGTGCCACCATTATTTGAAACATTCTTGCTTTCACCTTATCAATCTTCTTGTAGGGAAACACTTTTGAGAGTCTTGTAAAAGTGTCATTCATGTTTAGCCATATTTTGCAGAATATGCCTTTGATAAGGAAACTTGTGGAGGCTTTACTGCCCTTAGACCAGTTCCATGTTTTTCTCTTTGATCATGTTGACAGTGATATATCTTTGGTTGGAAAAACAAGCAGTTTTTAAATCATTTTTTGTTTTCACTAGCCACTTTTGTTCTTGCAGCCGCCTACATACTTATGCCTTGTGATCACTATCCCTTTGGAGTTTAACACCTATTTTTATCAAAAGTGAGCCTATTCTTGTCATAATTACCTCCTTGGGCAATTTTTACCTCATGCTTGTCTCCTTTGACCATTTAAAAATGCTTTTGACTGTTCCTTTGAGAAATCAAAACCTTGAGCTGATATTCCTGACCCTTTTGCTCCTGTGGTGAAATGGGGTACTGTTGTTTAGGTTTACCTCCTGTTGAAGCCCCGAAAATTGGGTCTACAACAAGGGGGATACCCACCCGGTCCGGACCTTGGTTAGTAGCTCCTTTTCCGTTTGGTGTAGTGGGTCTGACTGGGAATAATGGGACCAGTTTCCCAATATGTGTGTGTGTGTTGAGAATAGATATTTCATTTCTAAAAAGGTTCCTAAGTGAAATGCTTTTATTCTATTTCTAATCTAATCATATGCAAATTGTATTCTAATTTAAACAGAAATATCTAATTCTAAACTAACCCGGGATGTAATCTTTCTATTATGTGATCTAAAATGATTTCAAATAAAAATCGATAATAAAGATCATTCAACTGTTATGAGAAAAGAATTCAATAAAGATAAACCACTTCATATAAAAAGTTAAATGAAACAGTTGTGGAAAATATATCGCATAATAAGTTATTCATACATTAAGCATAAACAAATAACCATCACCGTACAAAAGTGCCAAATGATAACTTAAAAATTCAAGCATCAATATATAAATAACTGAACATAAATATCACTTTTAACACAGAAGCAAAAATAGTTAAGAGATAAAAGTACCATTTATAACTGGTTCTACTCATGAACTAGAAGAAATAATTATTTATCTCTTCTTAATCCAACATCTACTAAGAGTACAGAAATGCAACATCAGTAGCAGCTATTAGACACAGATATCAATAAATCTCGTTCCATTATTCATCAAAACCTCCTCTGAGGGTGCAAAAGTGCATGTTCTGAGGACAAGTTTTTGAAAAATTTCAGGACCCTTCTCTAAATGCATGAGAAGGGTTTAAATACTACTAACTAAATCTAATTATAGTTTATTAAAAAAAATTTAGGATTCAGTTTAAATGACCATCCTTTTTCTAGGAAAAAATAAAGTAAAACTAACACTAAATCTAAAACTAAAATTAACAACTAACTACTTATGAATTTGATCTTTGAATTTTCAAGCATCCAGCATTGATTTGAGAAGAGGAGGCTGGCCGACTTCAGATTTTAATTTTCCCAAAAAACGGAATCGGCAAGTGTTGGCGTGATCTTCTCAATAGAATTAATGATGCAATTAAGAGTATTGCATTGACTGTGTGGTTTTACTAGACATGTCCAGTAAGAATCCCAATTTAACTTTGTCAATCCTTGAATTGATTTTGCCTTTTCTTCAGCTTTCTGTTTCCACTCTGTTTGCAATTTTTGTTCTTGTGGTAGGTATCCTGGAATGGTTTCTGAAATCAAATTAACCTTGTGCAAATTTTCATTTACACAATCAGTAATATTGCTTGCCATTGTAGCTGCTTCCTCTGTTGCTTTTTCTGCTTCTCTGATCTGTGCATCCCATTTATTGAAGAGCATTTCTTTATGACTGTCATTGATGATTGGTGCTCCTGCTCTTTTTCCTTTCTCTGTCTTTTGCCATGCAAAATAATTAGTAACTCTTTCATTAGTTAAATCATAATCATGTCGTAATTCTACGACATGATTAGTGATTTTATCACTTTCTTAACAAAAGGAGTTCCACTATGAAATATTTTGACATAATATATCTTGTTGTTGCAGTAGTTGATTACTCGAGGAAATAGACTCTGAGATAAACTCTGTAAGCTTGGGGTCATCTTTATGCATCTCTTGCATAATCTGTATTTGTTTCTCTTTTTCGGCCAAGCTTATCTGATATCCGATCTGCATTTGCTGAAACTCTTATTGTAACTTTTCAAATTGTATCTGTGCTTCACTGTTAGCATGGGCTTGTTGCAATTGTTGTTGTAGAACTCGTATTTGATCTTCTTTTTCGGTCAATAATAGTCGTACCTCAGATGCTTTTTCAATAGTTGCGGAGGCATAAGCTCCTATAATATGAGATAATTTAGTAATATTTCCAGTGGGATCCATAGTAGGATCTTTCCATAAAATATCCAATTGTTCTGCATCAGTAGAGAGCACACTTTCTAATTTCCTCTTCTTCCTTTGCTTCCTTACTACTACTTTATGTTGTGGGCTATAGAATATATCCAGAGGAGGAATTTCCTCTATTTTAAGTACAAGCTCAAAGGAAGGAGTAATGGGTATATGGTCTGTTTTTGTGACATTGCCACTTATTCCTGTGATTAAACCTTTTGTTGTCTGTACAGGAGTTTGTATGTTTTGTCCTTCAACATTAATTAAATCATTAAATGTTTCCCATTATTTATCTAACTGAGTGCTGATGGATGGTTGATGTACATTAAGAGGTGGAAGATTCAACTGTGGAGTGGTCGAAGTCTGTTGTTGTGAAAGCTCTTTTGATTGAGCTGTATCCTTCACTGAGCCTTCACTTTTATCATTATCAGATTTTTTAGAACGTTCAGAAGTTTCTTTGCTAGAATTTGACTTAGACATTTTTGTATCTGAGCTGCCACTGAGACTGACACTAGGAGTTGGTTCCCTTGCGGGTTCCAAGCGCAAATTATCCAAAGGGATAGTGGTCAATCTTCTTTCTCTGTATATTTTGAACTCTTGAAATTCTTCTGGGGAGAACCGTGTTTGAGCTAAATGAAAATTTTCTTTAAATGAACATTTTTCTTGAAACATATCATCAAAAAGATCTTCTTCTCCAGAAAATACTCTAACTTTGACTGTAGTGGTGAAATCCTTGACAACATCATAGGGATCAAATAGCCTTTTCGGAAACTTAAACAATTGTAAACATGTAATATTGTTTACTTCCTTAAATGAATGACCAACATCAAATAATGAAAATGCTCCGCAAGATACAGGAAATTGTGGCCAGATGGCCTTCTTTTTATCCTTTAATTCTTTTGTCAAACCTCCCTCTCCACAGGTTTGATATGCAGTTTCCCGAGCTATGAGTTTATCCGGAACATACAAGGGTAAAATATGAGGAGAAGCAAAGCTTCCCAAAACCCTCACATAGGTAAACAATTCTTCTCCAAACCATCTTGCGACAGGGAGAATGTCTACTTCTGCTTCATGGGAGAACCTTGGAGCATCCTTATTATACAACACTCTGTACAGAGGCAACATTATGCCATGGCAAATGTTATAAAAATGAGGAATGAAATTTGATTCCCACAATTCTTTGTGATAAACGTGAATGGGTATGGGATCCTGAATTGTCCATTGCCAACCCATTAAAGGGAACTTAGAAACAAGGCAGATTGAATCCATAACATAGGCAGATAGATAAAAAGGAGGATAAATCCTCTGAGAGACAGTCCGTTTAGACCGGTAATTGAAAATAGCCATGGCTAAGTTATCAGACAATATTTTGGCCTAGTCTACAATGGTAGCGTTAACAGCAACATTCAATAAGGGAAGCCATTCAGGAAAAAACTTATTAATGTCAGGCTTTCCAAAAAGCCTACATAGCATAGCAGCAGCAAAACAATATGGAGAAGTGAGTGAACCAGTACTGTACATATCGTGTTTATCTTTCTTCAGTGGTTCATCTCTTCTGGACCATTCCTTGGTACATTCTGCCAAATTTGCATTTTCCTTGGCAAATTTCTCCATAAATTGTTTGTTGTAAGTTGCCTAAGGCTCCAGCAAATGATACATAAGCCTCAAATCTTTTGGAGTAAATGACCCGATGAGCTCTTGACCTTGAGTTCTAAACTGCCTGTCCATAATATCAATGCTATCTAGCACCCATTTTACCATGTCTGTATACAGAAGAATTCTAGGTCTTGCTGCTATTTGGTGCAAAAATGAACAAGCCAGCTCTGTAAGAGATGCTTCAGAAGAATTACTTGAGCCTGCAGTAGCCGCAACATCCATTACTCTTGGGTTTTCTTCTTCAAGCAAATTAAACATACCCTCCCAAGTGGTGATACCAGCATCTTTGTTGCAGGCAGTGTCTGCGTACAAGGAAGCCATCTCTTTATTTTCAGAACTCAGAGCTTTCTCTTTCTTTCCCATAATACTCTGAATATTTCTTTATATAGTCTTTTGTTCTTCGCGCCTGCGGTTTTACGAATTAAGTGAGAATAATGATATGAGAAAGGTGACGGGATAGTTTTAAATGCTGAAGGCGTATGAAATATATTATTTTAACGTGAAATAACCTTTCAATAAAAAAAAAATCATTTTCATTAATAATTGACAATCCATTCATTAATTTGACATCAAAGCGCATAACAAATATCGATTTATGGAAAGATTTTCTTCTTACAACAAGCTTTAAGAATCTGCGATAATGGGATCTGCGATTTGCATTGCAATATCGCAAAATCGCAATATCGCAAATCACAACTTTCGTATCATCGCAATATCACAAATCGCAACTTTCGCAAATCGCAATCTCGTAACATCTCGAAATCGCAATATCGCAAATCGCAATCTCGTAACATCACAAAATTTCAATATCGCGAAATCGCAATATCGCAAAATATAACATATGAAAAATATCCGTTAATGTATTTTCTGTGATATGCGATTTGCGATAAATATTTTAATGCATAGTTTTGGATCGCGCTATCGCAATTTAGAAGATTCTGCTTTGCAAAAGATATCTTATACTCTTTTGCGATGGATGCGATATTTTCTTCAAAGAAAGGTTTTATTATAATATATCATAAACTTAAGTTTATTTAAAGATTTTCCAAAGAATTTTCTTAAGTTAATGATAGTAAGTTTTATTGAAAATGAAAACTAACACCAATAAATTTTTTGGATTTTTAAACTAAGGGTCCCCACTTTTTTAGTATTATTACTAATACTAAATAAGAAGCGGGTTGTTGCTGGCCACAACACTTCCTTTTATCCCTTTAGTTCTCTGATTTTACCTTTTGTACCAATACTCTTTACCTTGTTTTACCCTTGGTGATGTGGAGTCAATGCCTCTTTGCCAAACCCTAGAGGGAAACTTGAAACCCTCTGAAACCCTCTGCTGTTACAAAGGAGGTTTTGTTATCACCTTTTGACCAGTTTTTCAACTTTCCCAAACACTTAGGTTTTAGGGTTAGAATAAAGTAACTAATGTTGTATTCTAAGTTCCCAAAAATCATTAATCATGTCTAAAGACCTTCAATAGTGCACTGATGGAGCTTGAGGTGATCTTTACTCTTGCAACCCTAATATTGATTTATTGCTTGGTAAAAAACATTCATAAACCCTGATTCTTTTCAAACATATGCTTGTTTCTTTATTCTTTCTATGAGTGGTCTTCTTATGATAATTTTCTCTTTTACCTTACCCATGGCTAGTCTAATGGCTATTTGATCCTTTTGCATAAATGTGAGCAAAGGGTAGTTTTCCCCTTGCAAGATTCATGCTTTAGGCCAAAAATCCTTCCTTGAATAACCTTTTTGATTAGTCTGGATAAGATCACCTGTATTTTTCTTCTTTGAATGTAGTTTCTTCATACAGGAAAAACATAGTTTGTAGGTGTTGGGGTTCCCATGTTTTGGCCAGATTGGCAAGACCAAAATATGAGACAACATGAGAACCACTTTCAAACCTCAGGATCTAGCCCTCTTGGATCCAGAGAGGTATCTCTCTATATAAGCAAGGTTTGTGTCTTTGAAGCTCAAAATTTAAGATGTTAGGCTAGTTATAAGGCTCGGGGTTTGTTTGTTTGATGTATGTTTGGTTGTTGGGAATCAGGAAATAAAAGGTTAAATATAAGACAAGGATGAGCAAAGAGGATTTATGCAAAGGAGAGATATTCCAAGGAACATTCAAGACCATTGGGAAATGGAGTCAAGAAAGGGTTTACTTGCTAATCAACATGCAGGCTTTCAGTTGGGCTAGTCATCTAAAGCATTGGATCTTAAAGATGATTGTGTGATATGAAATGGTAAGAGAGATGGTGAAAGCAAGGAAACCATCCAAGGTGACCTTTAGAGATCAGATCCAGGGACAGGGCATACCATTAACCACCTGTGATTCTAAAATCCAAAGGCTAACTCTTCAGACAAGAGACATTAAAGATTTAGAGCACAAAGTTAAAGACCTGAGATCAGAGAGAGACTTTTAACTCTCAATGCTTCGGCCTCCAGCTTGAGGGATCTTAGAAAAGGTTCATTAAATGAAAGGATCCTAGTGAGATAGAGACATAGCTCTAGACCTCCCAGTGTTCCCAATTCATTCAATTAAATCCTAACAAGAACATCTAAGAACAGATTCATTAATTCATACATCAGCTACCAAGAAATAACATCCACTACACTAGTTAAATTAAATTAAATAAAACCTTAGATAACACAAATAGCAGAAAACATTGAAGGCAAGGAGAGCAGAGAAATAGGGTATCTAACAAGGTTAAATCCTATGCCAGATTTCTGATGCGAGCTAGTAGAAATGAAATGAAATGAAATAAAACACAGAGACAGAAAAACATCACCGCAGCTTTAGATCAAGATCCAAAGAAATGTGCTTGTCATATTAAAGAGCAACAACATTCAAGTACAACATTACCAATGGCTGAATATTCAGTCTGAAAAAATCTTCTCCTGCCTATCTTACAACTTTTCACAGAGACTATGTCTCAAAAGAAACAGCTTGTAATTTCTCTGATAACCGATCAAAAACCTTTACAATAAGTTTCTTCATGAATTTATAGCTCAAGTGGAGCAGAGGAGGTAGGTGAAACACTAAATGCAGCATTAAAACTCAGAAGAGAAGGAGAGCCGAAGCCTCGTTCTGTTTTAAATTCTGAGCATTTAACTCTGGTACTCTTTGGATGGAAGAGTGATCTTCGTCAAGCTACATTTTACTCCAGGTATGTCTCAGCGATACCTTGCTGCAACACTCTGTAGTAGTTCTGGTGAATTAAACAACAACGTAGAATCATGATGCTAGGATCTGCCATACTATGCAAAAAATGATTCTGATAGCATAGGACTGTTGTCAAGGGGGGGAAACTTTACTTGGACACAATGTAGACTGAAACAATAATGTGTACCATGTCCTTTCATGGAGAAAAACATTCTATTGATGTAGAAAATGAGATATACATTAATTTATGCTCTATGTACCCTCTGTGTGATCCATGATGTCTTCAATCAGGTACTTTGCCTCTAAACCACTGAGTTAAGGCTCAAAGATCTTCATTTTCATGCCTTAAACTCTCTGCAACTCCATTTCTATCTCTGTCGGTGAAAACAATGCTTTTAATGGCTCTGGGGAGGTTTTACAGAGTTCAAACCCTGTTCTTTTAATGCAAGTCCTATCATGGCTCCTTCCCAGGATTTCTTCGTGATTTCGGCCTCTGAAAAAATGGCCCTTCCTACATTTTTGCCGCTGTAATAAAGACTGTGTAATCATGGCGGCTTTCACCATCTGATAACCCTGCAAAACACGAAAAACTGTTAAGAAAATCACGCCCGGAGGTGGTGGATGCAACGGAGACGGCGAGAAATGCATTCCTTGAAGGCTCATCAAAAAAATTAGCCCCTTGCTTGCTTGTCAAGGAATTCATAGGGGGCTAACAGTGGCTCCACATGGGGATGGCTTCTTCTTGAAGGATTCAAGAATTCATAAAATGATCTTTGGTGTAGGCCAGATCCCTGCTGCTTGAGCCACCTTTCTTCTTTGATTTTCAGCTGCCACAATTGTGAAGACCTCAATTAGCAGAAAAGCTCTCCCAAACAATCTACCTACCCATCCTACAATCCTAGAATTTTTTCTTTTAGGGTGCATTTGAACTAGCAGACCCTTTATATCATTTTTATTTTTTACAAACAAGAAAATAAAATTATTCTACTTCTACCCTTATTACTCCATGAGACCAGATTAGACTGTTGGTCTCACATGTTTCTCTACCTAATCTAACATCTGTTGGGATTAAACTGTCCAGCAGATCTCTTCTATACATTCTACAACAGAAATTTAAAAACATTCAAACTAGGATTAGACAGTCTAGTTTGTTGTGGATCCAAGGCATAAAGACAATTTCACATGGACAGAAACTTTCAGAAAACAGAAAACAAAATCTTGAAGGCTTGAAGTCTGAGATTTGAAGCATCCTTCTTTCCTTTGTGACTCAAGTTTTGAGCTTGTTAGAGTCACTTTCTTCTTCTTCTTCTTCTTCTTCTTCTTTTAAAATTTCAACTCTAGTTTTGGGCTTGTTAGAGCTGATTATTTTTCCTTCATTGCTGGTCTAGGTTTTGGGCATGTTTGAACCAGCTATCTTTACTTCCCTTGGCTCAGGTTTTGATCATATTAGAGCCAATCCCTGGAAATTTTGAGGTTCATGTTTTGAGCATGTCTGAACCTCTCCTTTCTTTTTATTTTTTGGTACATTTTCTCTTTTTTCTTGAAAACATAACACAACAATGGTATTTACAATGGAAATGGAAACTAATAATTGGAAATCAGCAGAAGTAGTGTTTGAGCATCCTGCCATTGACAGGACCCCCAAATAGCTCTGTACCATCTAACTCTTGTAGAAAAAAAGCATTTGGACCCACAGTGGCCTGGATGATGTAGGGACCTTGCCACAAACTGTCAAACTTGCCGTGATTTCCTTTGTCCTCTCTCCTTGAGTCCCACTTCAGAAATTTGTCTCCAATTTTGAAATCAGAGGCTTTGGTTCTTCTATCAAATAACTTCTTTATTTTCTCCTGAACTTTCACAACTATGTTGTAGACCTCTTCCCTTGTTTTTTGGAGATGAATTGTCTGGTTTATTTTCCTCACCATGCTATCTTCTTCTGTCTGTATCTCCTGAACAAGTTTGATCACTGGTACCCCAAGGCTGGTAGGGAAAACTGCTTCTATTCGATAGATGAGCTGATATGGTGACATGCCAATGGATTTCTTTGTTGTAAGCCTGTCAGCGCACAAAGCATGCACTAACTTGTTATGCCATGAATTTTTGTTCTCTTCCAGCAACTTTTTGATGATGGTCACCAGGCTCTTGTTTAATGATTCAGCTAAGCCATTACCTTGTGGGTAACAGGCAGTTGAATGACCGAGTGTTATTTGATACCTGTGACAAAAATCAACCATTTTCTTGGATCCAAAAGCAGCAGCATTTTCAGTGATTATTTTCCTTGGACATCCAAACCGAGAGAGGATATAACCTTCTAGGAAACTAATGATGACTGAATCGGTGGCATTCCTAGTGGGTATGGCCTCTATCCACTTAGTGAAGTAGTCTGTGGCTGTTAAAATCCATTTGTGTTGTGCAAAAGAAGCGGGGTGAATTTATCCTATGAAATCGAGGCCCCATTGCATAAAGGGACCCTCAACAGTGATGGGTTGTAGAGGTAGGGGGAGGAGCTTTATTTTGCCTTCGAAAATCTGGCATTTGTGGCAGGCAATTATCATATTGTGGATGTCATTGAAGAGTGTAGGCCAATAGTAGCTAGCTCTGAGTATTTTGTTTGCAATGGCTTTCCCGTTCAGGTGACCTCCACACTCTCCTACATGGAACTCTTGTTTAATCCTTTCTGCTTCAGACTCAGGAAAACATTTAAGCAATAGGCCATTTGTACTTTTCCATTATAAGCATTCATTCATTATGCAGTAGCTTCTGGCTTTTAGTTTTAAGAATCTGGCCTTGGTCTTTGATAGTCTAGGTGGGGCATTGAGGTGTGTAAGCACATACAGAATGTCAGAATACCAAGGAGAGCTTTGAAACTTTTCCTCAATAGTGGGATCAGGCAATCCCTGCTGCTCGTCCAAGGCATCTACCATGTTGATGTCAAGGGCTTGTATATTTGATTCAGCCATTATTTGAGCTAAGCCCTGACCTTTAATCAGTTTGGTGGGTTTTATCTCAAGGTCGTATTCTAAGATCAGAGAAATCCATTTGCCCCTTTTCCCATCTGGGTCTTGGGACAAGATGTCTTTAACCACTATGTTGGGTACATAGGCTATGGTGTGGGAATGCAATATGTACACTCTAAAGTCTTTCAAGGCATTAAACAGAGCATAGGCCTATTTTTCCATTATGTTGTATTTCAAGGGTGCATCTCTGAGTGCTTTGCTAAAGAAAGAAATGGGCTGTTCCATTCCCTCTGGATTTTTCTGCAGCAGAACTGTAGCTACTGTATACTCGGAGGAAAATGAAAATATCAGGAAATCCTTTGAGAAATATGGGCTGATTAGGACAGGAGCCCAGGTGAGTGTGAGTTTAACTGATTCAAAAGATTTCTTAGCTTCAACAATCCATCTATCTCCTACACCTTTCCTTAACATGTTTGTCATTTTCCTAAGGTGTTCGGCTAAGTTGGGAATAAACCTCCCGAGGAAGTTAATTTTCCCAATGAAGGACTTTAATTCTTTGATGTTTCTTGGGTGTGTGATTTGTAGTATTCCCTCAACTCTTTGTGGGTATATCCTAATCCCCTTCTCAGATATGATGTGGCCAAGAAGTTTTCCTTCTTGTAACCCAAATACAATCTTTTTAGGATTCAATGACAGACCGAACCTTCTACATTTTTCAAAAACATTTCTCAGATGTTTCAGGTGTTCTTCTTTAGTCTTGGAGTAGACTATTATGTCATCCAGATAGATGACAATGAAGTGCCCTATCTCATCGGAAAAAGATATATCCATCGCTCGTTGGGAGGTTGCACCAGTGTTCATCAGTCCAAAGGGCATTTTAACATACATAAAGGTGCCCCATGGAGTGGTAAAGGTTGTCTTGAGTTGGTCTTCTGGAATTACTAAGACTTGGTTGTAACCTAAAAAACCATCTAGCAGGGAGATCCTTTTTGAGCCTACTACCTTCTGAAGAATGTGTTCCATTTTTGGCAAAGGGTAATTATCTTTGAGTGAGGCTCTATTAAGATTCATAAAATAAATACACAGCCTAATCTCCCCTGTTTTCTTTTTCACAACCACTAGGTTTGATACCCAATCAGAGAACCTGACAGGCACAATTATACCTGCCTCATACATCTTCTTAATCTCTTTTTCCACTGCAGGCAATTTTTTGGGTTTATTCTGCGAAGTTTTTTTCTGAAGGGCTTTTGATTTTCTTTCAAGGGTATTTTATGCTGTATGATGTTTGTGTCATAGGCCCTTAAGTCCTCATAACTCCAAGCAAACACATCAATGAATTCATTGAATAGGTCAATGTATTTCTTTTTCATGTTTGCTGGCAGGGACTTAGCCAATTTTATCATCTTAGGTTTATCTTTAGTGCCTATGTTGCATTCATCGACATCAGAGTCTGCATGTTCTATAGTGGGCCTGTTTTCTACATCATCGAAGTCAAAAAGGTCTTCTAAAGGTGCCAGACCTCGAGGTATGTTCTTATCCTTGGTCTGCATCACCTCTACTTCTTCACTATCTGTGTTTTCACATTCTTCGTTTGGATTTCCAATCTGTTCATTTAAAACGTTTATTTCTATGTTACAGGGTGGTTCTTCCTCATCTGAGGACTCCTCACTTAGGAAGCTACTGTCAGATTTAGAGTCTGGATCAGAAAATTCGAACTCATTTCTGCCTACCAGGAAATCTTCAATCTGTTTATCGCCCTCAAAGACCTGCCAATATTTTTCATTGTCCGGCACTGCAAGTCTAAATTTGGTCTGAATGATGATCTATTGGTCACTGGGAGGCTTATGATACGAACTAGCCACGCAGTCTAGTCCATTTGCAATTTCATTCTGACCTCTAAGGACAAACACCAGATCATATTCCACAAAGGTTTTCAATAGGTAGCGTCATTCCTATACACTTTCAGCCTGGGATGTTTTGCTGTGTATTCACCATTCACCTGTTTAATGATCAGCTCAGAGTCCCCATGCACAGTTATCCTACGGGCTCCTAATTTTATCAACGGGTTTAGGCCTAGGATAAGAGCCTCATACTCTGCAATGTTGTTTGTACATTTGAAGTGCAGGTTGCAGGCATGGCTCTCTGCGTAATCACTCTCTATGTTATGTATCCACACTCCCACCCCAGCAGTTCTTTTGGTGCATGACCCATTGAAATCAATTTCCCATAGGGGTCCATTTTTCGTTTTATCATCATTTCCCTCCCCATCGTGGGTTTTACTGGTCTGTTGTATTACGGGTTCTGCGTTGTGCTGTGGAGGATTTCGTTCCTCGTGTGGTATATGAGTTTGTGAGGGGTGACTAACCAACTGATTACATTTGATTTTGTGTTCACTCTGAGTTTTTGTTTCAGTGCATTGTTCAAAGTTTTCTATCTCATTCTCCTCCGAGTCTAGAGTAGCCATTATGTTAAGGTCTATAGTCTCAACCCCTCTATTTGTATCTATGTTTTCTGATTCCGGCTCTCCCAAAGATTCATCGTTGTAGAATATAAAGGATTCTAGGTCTGTGTGTACAGAATAAAGAGGAGAATTTTTAGGCTTTTCAGGGCTACTAACCAGGAATTTCATTTGTGCCTCCCTGTACAGTCTTCTAAGTTGGATAAAGACTGGGATTGTGGCATATGCCCCATCCATCTACATTGTTCCTTGCAGCTTGGCTCCCCATGATCTTGATAATAACATGTCATACTTGGGTGGCACATCTGCCACAACAACATCCATGACCATACACTTGGCTGGAATCTAGGTAAGGCTTACACACAAATCTTTGATCAGGCTAAGACACTTTACTCTGCTAGAGTCAAATGAATATAGGTCTTTATAGGGGCGGGTTATTTATAGGCCTAATCTTTCCATCACTACTTTAGGCATCAAGTTGTGTGATTCCCCAGAATCATGCATTGCATTGTGGAGGATCTTATCATGGATATTAAGACTGATATAAAAAGGGGGCACTACCCCTTCCTGAAACTTTCCTTCTATCTTTGGACCAAAAAGAAGGGCCGGTTGATCATCACTCAGATTTATAGTGTCACTGTTCTCACCTAAATTTAATGCTTTCAAAATTTGGCCTTTATATACATCCTGAGTGGCCAGCTCAGAGAGTGGTACAGAGATTTTAATTTTTGCAATCTCACTTTCCAGATTGAAAGTGGACTGACTCTTTGGAATGCTCGACTGTATTTTTTTAGCCACTGCCTTGGTGGTTGAATCAGTTTGCCGATTCTCATTATGTACAGTGTTGATGACGGTTTTATTAGGAGCACTAGCTGTAGTGCTAGTGCTGCTAGTTGGTTTACCTTGTTTATTAGTGTTTTGGTTGTCTTTTTCTTTGTTCTTTCCAGAACTCTCAGCTGCTAATTTGTTACTTTCAGCAGTCACTTTAGAAGTTTTCCCAGGAATTTTCTTGATGGTAACCTCAGAAGCTTTTGGTTTGGTAGTTTCTAGGCTCTTTTTGCTTCCAAGTTCATATTTTTCTCTGACCTGCATCATGGAATTTTCAAATCCTAACCTGTAATCTTTAGATTCTAACCATTCCTCATCCCAATAAGAGGGTGAGGGTTGATCTTCTTCTGTGTAACAGTTGTGGATTGAATTTTATGTTTCAAACATGTTTATTGTGTTCCCTCAAACTCTTCTATGATTCCCTCGTCTTCATCAAGGAAGTTCTCTTGGAATGGGGGAATAACTTGCTGATCTGATTCTCTTTGTCTATTGGGAGTGGTGTTGTTTATTCTAAAGTTCTGGTTCTGGTTATGATTTTGGTTTCTGTTTTGATTACTAACTGTGACAACCATTTTTTCCATCATTTTTTGTAGCTTTTCCATGTTTTTGGATATGCGGTCATAATTGGGGTCAGATGTGGAAGCTACATTGTCATCTCTATATGTTACCCTTTTCTCAGCTCTCAATCTTGCTTTTTTCTCAATCAGATTTGCCTCTACACTCACTGCTCCCTTTTTCATGTCTTCCAATGTGTTGTAATCCCTCTCCCTAAGCTGGTAGGCCATTTCAGCATCAAGGCCTTCAGGGTATCTCACTATGACCATACCTAGGGGAGGTTTCATGTGTGGAGGAAGAGAATTATAAACACTCTTAAACCTTGTAGAGTAGTCCTGGACACTCTCTCCTACGTTTCTTTTCAAGTTCTTGTATTCTGCTAGGAATTGGAGAGGGTTAGCCTTAACTTCCCATTTGTTTATGAAAGTCTGATATAAAGAAGGAAGGTATTGGATACTATTAGGAGGTAGGCTTTTGAACCATTTCTTCACATCACCTCCTAAGCTCTAGGCAAAGATTATCATTTTGACTGTATCATCATCTATCTCCATGTAGTCAAAAGAATCTTCCATCCTATCTACATGGTGTTGGGTTGTGGTAGACTCCTTTGCAGTGAAGTGTGGGATCTTTGATTGATAATCACTGGGTAAGGGTACTAGAGGCTGAGGTAAAACCAAAGGTGCATACCAGGCTGCCATGATGATGTTTTTATGAGGTAGAGGGTTGGCTTGAGCAGCTGGTATATGGATGACAGGGATACTAGGACCAGCAGGAGACTGATGAGTAGATCTAGGGTGGCAGAGCCCCAAGTTTTGAATGAAGTGAATATCAGGTGGTGTAGATGGAGGGGTTTGTCTATCCCCAAGGTGTCTACCACTTTGAGGTGGCGAACCGGGACGCTCAAGGTCTGGCTAGTCTAGGACGCTGAATGACCTAGTTCTTGGTAAACTGTTTGGTAGGTCTAGGCCAAAAAATGGGTCTGATAGAGCTGTAAAGACTTATAGTGTAGAGTTAGCTCTATGGATGCGGTTGGAAATAGTTAAGTGTTGAGGTGTAGGGGATCTCTTGAGGATGATCTCAGGGTTGTCAACTATTTCAGGGGGTTTTCGGTTGGGATAAGCTCTTGTGTGAATGGTTCTTGAAGCCAGAATGTTGTTTTCCAAAAAAGCAGATTAACCCTACTTGTTACCTCTATTGTGGCTGATGTTGTAATGGGATTTTGTCTCCCAGTGGAGTCTTATGTGCACCAAGATAATCAACAGGCCTACTAATCACCATTGGAGTCTTTGAATCGTTTAGGAATTATGGAGTCACCAGGTGGAGGGTTTAGGATGCTTCTGGAGGGTACACTATCCACCACAGTGCTTATGAGATGTCCCCTTTCAAGAATAACCTCAAACACAACAAAATCTAACCAGAGATTGACTGGGAGGGCATTTACCAGATATGTCACCTCTGAAGAGGGTGAGATCCGGAGGCTACCTGGCCCTTTCCAGACTCTATCTAAGAGTGTGGGAGAAATGCAACAAATGGTATAGAGGTTGATCTGTGAATAGGAGTGTTTAACTACCAACCTAACCAGAGATTCTGGGTTTGTTCCCCAGTGGAGTCGCCATTATGTTGGGGTTCCCATGTTTTGGCCAGATTGGCAAGACTAAAAGATGAGACAACATCAGAACCACTTTCAGACCTCAAGATCTAGCCCTCCTGGGTCCAGAGAGGGATCTCTCTATATAAGCAAGGTTTATGTCTTTGAAGCTCAAAATTTAATATGTTAGGCTATTTATAAGGCTCGGGGTTTGTTTGTTTGACGTATGTTTGGTTGTTGGGAATAAGGAAAGAAAAGGTTCAATATAAGACAATGATGAGAAAAGAGGATTTAGGAAAAGGAGAGATATTCCAAGGAACATTCAAGACCATTGGGCAATGGAGTCAAGAAAGGGTTTACTTGCTAATCAACATGCAGGCTTTCAGTTGGGCTAGTCATCTAAAGCATTGGATCTTAAAGATGATTGTGTGATATGAAATGGTAATAGAGATGGTGAAAGCAAGGAAACCATCCAAGGTGACCTTTAGAGATCAGATCCAAGGACAGGGCATACCATTGACCACTTGTGATTCTAAAATCCAAAGGCTAACTCTTCAGACAAGAGACATTAAAGATTTAGAACACAAAGTTAAAGACCTGAGATCAGAGAGAGACTTTGAACTCTCAATGCTTCGGCCTCCAGCTTGAGGGATCTTAGAAAAGGTTCAATTAACTGAAAAGGATCCTAGTGAGATAGAGACATAGTTCTAGATCTCCCATTGTTCCCAATTCATTCAATTAAATCCTAACAAGAACATCTAAGAACATATTCATTAATTCATACATCAGCTAGAAGGAAATAACATCCACTACACTGGTTAAATTAATTGAAATCAAACCTTAGATAACACATATAGCAGAAAACATTGAAGGTAAGGAGAGCAGAAACATAGGGTACCTAACAAGTGTAAATCCTATGCCAGATTTCTGATGCGAGCTAGTAGAAATGAAATGAGGTGAACTGCTAAATAAAACAAATACAAAGATAGGAAAACATCACCGCTGCTATATATCAGAATCCAAAGAAATGTGCTTGTCATATTAAAGAGCAACACCAGTCAAGTACAACATTACCAATAGCTAGATATTCATTCTGAAAACATCTTCCTCAGCCTATCTTACAACTTTACACAGAGACTATGTCTCAAAAGAAATAGCTTGTAATTCTCTGATAACCGATCAACAACCTTTACAATAAGTTTCTTCACGAATTTATAGCTCAAGTGGAGTAGAGGAGGTAGGTGAAACACTAAATGCAGCATTAAAACTTAGAAGAGAAAGAGAGACGAAGCCTCGTTCTGTTTTAAATTATGAGCATTTATCTCTAGTACTCTTTGGATGGAAGAGTGATCTTTGTCAGGCTGCATTTTACTCCAGGTATGTCTCAACCGTAATTTTCTGTAGCACTCTATAGTACTTCTCGTGAATTAAACAACAATGTAGAATCATGATGCTAGGATCTGCCATACTGTGCAACAAATGCTTCTGATAGCATAGGACTGTTGTCAGGGGGGGAAACTTTACTTGGACACAATGTAGACTGAAACAATAATGTGTACCGTGTCCTTTCATGGAGAAAAACGTTCTGTTGATGTAGAAAACTTGATATACATTAATTTATGCGCTCTGTACCCTATGTGTGATCCATGATGTCTTCAATCAGGTACTTTTCCTCTAAACCACTGAGTTAAGGCTCAAAGATCTTCATTTTCGTGCCTTAAACTCTCTGCTGCTCCATTTTTGTCTCTGTCGATGAAGAAAACGATTTTAATGGCTCTGGGGAGGTTTTACAGAGTTCAAACCCTGTTCTTTTAATGCAAGTCCTATCATGGCTCCTTCCTAGGCTTTCTTCGTGATTTTTTCCTCTGAAAAAATGGTCCTTCCTGCGTTTTTTTTGCTGTAATAAATACTGTGTAATCATGGTGGCTTTCACCATCTGATAACCCTGCAAAACATGAAAAACTATTAAGAAAACCACACCCGGAGGTGGTGGATGCAACGGGGACGGCGAGAATGGCTGTGTAGACTGGTGAGATGGCTGAAAAGTGTAGGATCATGGCGGAACATGCAACTTAATAGTGGACCTTGGTTTGGAGGACGTGGGCAGAGTGCGACAAAATTTGAATGCAAATAGTTGAAAATTGACCTTTCAACGAAATATAAAGGAGATGGATGGACATGTGGCGAAGACACGTGGAATGGTGATGTGGCGGGACACGGTGGTGGAGGGGCTAACTTTAAATCAGGATCAACCAATCTTAGGAGGAGATCAATGTCTAGGAACGCGTCGGAGGGCGATGGATAGTGGGCCAGAGGTACGGTTGCCTTGGTTTGACTCCCGTGCAACTTCGCAGAGCGATCGCCGTTGGATGGCCTACCTCAGATCGGACGGCGCATAGTGATATTACGCTGGGGCAAACGCTGAATGATAACGCGTGATGGAGGGTGGTTTATGAATAGTGCGTGGAGCCACGTGTCATGCGATGAGTGGAATTGCTCCGAAACAAAAATTACCGCCCAACCTCCAAACGCAGTGCGATGGAAACCGGTGGTTTATGAATAGTGCGCATTGCGGGGACCACCAGGCGGAGGGAATACGGACCATCGATCTACGAGAAAATGGACGGATGATATATGATCAGGCGGTGGATGGGAAAAGACGGGTGCGAAGAGATTTTGCAACAACCGTCAGATCTGAACAGATCGACGACGGAAAAATCACCCGATAACCAATTGAGATAAGCGCCTTTCGCCTTGGCGCCTGGTCTTGGCACTGGGTCCATGGAGAGAAATATTAAGGGTTGGCCTGAAGGGGGCTAAGACCCAATAGACATGAAAATATGGTTATTTGGCCCATTTTTAGAGCATTTAAAGGCCTGTGAAGGGTAACGATAGGGGAAAGAAGGGGAGATTTGGCCAAACAAGGAGGGCATGTAGGATGTAAAGGGGACTTTGGGCAGATTTAGGGGATTAGAGGGGAATTTGACAAGGGGAAAAAAAATTTCAAAATGGGAATTCTGCAGGGATACAACGGGCAAATTTAGGCCTTTTGGAGCACAGTTTTTACAATCAGTAAGGCCCTTTAAACTAGGAAAAGCAGTGGAGGTTTATCAAAGGCAAAGGCATGAGAACTGAGATGATGTGTTTGCTGAAATACATTTAATAGCTCATCATTTCAGTCAAGCCCTTGCTTGCTTGTCAAGGAATTCATAGTGGGCTAACAGTAGGGCACCAAATCCACCCTATGACTTTGTGAAACACTAGGTGACCTAGTGGCGGCTTTCTTAGACTTGGTTTTTGGACTGAGACCTAGAATTTGGGATCAACAAGTATAACATAGAGTTTATGATAAACTAATGTGTTGAAGATCCAAAATCCAATGCACTTGATTTATCTAAAGAGTCTATAGAGATGGTTTGAGACCATCAGCATTTGGGAGTATTTTGGGATATACAACAAAGATGTTTGAATGGTGGGCTTAGGTAGCAGTGGAGGGGTTTCTAGGAAAAAAAAACAGAGGATTTGGGCCAAAGGTTACAAGATATAGAAAAAATGTATGACATGCGCCTCTAATGGGTTTTCTGAGATTGGTAAGTAGAGCTGCACATGATGGAAAGTTGAAATAGTGAAAAACTATCTTTAAGGATAATGAAGGCAGAGAGATTTCTAAAACCCACAATGTCTATAAAATTTGTTTCTAGAAATATAGGGAAGTAATTTAGTCATCTATGAAGGAAAAAATTATTGATGACCAACAGGAATATTCCACCAATAGTTGGGACTCCCAATATGGATCTAGGCTTCCCAACAATGACAACACTATTGAAATCCGAAATGAAGCACATGTCACATCACAACTCCCCTCTTTGACATGCTCAATGCCAAAGCAACATGTTGGAGTATTGTTACCCCACTTTGGTTGCCTCCCTTGCAGCTGATCTTTCCCAAGAAAATATTGAAGTACATGGAGGTCAACCTCCTCTTGGAAGGAATTTCCCATCCAAAATTTCCATAGTTTTTCCAACGCATGCAAGAGTGTTAATAACCTATTGTCATATTTAGAAATCTTCCTCATGTGTGGAAGTATCATTTGCTGCTCCAAGGCAATGGAGTGGCCATTTGACACCATGCTCACGCCATCATAGATTTCTAAATCATTATTTTTCAGTGCAAATAGCTGAGTGGGAGATGGCAATGCCCATTTCAAAAAATTGCTCATCTCTCCTTTGAACCCACCAAGGGTTTTTTGCGTTGTGCCAACTCCTCCAAAGGCTCCTTCCTTAGCTAAATATATAAATGTTGCACCATGTTGAGAGAAATATTTGTTCATCATCAAATCAGGGGATCTCCCTAATGGAATACCTCCATGTAATGAAACATCAAGGCCTAGAGCAGGTTGTATATGTGAGTGGACTGATTTGTCCTTGTCATCACTGCACAAATCCTCCTGCCTCTTCTGTGCATCGATCTCCTGAAATGGAGAGGGGTGTGCAATCCTCATCATATGATGCTTGTCCTCCCCTTTATATTTGAAGATCTCACAATCTGTCAATGTTGGCACATGCTGCTCATGGACTTTGCCCTGATCTCCACATGTGAGATTCTTTGGAACTCCTTGCAAAGATGCAACAATTTCTCTCTTTGCAGCAAGTTCTCCATCTCCCTCTTCATGAGGTGATAGATCTTCTTTTGCTGTGAAACATCGACAAATGTTCCTTAATACTATGGATAATATGGGAAGCTATTTACTAAGAGATCTCCATGTATTCCCTTTGAGAGGAGAGCTCTTTCTGAAGTGGGGATATTTCCTCTAGCAAGGTATTCTGCAAGTTTTTAATCGCATCAATATTTTTTTGAAATGGAGTTGGATTTATAGATCCTTCCTGTTACACTAAAAATTGTCACCTTAACATTCTGCTAACTGTATGAGCTCATTATCACTCATACTTCCTCCTTTGCAATTCTAACACATCAGTTCCTCATTTCAAGCCTTGAAAATCAAAGAAATGTTCCTAAAAATATCCTAAACTTTGGTGTCACACTTTCTCTCTATCTTGCCTGCGGTCCTGCACCTAATGTTCAGCTCTCTTGCATACCTGAATGCACTTTATCTGTGTTAAAGGTGCGGACCCCTGTAATATCAAAAAGGCGCAAGTAAATTCCAAAAATCTCAATAAAAGTAAATTATGGAAGCTTCTAGAATGGATCTTGCGGTGGCAGAACCGCTCTTGTGACGTGCATGTATCCCTTACCTTATGGACCTAACCCCTTGATGTGAGGAGCTTATTCCTTTGAAGGAGGATTTTTTCCCTTCATAGTTGGAACAGAAAACCTCCTCTTTTCCACTATAAAGACGTGGGTAGCTTCAAAGGTCAAGCTTGAGGTTACCGGGGTTAAGTAGTATGTTGATTTAGACTCAGTTAATTAAGACTTTTGTGAGGAAAGATTACATACCTCTATTCGTCTTGGTTGGAGGAGTGCAGAGCTTATCAAAGTAAAGGAGACTCCTGCTTCGAACCCTGGGAAGGCCTTTCGAACATCAAGGCTAAGGTTGTAAGGTTCTTCTGTATATTTTAAGATTAATACAATCAAGTTTTGTTTTTCTCAATAAATTGTTGTTCGATTGTTTATTTCAATAAGTTTTCGTTTGATCATTTATTTCATAGATTCCTTTATCACTATGATAGGTATGTTTTACGATTATTTGTTATACAGGTGCTATTTAATATTTGCTTATTTGTGATTGCAGGTTGAAGAAAGACGACACTTTCTTGCGATGAAAGAACTCTTGTTGCGACAGAAGGATTATTGTTGTGACGAAAGATCTCTTGTTGCGATGGAAGAAATCTTGTTGCAACGGAAGCACTACGACTGAAAATAAGCATTTGGATCTAAGGTAGGATAGACACCTTCATAGCATTTATTTGTAAAACGAATATATTTAGAGAAAGACAAACTTAGTTGTTCGTTTGTTGCTAGATTGTCTTCTGACACTAGGGAGATCGGACTTGTCCGCAAGAACGATTTATCGGGCCAACAAATTGGCGACTCCACTGGGAAAGAAACTTGTTGTTTTTTTTTCTCTTTTATTTTGATTTGAGGAAAAGTTTTTCCTGGTTTTTGATTGATGGATATCTTCCTGGGTAGCTTAGGTTTTCTCTGTTTTTGAAAATTTTGAAATCTTTTACGTTTTTCTTGAACTTTTCTGGGGACCGCACTCCGTTCTTTTTCACAGTGCGCGCAGTTTCGCACTTTCCTTAAGTAAACAGTGCGGGACTGCACCTGTTACTTCTAGGAGCCTGCAGACCCTGTTAAAATTTTGGAAAAACTCCGGATTTATTTTTTCAGTTTAGTTTAGATTTGATTTAGGATTATTAGCATCTACCCATATCTGTATTTTTCTGTTAAAAATATCTTGTTTCTGAATTTCTTTCAACAGTTTTTCATCTCATCAATCTCCATTAAGTTAATTGGGTGTTTTGAGTCTCTTTTTTGAGAAATTCTTAATTTGATTTCCTTTGGTCATTACTTGGAGGTTTGTCTCAGTGTTTTCACAATTTTGCATCTTTTTGCTTTTTTTTTTGAGTGTTAATCACCTTTGAGTGTTCTTTGATCTTTGGAACTCTCACCCGATTTTCTTGACTTACACTTGATTGGTTCTTAGATTACATTAGAATCATCTTGTGTTTGAGAATTCTCTTGCATAGATCACATTTGCATAATTATAATTCTCATTTTCAGAATATGAATGAAAAATGTGCATAGATTACTTTTGCATACTTTTCAAGTGAATTGTGCATAGATTACAATTGCATAGTTTACATTCTAAAAAATCAATCGTAGATTTAGATAAGTTTTCTTTGATTTGAATTTAGATGTCTTTATGTTTAAAAAAAAAAAAAACACAAAAAAAAAAAAATTGTTTTGGGATTGATTTGCATTAGTTTTTCTTGATGAAATTAGTGCATTAGAGAATTTGTTATATTTTCTCTTGGTGATAAATTTTTTGCATTGTTTGGAGTGAATGGAAACTCTCTCCTTACTTTAGTTAGGATTCATCAAATTGAAAAGATTACATTATCATATTCAATTGCATTCAGTTTTGGGTCGGGTCATAACACCATTGGTTTCATATCCATTTACCCTTTTGAGTAATAAAAACGTAAATAACACAGCGCTTAATAAAATTCATCTAGTAATTTTTACAATTTTAGGGCTCTTTCCACCAATCTAGCTCAGGATTAGTGCTTTGGAATAGGTTGTAGTTAACTTCCCAAAGCAACTAAAACAAACAAGTAGATAAATCTTGCGGTAGGAAATAAATCCAATTGTAATTGGTTCAATCTGGGAAGCTTCTCTTAAAGAAGTCAATCATGAGATCATGTCCGAACCTTTGAGACAATCAATTCTGTTTCATTGGGGAAGATAGAAGATTTTGCGTGCATTACAAATGGCAAACCTCAGATTAACCATTTTCGAGGAGCCTGGGGTCACTTGTCGGTAAACCTCAGATTAACCATGTCGAGGAACCTTCAAGGGGATTGAGATTTGTTACTCTACCCTTGCATGTGGGATCGGATCGTAGACTATTCCCCCAGTTGTATTTGTTACTGTTGGTAACCTTAGTGTCCATAAGCTTAAGATTATTTCCTAAGGTGATGGTGAAGGAAAGATCTCACTGTACCTGGAGCAGACGTCGACTAGACTCACTTGGACTCTCTGGGGGGTTTTCTTCATGCGAGATGGTTTTGTGAAGAAACTTGTGCCAGTCTGTTTCATTAAGCAGGTTGTCGAGGTAACTGTTCCAACCGCCCTTTCTGTATTAAATTCTATGATGTTGGATTTCATCACCAACTAGCATTTTTAGTACGGGAAGTTACTGTTTGTGTGTGGTTTGACTCCTAGATTTGATAACGCATGTTAATTTGTTTGTTTTTAATTTTATAGACCATAGGTGTGAATTGTGAATTTTAATTGTTAGGTGTGGATTGTGAATTGTAATTTTAGTTTTAAATTGTTAATCAAATTCACTGAAGTTGAATATAATGGCAACTGTTCTGGAATTTACCAACCAAGTAACCCCTCTTAACGAGAATCCTAGTACTTTTCCTTGCTTTGGAAATGTTGGTCCTCCTTATATGGCTACTTTTTCATTACCTGGATTTACAATAGGTTTACCGATATGGTTATTTTCAACTTCGTTGGCCCTGAATACTCCAATTGTTCCACCTCAACCGGATGCTTCACTTCAACAAAGTTCACCATCTCAACATCACCAACCTTTTGTTGACCCTTTACCTTCTTCACCTAATATTTCTTCCTCATTTCTTCTTCTTCGCTTGGTAAAATCCTTGACGCTAGTAACCAGGTGACGAAGAAGAAGAAGAAAGGGAAGAAGAAGAAGAAGAAGAAGCAAGATAAGAAAGAAGTCAACCAACCAATCATGGCTACACGTGTTAGTTGTGTTGAGGAAACCTCCAACATGCATCGTAAACCAAAATAACCTTGCAAGCTTTGTAAGGGTGACCACTTCCTTATCAATTGTCCTGGTATTCCGAAGGTCTTGGAAGTATGGTCTGAAAAATCTCATCAACTTTCCGTTGATCCATCAACCAGTGATAGTCAGGTTCCTGGGAAAAAGGGTAAAGTTAGGTTTCCTTGTAACTTATGCAAAGGGAGTCATCAAACTCACATTTGCCCTCACATGGATGAAGCCTCAAAATTATTGGAAAACCTTACTATTCCACAGCAAGAATTTCCAATTGGTCACCGTAAAATTTCTCCCAAGCTACCGTCAACTGACGGAGTGATTGATCTAATTTCAAGTACACTCGATCCCACTCTTCCATTGGAGAGTGAAACTCATATCACTAAGGTTGATGATCCATTAGTTGATCAAGTGGTTAATTCGATTTCACATTCGTTCAATCCCATTGTCCCTGTAGAGAGTGAACTTCATACTGCTCAGGTTCTTCTTGTTACATCAGATTCTTCTACGCTAGGGGGCATTTAACCTGTTTCTACAGAACCCCCTCCAAGTACTGAGGTCTTTTCCTTTGATTGGAATAGATTGACAGAACCTCGTCTTCCTTCCTCCATCCATTTTCAAATCATTGTGAAGTTAGGTGGTAGGGACATACACCGCACACAGGCAGATGAAGGTGCTTCTGTTAGTATTTTATCCTCAACTGCTTGGAAAGCTTTGGGTTCTCCTTAGCTTGTGCCTATTACACAGAATCTGAAAGCTTTTAACAGAACCATTAGTGAACCTTTATGGATCCTTCCTAAGTTTTCTATTACTTTGGAAGGTAAAACTGTCTGTATTGATCTTATGGTAGTTCGAGGCCCCTTGGATTTCAATTTACTCCTTGGGCGAGACTATGTTTATGCAATGAAAGCTGTCGTATCAACACTCTTTCACGTGATGTCTTTCCCTCACAATGGAAATATTGTGACTGTAGACCAACTTTCGTTCCCTGATCTTGATTCAACTACCAATAATCCGACATCCCTGAATGTTCCTCATACGAAGGTGGTATCTACCCTACCACGGGTTAATTATGTGGCAACTAGTCGCATGTTTTCAGTTACCGATGTAAGCGAGCCTCTCACTGTTTGCTCGTCTTCCTTTGAATTAGATCCGATAATTGACATGGAAAACTCTATGGGATTATTTGAACGTGAAGTTCTTATCCCTTTTGAATCCCTTGACATGTGTTCCTTCCAGAGAACTATTCTTCCTTCTGATGAAGACCTCTTGGAAACCATGATCAAGGTGTGTCCATTGACATGTGTTTCTTCCAGTTGGAAGCCATGAACAAGTTTCAGAGGAAGGTTCCTGTTACTGAGTCAACCTCATTAAAAAATGAATTAGTGGTCAGAGGAAGGTTCCTGTTACTGAGTCAACCTCATTAAAAAATGAATCAGTGGTCCGAGGAAAGTTCCTTTTACTCTGTCAACCTTGTTAAAAAATGAATCAGTGGTCCGAGGATAGTTCCTTTTACTGTGTCAACCTCATTAAAAAATGAATCAGTGGTCTAAGGATAGTTCCTTTTACTGTGTCAACCTCGTTAAAAAATAAATCAGTGGTCCAAGGATAGTTCCTTTTACTGTGTCAACCTCGTTAAAAAATGAATCAGTGGTCCGAGGATAGTTCCTTTTACTGTGTCAACCTCGTTAAAAAATGAATCAGTGGTCCGAGGATAGTTCCTTTTACTGTGTCAACCTTGTTAAAAAATGAATCAGTGGGTCCGAGGATAGTTCCTTTTACTGAGTCAACATCGTTAAAAAATGAATCAGTCGGCGATGAGGACAGTTTTTTTCCTCTGTCAACCTCATTAAAAAATGAATCAGTAGGTAGATTGTAGAGAGTAGATTGATAGATTAGAAATAAGTAGTTTATGAGGATAGTTCCTATTACTGAGTCAATGTTGTGTAACCAGCTCCAAAAATAGAAGAAAAAAGATATCAACGCCTTAGAAATAAGCCACTTCGAGGGGGAAACCTCCAATACATTACATAAATGAACAATTCTTGGATGATACAATTTACAAAACCTCCTTTCTATATATAGGAGTCCAAGGGGCCATAATGTAATCCTAGTGGGCCACAATGTAATCCTAGCCGACCTAACAATAATAATTTAAGGGCACAATAATAACAAAATGGGGGTTACAAGTGTACAATAATAACAATAAGGGGGTTACACTAACAACAATAAGGGACTATACTAGTAATATAGGGACCTAACATGCCCCTCTCCTTCAAAAAAGTGTTGTCCTCAACGCTTGAGTAGCTCTGAGTGCTTTTGTATAAAATTCTCATCCTCCCATGTAGAATCTTCAGTGGGTAAGTTCTTCCACTTGATGAGATACTCTGAAATTGATCGATTCCGTAGTTGTCGAGTTCTTGTTTCCATGATTGCTTCTGGTTCCAATATGATTTTCCTTCCTCATCAAGTTCTGGAAATATTGTTTGAACTGGAAGATTTTCACCTATAACCTTCTTTAAGCATGAAACATGGAAAACTGGATGCACTCATGAAGAAGCAGGGAGCTCCAATTTGTATGCCATAGTACCAATCTTTTGCAACACCTTGTAAGGACCATAGTACTTTGGCGATAATTTATTATCCTTCTTAGCTTGCTTGAGGGACATTTATTTATATGGTTGTAGCCATAAAAATACCCAATCTCCTACATAAAAACTTCTCTCGCTGCGATGTTGATCTGCCTGTTGTTTCATTCGATTTTGTGCCAAATTCAGGTTATCCTTTAAGAGTTGGAGAACTTCTTGCTGATGCTCGACGTGATCTTCCACTGCTTGAACCTTCAAATTTTTCCTTAAAGATGATGTGATCGATGGTGGATGATATCCATAAAGTGCCATAAATGGGGTCATTTTTGCTGCAGTATGGAAGGAAGTGTTATACCACCATTCAGCGAGAGGTAACCACTTGACCCATTGTGTTTGTTTATCAGATACAAAACAACGAAGATATCCTTCCAAACATTTATTTACTATCTTTTTTTGACCATCAGATTGAGGATGATAAGATGAGCTATGAGCTAATTGAGTACCCAAACAAGAAAATAACTCCGTCCAAAAATTTCCCGTAAAAATGGGATCGCTATCGCTCACAATAACCATTGGGCTTCCGTGTAGCTTTTGAATTCTGTCCACAAATGTAGTAGCAACTGTACTTGCTTTAAATGGATGATATAAGTGTGCATACTTGGTAAGTCTATCAACTACCACCATGATGACATTCTTGCCTTCGGACTTCGGTAAACCTGTGATAAAATCCATTGAAATCTCCTCCCAACGTTGACTTGGAATGGATAAAGGTTGTAGAAGTCCCGGGGTCTTAATTGTCTCCACTTTATTCTGCTGGCAAACCAAACATTCCGCCACAAACTTTTGAATATCGGATTTAAGGCCATCCCAAAAAAATTCTTTCTTCACCCTGTGGTAAGTTTTTAAAAATCCTGAGTGTCCTCCTAAAGGAGAAGTGTGCAATTCCAGAAGAATCTTTTGTTTTAGTTGGGGATTCTTACAAAGATATAAGCGATCTTTGTACCATAAGGAATCATTTTTCCAACTAAATGTATCAGATGTACTAGGATCTTGCTGCAACTTTTGAATGAGTGTCCATACATCTTTGTCCTTCTTCCATTCATCACTTGCTTCAGTTATCCAATCTGGTTGGATAATAGAAATGGCACAAAGCAATGCTTCCACCTCTTCATTCTTTCTTGAGAGTGCATCTGCAACAACATTAAGCTTTCCTTTTTTGTAGATTATTTCAAAGTCATAACCCAACATCTTTGTGACCCATTTTTGCTGCTCTTCGAAAGATAGTCTTTGTTCCAAAAAGTGTTTAAGACTATCATGATCAGTTTTTACCTTGAAGTGTCTTCCCATTAGGTAAGTTCTCCATTTCTTTAGTGCATGCAGTATTGCTAACATTTCCTTCTCATAAATAGGTTTCTGTAAATACTTTCCTTTGATTGGACGACTTTGAAAAGCAATGGGTCTTCCTTCCTGCATTAAAACTGCACCAATTCCATTTCCTGAGGCATCACATTCCACAATAAAGGTTTTTGTGAAGTCTGGCGTAGCTAAGACCGGTGCTAGGCATATTGCCTCTTTAAGATGTTCAAAGGCCTTAGTTGCTTCAGGAGTCCATGAAAATGCATCTTTCTTCAATAATGTTGTTAGAGGTGTTGCTATTCTCACATAATTCTTAACAAACTTGCGATAATACCCTGTTAACCCGAGAAATCCTCGCAACTGCTTTATGGTTGTGGGGACTTTCCATTCCTTAATGGCTTTAATTTTATTAGGGTCTACTTTAACACCCTCGTGAGATACAATATGACCCAGATATTCCACCTCTTGTACTCCAAAGAAAAATTTGGATGTTTTTGCATATAATTGTTTCTCCTGCAATAGTTTGAGCACCCTGTCAACATGTTCAACATGATCCTTCCAAGACCTGTTGTAGATTAGTATATCATCCAAAAATACTAGCACAAATTTTCTAAGGAAGGGTTTGAAAATGGAATTCATCAACCCTTGAAATGTAGAAGGTGCATTGGTAAGGCCAAAAGGCATGACCAAGAATTCATAATGACCCTCATGAGTTCGAAATGTTGTTTTTGGAATATCTTCAGTCTTCATTCTAATTTGATGATATCCTGAACGAAGATCCAACTTGGTAAAATAAATTCCTCCATGTAATTCATCCAATAATTCATCAATCACAGGAATGGGAAATTTATCTTTAATGGTGAGCTTATTGAGCTCCCTATAATCCGGACACATTCGCCATGATCCATCCTTCTTGTGTACCAATACTACGGAAGCAAAGAAAGAACTTTGACTAGGTTGAATTATACCCGCCTCTAACATTTCTGCAATCATACGTTCAATTTCGCTCTTTTGGAAGTAAGGATATCTATAAGGCCTGATGTTTGGAGGAACACTTCCTGGAATCAAATGAATAGCATGATCATGATCACGAATGGGTGGGAGTCCTTTGGGAGTTTCAAACACCTTGGAATGATTGTCCAAGACTTGTTGGAGATCTGCAGAAATAGATGATTTTGATGTCGGAATTTCTAGTGAGCATAATTGTGCAATTACGCCTCATTGTTCTTTCTTTAGAAGATTTTTCATGACATTAGAGCTTATTATCCTTCCCGGCTTCCCTTCAATACCCCGTAATTCGACTTCCTTTCCTTCTGAAAAAAATTTCAAGAAAAGTTCTTGAAAATTAAAAGCTACCGTCCCCCAAGATTGTAACCATTGTACTCCTAGTACAACATCAGCACCTCCCATAGGAATGGCAAGCATTGGACTAGTCAATACATATTCCCCCATGGTTAGCTTGATATTATGGCATTTTCCAGAGCAATTTATAGTTCCTCCATTTGCAACCATCACTTGACAGTCTGGTGTTGGGTATAGGAAACAATTTAATTCCTTGGCTACCTTACAATGAATAAAATTATGGGTGCTACCTGAATCAATCAACACTATTACCTTTTTCTTCTTGATTTGTCCTTCTATCTTGAGAGTTTGAGGAGTGGTAATTCCTGCCAGTGCATTACACGATATGGTTGGATTCATTTCTTCCTCTTCTAGGGCTGGTTTCTGGTGTATATCCTCTTCTTGTTCATTTTCTTCTTCCTCTTCACAATCTATGTAAAATAATTTCTTCTCAGCACACTTATGACCTTTAGTGTATTTGCTATCACAACTGTAGCAAAGCCCTTTTGCTCTTTTTTCTTCCAATTGTTGTGGTGTCAACCTTGTGGGTTGTGGAAATCTAGGCGTAGCAACACTTCCTTCTTTATAGAATTGAGTGGTAGGCTTCCTTGTCGCCATAATTTTACATTCAACTTTTCTTGCCAACCTGAATGCCTTCTCCAATGAATCAGGTTCCAGAACGTGAACTTCATGTTGAATGTTATCCTTTAAAGTGCCTATGAAGAGATCAATCCTGTGTTCCTCTGGAATATCGGTTACCCTTATATTCAATTTTTGGAAGTCCTCAATGTGCTGCCCCACTAAACCCTTTTGTTTGAGATTTATCAATTGGCTAAAGAAGGTGTTGCTATTTGTATCCTCATAATGTGCTATCATTTCTTCCGTAAAAATTGACCAAGTGACAATTTTTTTACGGGAGCAAAGCCATCAATACCATACAAATGTATTTTGTTCTAAATGTAAAGTTGCAATGCGTACCTTTTGTGTGTTTGCACATTATGGAGATCAAAATATTGCTCCATCTGTAGTATCCATGTTACAGGATCCTTTCCATCAAACTTCCTCATATCCATTTTTGGAATATGGTGGTTCTTCCCGCCAACATTAGAGTTTATGAAGTCACGATTAACATTTATTTTGTTCTCATCATGAGGTTATTCTACTATCTTTTCACCATTAGGAAACCTTTCTTGTATCAACTTTGTCAAATCTTCGATGTTTGATTTTAGATCATCCATCTTAGCTTCCATGCCAGCTTCCATTCCATCCATCTTAGCTTCCACGCCATCCATCTTAGCTTCCACGCCTTTCCTCAAACCGTCCATATTCACTTCCATGCCATCCATCTTAGCTTCCATGCCTTTCTTCAAACCGTCCATCTTCACTTCCACGCCTTTCTTCAAAACTTCCATTTCATTTTTTGTTGCTCTTTGCGAGAGTGAAATTTGTTGCACTTGCTCTTGTAATTTTGATAGATCATGTTGCAATTCTTCTTCTTGTTGAGTCATGGTAGAGCCTTTTGAAGGCTTAATGGGTGTTGAATTATTTTTAGGTGCCATTTTAGAATCCAATATTGGTACCTATTCTACAATATTCTCTTGGAATCAATTCAACTTGATTCTTCAAACAAGACTTATGCAATTTGGAAAAAAAATACACACCTTTTACTTACTTTGAGGAGCTCGATATTGAAATTGAATTATCTCTGTAATTGAAAATCTTAAATATCTGAAATTCAACCCTGTAGTAGCCCTCTAAAGCTTCTTTCAAATGCCATAGGTCTGATCTAATTTGGATTCCCCAAGACAAATTTGTGTCCAATATCCCACAATGACCTAATTCTGGACTGGTTCAATAGAGAAAACTTGTAGGACTTGCCACGTGTCACTGTTTCGTCCTTTGTCTCTAAAATTGATGACCAAGAAACTAAAGTCCGTGTAATTGTGACCAATTTTTATGGCACTTAAATCCACTGCCCAGAGAGAGAGTTATTGAACTTTTCCCACGATCACCTCTTTGAGATGAAATTCAGGAGCTTGAAAAAGCACTACCTTCCACAGATCATATCTCCAAAAATATTGCGAATCAAGCTCTGAAATTTTTTGACGAATGTCCTCAGGATTTCAGCTTCGCACCATATGAATTTCAGATTTTGAACCTTCATATAAAAACATTTATAGCGAAAATTCCACGATGACTTGTTTAGGAGCTTGAAAAAAGACCTAACTTCCACAGATGATATCTCCAAAAATATTTCGAACCAAGCTCTGAAATTTTTATACAATCTTTCTCAAGATTTCAGCTTCGCACCCTTAAATTTCAGCTTTTGAAACTTCGTAGAAAAAAATTTATAGTGAAAATTCCACGATGACCTGTTTGGAACAGCGAAACCCTAGAATCCAAAGCTTTGATACCAAATGTTGTGTAACCAGCTCCAAAAATAGAAGAAAAAAGATATAAACACCTTAGAAATAATACACTTCGAGGGGGAAACCTCCAATAAATTACATAAATGAAAAATTCTTGGATGATACAATTTACAAAACCTCCTTTCTATATATAGGAGTCCATGGGGCCATAATGTAATCCTAGTGGGCCACAATGTAATCCTAGCCGACCTAACAATAATAATTTAAGGGCACAATAATAACAAAATGGGAGTTACAAGGGTACAATAATAACAATAAGGGGTTTACACTAACAATAATAAGGGACTATACTAGTAATATGGGTCTTTTATTGTCCCAGCCTCGTTAAAAAATGGAAATGAATCGAGATACTTGGATAACTGTTTTCTTGTATCCTTCTCGTTCACGTCGATGAGTTGGTCGGAGAGGATGGTTCCTGATGCAGGTGACCTCGTTAAAAAATGAATAAGGTATGAGGAATGAGTTCTTTTCCTATGTCAACCTCATTAAAAAATGAATCGATGAGTTATAGGTAGATTGTAGTAAGTCAAGACAAAGTTCATACTGTCTGTCAATATCCAGTGACCCACAAAAATGACAATTTCCATGGGCATAGTTCTTTTCCTGTGTCAAGCTCGTTAAAAAATGAAACAAATCCTCCCCTAATTGAGTCGAGTCTTTGACTAGATCTCGTAAATGTTAAGTCATATATTTAGGTTAGTTATTTCAGTTTTTGCATAATTTTCTTACAGTTTTAGGTTGGGTCTTTCATATGATCTCGTAAATGAACCTTCATTCCATCCAGCTATTAATTACCAGCAGTATACTTAGTTGAATGAAATGAAGTTGGGGGGGCATGCGCTCTAGCAGTTACGCTTAGGGGGCATCAAGCACAGTTTTATTTCTGTTTCAAGCTTGTGTAAAAATGAAACCACTCTGAAGCATAGTTTTTCTATGTTTCAAGCTTTTGTAAAAATGAAACCTATCTTGAGACAATTTTGGTTATTTTCAAGACTCCTTAAACTCATGAAAATCCCGAGATTATTTTGCTATCTTTCATTCTCGTAAAACACATGAAAATGCCGAGTTCTTTTCGTCTTTTCCTGCTCACAAATTAAATTGAAAGTCGACCACAGGAGTATATTTTTATCCCTTTTTTGAACTCGTTAAAACTTACGAAAAAGTGAAAACCATGAGTACATTTTTAGCCCTTTTTCGAACTCGTTAAAATTTACAAAAAAGAGAAATCCTTGGAGTCCTCTTTTAAGCCCTTTTCAGACTCTCTAAACATGAAAATATTGCCAAGCATTTGATTATTCGAATTCGTTAAATTAAATGAATGATCGTCCCTTCAGTATAAGTTTACCCCTTTTACGGACTGAAATGGACTATTTACGAAAAAGGTATACGTTGACTAATTACGGTCAATAGAGTTCTCTCCCGCATTATTTTATCCTTTTTAGGGCCTGCGAGAGACTGAAATATGTGAAAAAGTACACACGAGCCATCTTAAGTTTTTTCTTCTGACTCCCTAAAAATGAAAAACACCGAGTTTCTCCTATACTGGACTCGTTAAAATTTAACAGTAAAGGACCTGTTCAATTTTTAAACAGGAACGAACCACTCCTTCTTAGGGTTTGAATCTTAAACTAAGCTGGACTCATCCGAAGGATGAGCTTATAAACAAGCAAATTTTATCCTCCTCAAGCTTGTCAAAAATAAAGAGGTACTTGCCAGAAATGGTGGGGGAAAAGAGAGAAAAATGGACTTGTTTGTTGTATTTTGAATTTTCGAAAATCGTTAACCACTCTTGAACATGACACTTTTGTTCACCTGGGTTGGAAAAATCCTTTGCCTAACAGTTAATCAAACCATATTGAAAGTCTTCAGCTGGTTTCTGGGTATTAGCTTTGGGTCAATTGTTACCAAGCCATCTGCAGTGTCGTTATTTGTTCAAGAGGACAGTTCAAATAAACCATTCATATGCGAAATATTTGTCTTCCATTTTGACCATCCCTGAGTCAGTCCTTGCCAATATATTTCTTCAAAACTTGATCTATGATTTCGTGTTGCAGGCTTGCCTACGACGGATCACTTTCTATCGACGACAGCTCATTATCTATGAAGTTGATCCAAAAATCGTCAGTACCTTGAAATCTGCATGCCTCAATGGCAGGTTTCTCACCTTTGATGACAGGTTGCATCATTGACCTTCAATCGAATGATTCCGTGACATTTTCGACTTCAGCTCATTCATTCACATTTCATGGATTGTACTGGGTACTTTGAGAGCCATTGACATTACCGGTGGTTACTCTCACACTTGTTAACAGTTTACATCATTGACTGGTAATCAAGTGGTTTCTACCATGTTCGACTTCGAGACATTCATTCACATGGATAGAATCGTACTAGTTTGAGATGCGGAAATCAAGACCCTGGATCTAGTTTCTACCATCCAGGCTGCGAGGAATTTTGTTATCATTTATACAGTGGACTATTCATAAACATATGGTTGCGCCCATACTATGTCTACACATGTCTATACTGTTGATGTATTGAAAATCATTCCTGTATCAGAACAATTTAGATTAGTTTCTAGTTAGTTTTGATCTGAGTATGGGAATGCCTACCTCAGCGATGATATGTTTACATATATATATATATATATATATATATATGTATATATATATATATATATATATATGTATATATATATATATATATATATATATTTTGCATTGAATGTTTTTACAGGTTCTGACTGGGGTGACCACAGGATGATCCTTGAAATGATAAAGTACTGCACTCTTCATATATGACAGACTTCAGCATCATCTATTCCAGACTTTTCACTTTAGGGGGCAATCTGTTACACTAAAAATTGTCACCTTGACTTTTTGCTAACTGTATGAGCTCATTATTACTCATACCTCCCCCTATGCAAGTCTAAACATGTTATTTCCTCATGTCAAGCCTTGAAAATTAGAGAAATGTTCCTAAAAATCTCCTAAACTTTGGTGTCGCACTTTCTCTCTATCTTGCCTGCGGTCCCGCACCTAATATTTAGCTCTCTTGCGTACCTGAACCCACTTTATCTGTGTTAAAGGTGCAGACCCCTGTAAGACCAAAAAGGCGCAAGTAAATTCCAAAAATCTCAATAAAAGTAAATTCTGGAAGCTTCTAGAATGGATCTTGCATGAATCCCTTACCTTATGGAGCTAACCCCTTGATGTGAGGAGCTTATCCCTTTGAAGGAGGATTCTATCCCTTCATACTTGGAATAGAAAACCTCCTCTTTTCCACTATAAAAAGAGGAATTGGGTAGCCTCAAAGGGAGGTCAAGCTTAAGAATATTTGAGGTTAAGTACTGTTGAGATTTAGACTCAGTTAATTAAGACTTTTGTGAGGAAATATTACATACCTCTATTCGTCTTGGTTGGAGGAGTGCAGAGCTTATCAAAGTAAAGGAGACTCCTGCTTCGGACCCCGGGAAGGCCTTTCGAATATCAAGGCTAAGGTTGTAAGGTTCTTCTGTATATTTTAAGATTAATACAATCAAGTTTTGTTTTTCTCAATAAATTATTGTTCGATTGTTTATTTCAATAAGCTATCGTTTGACCATTTATTTCATAGATTCCTTGATCACTATGATAGGTATGTTTTACGATTATTTTTTATACAGGTGCTATTTAATATTTTCTTGTTTGTGATTGCAGGTCGATGAAAGACGACACTTTCTTGCGACGAAAGAACTCTTGTTGCGACGGAAGGATTATTGTTGTGACGAAAGATATCTTGTTGCGACGGAAGAACTCTTGTTGCGAAGGAAGCACTACAACTGCAAATAAGCATTTGGATCTAAGGTAGGATCGACACCTTCATAGCATTTATTTGTAAAATGAATATATTTAGAGAAAGACAAACTTAGTTGTTCGTTTGTTGCTAGATTGTCTTCTGACACTAGGGAGATCGGTCTTGTCCACAAGAAAGATTTGTCTCGCCAACACTTCCAACTCATGCAAAGGTTTTGTTTGTTTATGCTTGGCTAGCTCAACCAATGAAGTTTCATCATGTTTTTCATTAAATATTTTCACTAACCTCCTAGTGAACCTTGCATAAGTAGATATATTTACATCTTTTAATGAAGAAGATTCATAAGCCTTACCTTCAAGGTGCAATGTTGCTACTCTAATAGCTTCATTTTCTGAAACTTGATGTTGCTGCAAAAAAGTGTCTAGCTCCTTCACCCAAGCCCTAGCTGAACATTTAGATGATCCATCAAAAGTAGATAGAAAGAATCTACCCAAATCATGCTTCTTGCACCTTGTGCTTCTACCATGGTTGCTAGGTTTTCTATCCTCCTTGATCTTGCAAAACCCTTGGAAGTTTAGATGATCTCTAAATATCTGAGTTTTGGATTCATACTCTTTAAGATAATCACCAAAAGTCTCCTCCTTTGGCACATCCTCTTCCTCCATCTCTCTTGATATGACCCTAGGCATAGTACCAAATTGTAGATCTAATTTTGTAGCTGAATGCTCACACCCATAATGTGAAAATATGGAGTTTTCTTCATGTACACGCCCTCTTGGAGAATATCTCCATATCTCCCTTCTCATCTCTTTGATGTCTATGCTAATGCACTGCATAGTTCGAAGAAGAAGTTTTGAGAACTCCTTCCCTCCTGAAAATGAGGTTTTGCCTTCATCTCTTCTGCAGATATTCTCCTTTCTATGAGAAGCCTCCTTAGATGAAATAATGGCTGAAGTACACAGGCTGAGCCAAGATTATGCTCTAATACCATTGTAATATTCCCAAATGGGAAAAGTAGGAATATAGTGCATAAAACTAGAAATATGCAGAAATATAATAGATAAAGGCATGAGAGAATAGTAGATCCATTCCATTATGATTATAACATAAAAATAGGTACAATATCTTGAGGAAAAGATCACTCAAGATGGTCAAATAAGCCTCTCATGAAAGCATACACCTAGATGTAAAATGTTGTTAACACATGAAACACATGAACCCAGAAAACTACGTTGTCTAAGAGAAAATAGAAGCTCAAAGATATAAAAATATATTACTGCTGATATAATTCTCCAAAAATTACAAGGCTAGAGATCCAAGCTCCAAAACAGGATTTCAGGACAACCTAGAAAAGGTTTCCGAAAATACACCATATACAAAATATAGTAGATTTGGCCCTAGGGCTCAATAATCTCTGCAAATAAATCACTGATGGGAAATGGCTGATCTGATATACAAGATGGATGATCCTCCTCCAAAAGATCTCCTAAATCAAGGGTTGATCCCCACACAGGAAACCCAAACACTCCAAATAGGGCAATAAACCCACTACTATAGCTGCTCTCCAAAATAACACAGTTTTCATAGGAAACTGTGCTGTAGCTGATGTCTGCTACTTGGATTTGTGCCAAGATATGTAATGAAGCCCTAAAGTCTTCCTCAAAATTCTCTGGATGAAAGGGTGACCCCTCCAATGGGAAACTAGCTCAGAAAATGGAGATTTCTCTCCTCCACTGCTACACCCCTGCAACACAACCCAAATCTAAACAGAACTATGTTGTACATGAGATTGAAGCTTGGCCAAATGCCTGAATGTGGAAGTATAGTGAAAACTCATCCAAGAGGCCTCTCAAGGAAAGAGGTGGGACCCCCGATCAGGAACAACCTATGCTAAGCAACACATGTAATCTTAGCTAAACAGCTAAAGAAAGCTATATGTCTAAACAGACCATATATAAAAATATAAAATATATGAAGATGAATAATATGGCTGCCATCCTCTTCCTTTTATAAGATATGAGCTTCCAAACCCTAAGCCCCATCCATTAATGACACTACTTCCTTGCATTGTGCCTCCATCTAAAACTGCATTGTCCCTCTATTAATATCCACTCCTCCATGACAACATTGTTGATTTGGTCAAATTTGACCCAGTCTACATGTTTTAGCCCCTGTTCACGCCTTAGGGTGCTTTATTAAGCTGAAAAGATGATCCACTTTCACATGAGAAGTGGTTTTATTCACAATAAAGAGATTTTTGTGTCTCCCTACCCACTTATTCACCCCTCTAAGTGACAAAATAAAACTTTAATATTCCAATTGGTTGTAGGCTAATTTAGGAATATTATAGGGGAATAGACTCTGTGTGAGGGAAATAAAACAAGCGTGAGTCAGAGATGAGATTGAGGAAACTACTCTGTTTTTACAAGGGTTGATTCGAGAAATGGCTTGAGAGAGTGACTTTAGAAAACTTGACACAGTACTGGGCGGGAGGATAACATAGGACTTTCCTGGTGAGTTAGGGAGTAATCTCCAGAACCTTGGTTCCCTGAGTGGAAAGGAATATGTCCTTACGCTCGATGTAGGCCTCCCCAAGCCATACAATGAGCTCCAGGAATGGATGGATTATCGGGGCAATTTCGTAGTAAAGCCCTGACTCGACAAATCTAAACACGTCTTCATTTCTTTGCTGGAAATCAAAGAGCTCGGCTCTAGTGTAGGCTACATTGAAGGGATAGACCGGGTCGCAGAGTTGGGCATGAGTGTCAATGAGGGGTTCGGGTCCAGGAGCAGTCCTGACCTCACGATCTGAGGGGTTTCAAGTGCGGAGCGCTTCAGTTTTTCCATGATAATTTGAAATAATAGTAAAAGGGAAATAATGAAAAGGACATGACAAAATACCTAAAATAATAGTGTGGTAGCAGGGGAAAGTGACAGAAGAGTAGAAAAGCAGCCAGTACTCAATTTTTTACCTGCTTGATAGAGCGAAATACTAGTAAATAACCAATAAAATTACACAGTAAAGAGTAATATTCGCTATGGAAGCATGGTTTTACTAATTATTGAGGCAGGGTGAAATATGTAGGGATGATGTTGTAAGGACATCGACAGTGAGACACATGGTGCAAGGTGGTTGGTCGGCAGTAGCCAGGTAGGTGGGGGCCACATGCCGGAAAAGATGAGTACCAGTCTTCGTACTGCCTACTAGACTTACCTTACCATAAAAATACCTAAGCCAACTGTTTATCTTGGTGGGACCCTTCGATCTTCGGCAGGGTGGACAAAGGCCTCCGCCCCTTTTTCTCCCCCCATGGAATCACTCTGATTCACCCAGAGGAGGGATGACATCACCTCCTCTGGGAGGTTGGCTTTGGTCACATTAACTCCTTTCAGATGTCAATGTAATAGTCATCAACCATCAGTACTTGGCGCACATTTCCACCATGGAACTGTGTGCACAGTGCCTTTGAGAATGATCGATATTGGTATCCTTATTCATGCCATAATCTCACCTGATCGTCGTGCTTTTTCTTTGAAAGCTCCTCTATTAACTTTGTTTTTCCATGACCTCTTGGCCTGCGTTTTTATTTTTCCTTTTGCAACAACTCCCTTTATTTTATCAGTTAGGTCACAAGCCAACATTGGCTCCACGTGGGGATGACACACTCGTTCTCAAGGGTGTCAAGAACTTCATAGACCGCTTGCTTGTGAAATTGTTAATATACCTAGGGCAATTTAAAAGGCTTCAAGTACTTATGGAAAGAGTAAAAACGAAAATGCATTGAAAAAATTAAAGATGAAATATATACAGTGTGGAGGATATATATAATGGGCCCTCGCGACCACTGTGAGTACTGAAAGTAGGGCTTGAGGAACTTCCCATTCACAAGAATTTCAATTAGGTCCCCTTCCAAATTTTCTAATATGAAGGTATTGTTGCCCTTAACTTCAGCCACCTTAAAAGGCCTGAACCAGAGTGGATCGAAATTCCCATTTTTACCTTTGTCTACTTGTCTAATGTCCCATCTCGGCACCAGGTCCCCTACCTATATCTCCTTATCTTTGGCTCGTTGGTCAAATAGGATTTTCATCTTTTCTTGATAGTTGGCCACCCTGATGTTTACCTGGGCTCATGTTTCATCCAATTCTACTAGTTGATTCATCCTCCTAACGAGGTCATTTGGTTCCTCTTCACTGTCTTGCAAGAATCTGGCCACAGGTAGAGCAAGTTGAATGGGAAAAACCACTGCTCAACCATACACTAGCTTGTAGGGGAACGTTCCCTTGGATCTCTTGCTGGTATTGTGATTTAGCCCTAAGTGTGAATTTGGGTTGGGAGTTCGAGTTCTTTTGATTTTCACTTATGGTATTCTTTATAATTATTTCCAAAGTCTTATTGGAAGACTCGGCTAGCCCGTTCCCCTGCAGATAATAAGTCGTGGAATGTCCCGAAGTGATATTATAATGCTGGAAAAATTTTATGAACTTGGTGGACTTGAAGACCTAGGCGTTGTCAGTTATGATTTTAGTTGGGCACCCAAACCTAGCTATTATTTTCTCCTCCATATATTTAATGACCATCCCATTAGTGGCATTTCTTTGAAATACAAATTTGACCCATTTGGTGATGTAGTCAGTGGCATTGAGAATCCAGCAGTGTTGGTTACTGGAGGCAGGGTTGATCTCCCTGATAAAATCAATGCCCCATTACTTTACTTTTGTGTCCCACGGGACTAATTGAAAAACGCAATCAGTTGTTTGTGCCTATCTTCATTCTTTTGTAACAACACTGCAACTACTGTGTGAGGGAAGGAAAAGGAAAACATCATGAAAGGCTGTTGTAATCAAGGCCTGCTAGTACTGGAGCTTCAACAAAATCCTGTTTGATTCTATCGAAAGAAGCCCTTGATTGGGGGGTCCATTTTACTTCATTATCTTTCTTAAGCATTTCTGTAATATGTCGGATGATCTCAACATAATTTGGGATGAACCTTCTCAGGAAATTTATTCTCCCCAAGAATACCTAGATTTCCCTTTTATTCCATGGGAGGGAAATGTTGTTGATCACTTCTACCCTTTTTGGGTCAATTTTCACTCCCTTCTTAGTCACTATGTGTCCCAGCAGCTTCCCTTCCTCCAGAGTGAACATGGACTTTTGGGGGTTCAACAACAGGCCATAACTGCAACACTTCTAAAAAGGTCTGGCGAAGATGTTCAATATGCTCAACATTACTCTTTGAAAACACAGTGATATCATCCAGATAAATCACTACAAACTTACATTGCTCTCCTACGAAAGAAATATCCATTGCACGTTGAAAAGTGGCAGCGACATTGATTACACTGAATGACATCCAAGCATACATGAAGGTCCCCCAAGGTGTGGTGAATTTCATTTTCTTCTGATCTTTGGGGAGAACTAACACCTGATTATATCCTAAGAAACCATCTATCATAGACATTCGGGAGGATCCCACCACCTTTTGCAAAATGTGGTCCATCTTCGAGAGAGGGTAATTGTATTTAGTGAAGACCTATTGAGATTTAGAAAGTCCACACACAATATTATTTCTCCATTCTTCTTCCTTACCAGGACCAAGATGGCCACCCACTCCAAATATCTTAGGGGAACAATTATTTTAGCCTGCAACAACTTTTTAATCTCTTTCTCAATTGCTGGGAGCAACAATGGATTGATCTGCCTCAGTTTCTGCTTATGAGTCTTGGCGTCTCCTTTGAGAGGAATCTTGTGCTGAATGACCTCAATATCGAAAGCCTTTAGATCATAGTATAACCAGGTGAAGATGTTTTCATATGCTTTGAACAATTGGATATATTTGTTCTGATATAACTTAGGGACTCCCCTAGACAACTTTACCACCTTCGGGTCCCCCTTCGTCCCGATATTTATATCATTCACCTGCTCATCCTGTGCCATCTTATTGGGGTTGATTGGAATATAATTTTTATCAAACATCCTTTCCAAGGGCACAAGGCCTTGAGAATGGCATTCCCTTTTAGTTGGAACACATGATGCCTGGCCCATGTCTCCTTCCACTTGGTTTGTGGTTGATCATTGGGCTCTTCATCTACTGCATCAGTCACTGAATTGGATAATTCGCCAATCGTCCCATATCTCATTTCTATAAGCTCTAAGCCATGGATGTTTAGCCTGGCACTAATTTATGACTTGTCTTAATACCAGCTCCAAGTCCCTGAAAATTGTCAGGTTCTGGATATTCATATTCCTTGTTGCCTGTAATCCTAGTAGTAGGGCTTCATATTTGACCACATTTTTTGTGGCTTCATACTCCAACTTGAAAGAGAGAGGGACCAAACATCCTTTGGGTGAGATCAAGAGCACCCCAGCTCCATTCCCTTCTCTCGAGTTGTCCTCGTCAAAATGCATAGTCCATATCTCGTCCTCATCTTTACTCATGGGCTCTTTCTGTTCTAGAGGGTGGACTTTAGCTTCCTGTAGGAAATCTTCATCTTCTTCGAACATGAGGCAAGTAAATTCACCCTCCTTACCATATACTCATGAGTTCATCGAGCCATCAGCTTTAGTAACTAGCTTTACAAACTTGGCCTCACGGTATAGCCTCCTTTCCTCCCCTATGAATACTGGAATAGTAGCATAGGTGAGATCAAGCTTAATTGACCCGCTAATATTTGAACCCCAAGATCTAGACAGCAACATCCTGAATAGGGCTGGAATCTCAGCTACCAAGATATCCATCACCATGCTAGGCACTTAACCCTCTTGGAGTCAAATTAATATAGATATTTATATGGTCCGGTAATTTGCAGCCTAAACTGATCCATGACAGATAGTGGAAGTAGGTTGTGTGAAGCCCAAGAATCTAGCATGCAGTTGTGGAGTAGTAATTCATGGATGACCAGAGATAAATAGAATGGGGGGGTTGCTGAGTCCAACTCTTCTACATGAGGGCCAAAGACTACCATGGGTCTTTCTTCCTGGAGATTGAGACTGTCAGGGAGAGGGACTACGTCATGGGGGGGCATGAATTGGGATACTTGAGCTTTGTACGAAGGCTTTTTTGAAGTTTGACCAGGGGAACAGGGATTATGAACTTTTCTAACTCTTTCTGGAGGTTGAAGATTGTAGGATTATTTTCTATAATGACCTTCTTATGCTCATCTTTAGGGTGGATAGGTAATTTTGAGGCTACAACAGAAGGCTTGTGATTTTCAAGGGGATCGGGAATTGGTTTTGTGGAGGAAGAGGCAGTGAATTTATGGTGCACAAGATTTTTTTTGACTTGGGGAGTCCTGACCTAGGTTCAAAGGTTAAGGTTTGCCAACAAACCCCTATACTACTTCCCTTTTGGCAGTGACCTACTTGCGCAGGCCAAGGTATCACCTGAATTAGTATGGGCAGGTGCTGGAACCAGGTTTCCGCACCCTGGGAGAGAGTAGGTAATGTGAGGCGGATCTGTATTATAACTTTCTAGCTTTACCCAGAATGAGTCTATTCACATCCCTTTTAATAGTATACTCAGCATATAACCATAATACAACTATTATATCTAATCAGTACATTCACATCTACGTGCACATTACCAGGTACCATCACAGAGCATTTATAATCACAGCTAGTAACAGATCACAGATATACTTATGCAAAAACACAGATACATTCGCAACTAAACAATCATCATAGATACACTTCAACAGTAAACATAATTGATCCAAATAGAACACATATAATTTAAAAATACTTCACATTCATTAACATTCAAATCCACTTCCAACCAAAACCAGCCTGTGCACACATCCTAGCGGGGTCCACACACAGTAGGATTAAGGATCTCCGTGTAGACAGCCAGCAAGAGTCGTTACCCAAAACAACCCAAAAAATATATAACAGTTCGCACGTAGCATCAATCTTCATTCATTCCTACCTCTAGACTCAAACTATTCATCTATTTATATCGATGTAGCCTATGCTATCCTGTGGTCCACAAACTATGGTTTGCGAATTATAGGTCTACCCTTTGACCCATTACAATGCATTCGGGGCTTTGACCCACCCCAAACCCCATGCATTAGACTATTAATACAAAAAATATACAAAATTCGCAGCTTAGGGAGCCTTGTTCCAACAGCCCCCCAACAAAATCTTGTGACTCGTCTCGGGTCACTGTGGATGTGGGGTTTGCAACTTCGCTTGAAGCTGCTTGATCACATCCATCAGTGGGGGAAACACTCCTTCAATTTGCATAACAGCATTCAGGGTTATGTCCACCAACTTCTACGAATTTGGGCCTTCTGTAGCAGCAGTGATGCTCTCCAAAGTTTGGTGCAGTTGCTTAACGACGATGTTGACATCTTGAGACAGCTTCAGGGCCTCATCTTCCCATGGCTTGAGGTGATCACTCAAAGTATTATTTCACTGCCAGAGAGCTTCCATGTCACCTCAGAGAAAATGGTTGGTGCGCAGTCAGGCCAAGCACTGAGAGAGGACCAGAGTGGTTAGTGTAGCCTGCATTTTTTCAAACTCTTCTTCCTTCTGACGCAACTCTTGGTTGATTTTGTGCAGGAGAGGGTCACGCTGCACCTTGGTCTACAACTGCATAGCTATTTCCAACAGTTCTGCACCCTAAGCGATTTGACCTGTAATGACATTGGTGGCCTATGTAACCAGTGCAACTTACTGGTCACTTACTTCAGGTGGCATTTCTAGTTGTAACTTGGCCTGCAAGGCTGCAATCTGTTGTTCCATCTCCATATTGACCACTTGGATCTTGGTCCTTGAGGCCTTTAGCGCTGCAATCAACCCCTCAATATTGGCCTGGGGGGTGGAAGAATCCGAGATATCTTTAGTGATGTCTACACAGAGCCTACTAATTAGGTGATCTAACTCTGTCTATTGCGTGGTGGTGAGAGTACATGCAGCCTGTGCCTGGGATACCTTAGCAATTTTTTCTTCAATTGTCTACTCAACTATACTAAGTTGTTGGTGCACTTGATGGTCTCTATGTTGAATCTCTTTGAACATTGATGCATGAAGGATCTGCAATGGTTCATGCGGAAGGCAGGCCAGATCCAAATGTACCTCTGCGTAGGCCTGGACTTGTACTGCTCCTAAGTCGAGTAGACTCAGTATGAGGAATGTGCTCGGTAGAGGGCAGAGGCGGCTTTCTGACATACTAATTATTGTGCTGCTTGTTGCTAGGGTCGACCTTGCCTAAATCATACTTGTTTGCAGATTGTCAGTCTTGAGCTGCAGAGCCCAAAGCTTAGCCTAGAATTTATCAATTGTGTATTTATGCTGCTCATCCAGAGCTAGCCATTTGTCTTCTGTAGCTAGGGTGACCACATCTGAAATCTACTCTAGGTTCTCTTATGTTAGTGTAACTCTTGTTTTGCATTCCGAACATTGAGCTCATTGCTTCTTTTGTGGCCCTTTAACAGGGTCATGAGTCTGCTTCGTACCTCGAGGGGAGTCAACACCTCCAGCATCCAGACCTTCTACACCTAGGTCCTACTACGAATCCTTCTGTGATACCATTTCTGTACCCTTCCCAGTACTCTTGCCCTGCTGCAAACCCTTCTGTGATGTCAGTTCCATGTCCTTCCCAGTACTCTTTCCTTGCTGCGAACCCTTCTGTGATCCTGGGTCCACTTCCTTCCCAGTACCTTCACCCTATCCTCTAGTTTCTTTGGTGGTGTTGGGTGGGGTGACCTTCGCGGTGCTCGTTCCTACAGTGTCCTTCATACCTGATTTGAAGCCAAGCTTCCAGTGTGGAGGCCAAGTCACAATTAGGTGGTCAATTTCCTCATCAACAACCATGTATGGGAGTGAGACCCATGCTAGATCCTTGCGGCCTCTGATCTGTACATTATGCATGGTTACTTAAAACCCTACGATGCTTTTGTACTTATCATAAACTGCTGGCGACAAGTGCAGCCGGGAATTGTTTGTTGCTGCGAGCCCACTCTGAAATAGGACCCAGAAGACTTGATTGTCCTCAATACGTTGCGAATCCTTTAACTCCCACAAATTCGCATATCGTGCCCCTTCACACATATCTGGTGTGAGCCCAGGGAGGATCGATTTTTTAGGGGCTTCCCATGTGACCAATGCGATGAGAAGCAGCAGCCAGGAGTAGCAAAATGATTGTCCATGATCCTGGGCATCACGTACATTCTCCAGAAACTCGTTGCATAGGAACTGGGACTAATTGTAGGAGACCCCCTTTTCACAGTGGTCAGCTAGCAAAATTACATACACAGGGACGGTGGTAGTCTCGCATTTGTGCTTCATCTTGCATGCCAGCAACAAGGTACCCATTTGCACACCGGGGTCACTGATGATGCCTATTATGAACCCTCAAGTGTTTCATTCCACATGGTAGTACCTGCGCACCTTTTCGGTGATCTTTTGCTCATACTTTTTTCGATGCGCAGCATAGGGTCTGGCCCTTCCGTAAGCGAATAAGTGCAGCATCAATGGGGATTCGATCCTAGATCCACAACCTCCCATCATGGACCAGGGCAAGTAGCTGGCACAAAAGTCGGTTTGTGACATTGTAGTGGCTAAAGTAAGGAATTTTCTATAGGTTTAATAGCCCATAACCAACGAATCTGCATGCCCATGGCATGGGGACTATCTTCAGCCTTTCCTCTTCTAGTACCCTTTCGAGATATAGCATTGGTGCCAATTCGGGGAAGGCCTCCAAATTTTCCAAGTCTTGGTCGTCGAATTTTACCTCGTGGAGTTTGCCAAAAGGTTCTCCAATGATGGGGACCTCACCCAAAGTCAGTGGCATTTGCAGATAGGTGTGCAGGCCATCAAGATTCTTAGGCATGCATGTCGAGGGCTTGCAAGGCTGAACATAGGGAGGTAACCAGTTGATCGGTTCAGCAATCCAGGCCTCTTCTTGAGCACACATAGGTCTCTTTAATGGGTTAGGTGAACATGCCCGGGGCACCGCTCGCGAGGACTTCACATTTCGAGGAGAGGCACGGTGATTTTCCCAAGCCCATTTTGTAGGTTTCCATGACCCTTGTGCCTTTTCTTTCCCCTTCTGCTTCCCCTGGCTTGGCATGGACATAACCGCCTCCACTTCGGGGTCAACTTCCAGTACTTCCTTAGATTCTTGATGCAGCAAACTGATCTGTGATTCTGACAAGTATGGTTGCCATCATTTTTAATTGAGAATGCAGCAAGATGATGGAGCTTAGTGATGAATTTGGCTTGCTAAAGTGAGCCATGAGGCAAATTAAAAGCAGGTCATTTTAAGGATATATATCTATTTTAGACATCTGATGTATAGTGTTGGGAATTCAGTTTGGAATTCTTGAAGCATGTAACATGACAGTGAAATAGGTGGGCCTGTTTTTCTCCAGATATTTTTTAGACTGTATCTCCTAAAAATATGGAAGTCAAATATTATTTACCCTTAATAATATTTTGACTATAAACAGCAGTTTACTCTCTTGGAGCACTTCAGTTTGAGTCATGGAGGTGGCTCATGCAACTGACAGAAGGAATCATGTGGTTCCTAGGGTTTGATGGCATATTGCATGGTTGACTTCAGTTGGACTTCAGTGGCAGAAGTTTTGGAGGAGTTAACGGGACAGATAGTGGAGTTGTGTTCTGTTTATTTTAGTTGAACTAGTTGAGATTAGTTTAACTAGCTAATCAATTAGTTATGAGTGGAGTGAATTAAATATTATTTAATTCTTTTTAGGTCCCAGGCAATTTTTAGACTGTATCTCCTAAAAATATGGAAGTCAAATATTATTTACCCTTAATAATATTTTGACTATAAACAGCAGTTTACTCTCTTGGAGCACTTCAGTTCGAGTCATGGAGGTGGCTCATGCAACTGAGAGAAGGAATCACGTGGTTCCTAGGGTTTGATGGCATCTTGCATGATTGACTTCAGTTGGACTTCAGTGGCAGAAGTTTTGGAGGAGTTAACGGGACAGATAGTGGAGTTGTGTTCTGTTTATTTTAGTTGAACTAGTTGAGATTAGTTTAACTAGCTAATCAATTAGTTATGAGTGGAGTGAATTAAATATTATTTAATTCACTAATTAGTAACTCATTAGTCAAATCAAGAACACTTCAGTTCACTACAGTGCATGATCAGTTCAGTGGAGACCAGTGGAAGAGGTAGATGAAAGGGTGAGTATAGCTATCAGTTGGAGGATCAGTTTTGCATGGGATTTGCATTACACTTGGAGGAATTGTCCATGACAATTGCGCAGTCAAGCCAAGGGGATTTGAACCTTGGATCTCTACATAACCAGGCCATGATTGCGCAATAGAGGCAAGGCAATTGGCGGGGAGTTTTGAACCAGTAACCTGTTCAAAACTAAGCTAGATTGTGTGTGACTTTATGAGAAATTACTGAGTACTTGTGAGGAGTATTGTACTTGTTTTGTTACATGATTTCTCCATTATAATATACACAATAGCTGCGGGGTTTTCAGCTATAGGCTTTCCCCATACATACTGGGTTAATGTGTGATTGAGTTGATGTGAGATTGCTTCTATTATTTCAGCATGTGACAATTAATTGTAGAAGAAGGTTATGTGTTATGCATGCAATTCGAAATTGATGTATGATCGGGTTAATCTTCATTGAATAAGTGATTTATTCAGCTAATTTCTACATGGTATCGGAGCAAGATTAATTGTCGAGATCTATTACGGTGATTGCAAACTTATTTCCTTGGACAGAGTCTGCATACGGGCCAGGAAGCCTCCGGATTCATCTTTCTTCGGAAAGTGAAAGGTCTGGTAAACGCCCCTTGCAGTCAATCTCTGATTTGGAAATAATTTTTTTTCAAGTGTAGATCGGAAGCGATAGAGCTTGGAGTTTGGAATTCGAATTTTTGCAGCAGATTTTTTTTCTTGGTGCCGGTGTTGAAAATGTCTTCTTTCAACGGTTTGCGACTCGAATATGCTCTTGAAGGAAATTCGAATTATGTTGCATGGAAGGATCGCATGGAAGCAGTGTTAGAAGATAATGGTCTGAAGGAGTTCATAGATACGGATGTCCCAAAGCCCACTGATGCAGCTTTAGTCGATGCATGGCAAAAGAAGATAGCGAAATGTCGAAGGATCCTGTTGGAGGGCGTCAAGGATCATATTGTATCCAGCCTACATGGAAAGGCTACTCCATATTTAATGTGGAAAGCTTTGATAGATCTATTCCAGAGTAAGAGCGACCAAAGAAAGCTGGCGCTCAAAGATAAGCTCAGGAACATCAAGATGGAGAAGGGCGACAGTATCGCCAAATACCTCACGAAGTTCACTCAATGCAGAGATGAACTGGGAAGTGTGGGGGTTACTGTCGATGAAGAGGACATGGTCGGCCTGGCTCTCCTTGGTCTTCCGAAGGCTTGGCACTCATATCAAGATAGTGTCAATGGTCGGGAGAAGCTGCCGGGATGGGAGCGCCTTTGGGCGGATCTCATGCGGGAGGAGATAAGGAGGACTACTCGAGATGGATCTTCATCAAAGGGAGCTGATGAAGAAAACTGCGCTTTGGTGTCCAAAGCTAAGAAAGGGAAGGGTAATAAAACCTCTCATTCTGGAGCTAAGGGCAAGAAGCAGGATATGGCGAAAGTGAAGTGTTTTCACTGCCATGATCACGGACATTATGCTACCAATTGTCCAAAGAAGAAGAAGAACAAGCAAGCGGGAAGATCTGTAGATGGAGAAGCTTTGGCTTCACAGTTCGAGCTTGACTTTTCACTGATTGCATGCTTGGTTTCAAGTGTGCTGGGATCGGTGTGGTTCTTGGACAGCGGTGCGTCATTTCATATGACGGGAGATCGGGAGTTGTTCTCAGATCTGGAGGACAAAGATTTGGGTATGCACATCGAGATGGACGATGACGGTAGATACAGTGCGACTGGTATCGGTACCGTATCCTTTCAGAGGGAGTCTGGTAAACCCTTTGTCTTAAAGGATGTCATGCATGTACCTGGATTGAAGAAGAACCTGATTTCAGTAGCGATGTTGGAGGATAAGGGTATGATGTGGTCTTCAGCGAAGGAAAATCCTTCCTGCGAAGTAAGACTACTGGAGAGACCCGGAAGATAGGGGTTCGAACTCAGAACCTTTATCAGTTGCAGGTAGATGACTGCGCAGCTATGGCATGCAAGGCGGGAGAAGTGGTGAGCCGGGATGATGAGGGCGAACTATGGCACAGGAGAGTGGGCCATCTTCACCATGGAGCTTTGAAGATTCTGCAGCAGATTTCTACTGGACTTCCTAAGGGCACTCTTGCGCAGTCAGATCAGTGCAAGGGGTGTACTTTAGGGAAGTATGTGAAAGCCACCTTTCACGAGAAGGATAGTCGCGCCACGACGATCCTTGAGAGAGTTCACACAGACGTGTGTGGTCCTTTCTCGGTTGCTTCGACAGCAAAGCACAGGTATTATGTGATCTTTGTTGATGATTTCTCTCGAAAGTGCTGGATCTTCTTCATGCAGAAGAAGAGCGATACATTCGCGAAGTTTTGTGAGTTTAAAGCACTGGTCGAGAAGGAGTCGGGGAAGAAGGTGATTTCTCTAAGGAGTGATAACGGTGGTGAATTCATCTCGGCTGAATTCAAGGAGTTCTGCAGCGCAGAAGGGATTCGGAGAGAGCTCCTCGCACCCCATAACCCACAGCAGAACGGGGTGGCTGAGCGGAAGAACAGAACGATCGTGGGTGCTGCACGGGCGATGTTGCATGATCAGGGCCTACCCCTTCACTTGTGGGCTGAGGCATGCAATACAGCGGTGTATGTGCAGAACCGTTGTCCTCACAAGGTTCTTGGCATGAGTACACCGGAGGAGGCTTATTCTGGCAAGAGGCCTGATATTTCCCATTTGCGGATTTTTGGTTCTCCTGTCTACATGCATGTGACGAAGGATGCGAGAAGGAAGCTGGATCCAACTGATGAGGTTGGAATATTTGTGGGGTACACTGATACACCTCACAACTACCGGGTGTATTTGTCAGACAGTCGCAAGACTGTTGTGCGACGGGATATAAAATTTCAGGAGGAGAAAGCCATGGAGTGTTCGCTTGAGAGGGAGCTACACTTGCATGCAGATGAGGAGCTGTTAGTTCCTAAGGAGGAGCTTCCGGATGTGGATCAGCCACAAGAGGAGGTTCGGGAGGTGGAAGAAACCACCCAGGCAGCGCCAACCATCAGAGGGCGCATGCGCACTACAGAAGCTGAGCGACTGGCTCGGGATGCAGAGAAGGTTGTAGGACCACCTACGGCACAGCGCAGACAGAGACAGTCACCGGATCGGTACACTGGATACATGGCTCTTATGAGTCAATGTGTTGTGACAGAGCCATCCTCTTTTGAGGAAGCTGTGGAGGAACCCGCATGGGTTGATGCCATGATCGAAGAATATGATTCGATCATCGGGAACAGTGCATGGGAGATTGTCCCAAGACCGGTTGGGAAATCAGTTGTAGGTTCGCGATGGATCTACAAGGTGAAGCAGGCGGCTGACGGGAGTGTGGAGAAGTACAAGGCGAGATTTGTCGGCCGTGGCTTCTCACAGATCGAGGGGATTGACTATGAGGAGACTTTTGCACCTGTCGCAAGGTACTCTTCCATACGGACGATCCTTGCTCTCTCAGCGCAGATGGGGTGGCACATTCATCAGATGGATGTGAAGACTGCGTTCCTCGATGGAGTTATTGAGGAAGAGGTGTACATAGAGCAGCCTGAAGGTTTCGAGATCTTCAGCAGTGAGTCGCATGTGTGCCGACTCAAGAGAGCACTGTACGGGCTGAAGCAAGCACCTCATGCTTGGTACACTCGGATAGACATCTACTTCACCGGGCTTGGATTCTCCAAGAGTGAGGCGGATCCAAACCTGTACTAGATTGTGGTGGAGGGGAAGCTGTTGATCATCGTACTGTATGTAGATGATCTGATTTTGACTGGCGATGAGCAGTTGATACTTTCATGCAAGGAGGATCTTGCACGAGAGTTTGAGATGAAGGACTTGGGCATCCTTCATTATTTCCTGGGATTGGAGATTTGGCAGCGCAGCGGAGGACTGTTTGTTTCTCGGGGCAAGTATGCCCGGGAGATTCTGGAGAGGTTCAACATGCAAGGCTGCAAGCCTGTTGACACTCCTCTTCCTGGTGGTTGGAGGAAGGAGGATGCTACTTCAGCGGAGGTAGTGGATGCCTCTGTCTATCGACAGTTGGTGGGGTCGCTTATGTATCTGGTCAATACACGACCCGATATATGCTATGCAGTTAACCAGCTTTCGCAAGCTATGGTTAAGCCTACCAAGCTCTTTTGGAAGGCGGGCAAGCATGTAGCAAGCATGTATTGCGTTATCTTAGTGGCACATCGGGATATGGTCTGAGTGCCACGTGAGGATGGGAGCGAAGCTGCGAAGCTCGCGGTGCAGTTGGGCGGGGGTCAACGGAGGCGGAAGAACGCCGGAGGTTTTAAGCATTTGGTCGACGGTTTCCTGGTACGGCGGGGAAGCGATGTGCTCGGTTCGGCGGGCGAGTACATGGCAGCAAGCTTGGCTGCATGTGAGGCTATTTGGATGAGGAAGATCCTCGCAGGTTTGTTCAGGTTGCATTTGGAGCCTACAGTGATCTACTGTGATAACCAGAGCTGCATCAAGCTCTCGGCTAATCCATTATTTCATGATAGGTCCAAAAATATCGACATCAGGTACCATCATATCAGAGATTGTGTTCAGCGGAGAATCATGATGCTTTCATATGTTCCCACGGAGGATCAGGATGCCGACATCCTGACGAAGGCGCTCACCAGGAGCAAGTTCGAATTCCACAGAGGCAGGATAGGGGTTGCATATAATCCATATCTTGCTAAGAGGGAGTGTTGAAAATGCAGCAAGATGATGGAGCTTAGTGAAATGAAGTCGCCTTCACTAAGTGGGCCCGCAGGCAAATTCTGGCGCAAAGTCTATTTTTAGACTATGTCTATTTTTAGACATACGGAGCATAATTTGGGAATTCCAGTTGGAGATTCTTGAAGCATGCAACATGTTGGTAAAAATAGATGAGACTCTTATTTTTAGGTCCCAGGCTATTTTTAGACTGTATCTCCTAAAAATATGGAAGTCAAATATTATTTACCCTTAATAATATTTTGACTATAAACAGCAGTTTACTCTCTTGGAGCACTTCAGTTCGAGTCATGGAGGTGGCTCATGCAACTGACAGAGGAATCACGTGGTTCCTAGGTTTTGATGGCATCTTGCATGGTTGACTTCAGTTGGACTTCAGTGGCAGAAGTTTTGGAGGAGTTAATGAGACAGATAGTGGAGTTGTGTTCTGTTTATCTTAGTTGAACTAGTTGAGATTAGTTTAACTGGCTAATCAATTAGTTATGAGTGGAGTGAATTAAATATTATTTAATTCATTAATTAGTAACTCATTAGTCAACTCAAGAACACATCAGTTCACTACAGTGCATGATCAGTTCAGTGGAGACCAGTGAAAGAGGTAGATGAAAGGGTGAATAAAGCTATCAGTTGGAGGATCAGTTTTGCATGGGATTTGCATTACACTTGGAGGAATTGTCCATGACAATTGCGCAGTCAATCCAAGGAGATTTGAACCTTGGATCTCTACATAACCAAGCCATGATTGCGCAATAGAGGCAAGGCAATTGGCGGGGAGTTTTGAACCAGTAACCTGTTCAAAACTAAGCTAGATTGTGTGTGACTTTATGAGAAAGTACTGAGTACTTGTGAGGAGTATTGTACTTGTTTTGTTACATGATTTCTCCATTATAATATACACAATAGCTGCGGGGTTTTCAGCTATAGGTTTTCCCCATACATACTGAGTTAATGTGTGATTGATTTGATGTGAGATTGCTTCTATTATTTCCGCATGTGACAATTAATTGTAGATGAGATTATGTGTTATGCATGCAATTCGAAATTGATGTGTAATCAGGTTAATCTCCATTGAATAAGTGATTTATTCAGCAAATTTCTACAATTTTGACATGAAAGATGAACTCAGGGTTGCTACTATCAGAGGGTGCAGTACACCCAGAAATTAACAAAGTGTGATAGTCACAGAATGTCGCTAAGCACAAACTGTTCAAGATATATGGAACCCTCTTCTAAGCTATCCTTCTACTTTTATAGCCTTGGAGATCATCCAAAGGCTAGGTGAAACTTATCAGGAACTTACCATCAAGTAAACGGTAAAAAATCTTCGGAGATCACCTCATTAATTGTTGGTCGCCCACTCCTTTCAACAACAAAATTTTCCTTTTACCCAGTTTTATTATTCCAACGGCTAGTTTTCGCACCTCCTGTGCTTGCAGCGTAGCCCTGCACTCCCAGCATACCTCCTATGCTCCCATCACACCCCTGCACTCCCAGTGCACTCCTGCGCTCCCAACACACTTCTCCAGGATTCCAGACCTACGACCGACCCCTGCGCATATTCTGCCCCATACAACTACTCCGGCCATATATTCATTTGATTCGATATGGTTTGAGCCAGCTGCCATTGACATATCATGGTATCATATTGCCATGCAAGGTAGCTAGCTGAACAACTCCTCCATCCATGATTTCTTTTACCATATAGGGACCTAGCCAGTGCTGACAGAACTTCCCTAGGTATTTCACAAACTGGCTATCATACAGTAGGACCAATTCGCCCTCCACAAATGTCTTTTGTCGAATATGTCGATCATGCCATGCCTTATCCTGAGCCTTTTGAACCTGCTAATGAAAATTAGCAATGAAACGATCTTCTTCCAAAGCCACAAGTTGCGCTAAATTCTCCTCCATGATATCAGGCTCCACCATGTTCGTAAAGGCTATGATGCGTAGGCTAGGCACAATGTATTACATGGGCATAATGGCCTCCTTTCCATAAACCATCTGAAAGGGTGTTTTTCCTGTCAGTTTCTTGGAAGTGGTGTGATAGGCCCAAAGGACTCATGGGATGCATGCGTCCCAGTCACTGTGATCGGCGTTACATACCTTAGTCAGTGCCTACTCCAAGATTTTATTAAAATCTTCTACCGCTCCATTTGCCTATGAATGATACAAAGTGCTCTTCACGTGGTGGATCTGAAATTCTTCAGTCAAGGCCTATATTGTTTCATTAACAAAGTGCGTACCTCTATCACTCATTAAGATCTTTGGATAGCCAAACCTTGTCAAAATCTTCTAAAAAATGAAGTGTGTAGCAGTATCTGCAGCAAAATATTTCACAGCTTGTGCTTCGGCCCATTTGGTTACATAATCAGTTGCAGTGATGATGTAGCGTGCACTTGTCTTCTTTCCGGGCGGGTTGATGGGCCAAACGAAGTCGATGGCCTATTTGTCAAATGCTTGCAAGGCCATTTGCAGTTGCAGGGGCATTTCATCTCTGTGCAATGGCCTTCCTGTCTGTTGGCACGTATCGTAGGCTTTGCAATAGTTGTGGGAGTCACTCTGCATTGTAGGCGACCATTGCCCAACTCTCAAGATCTTTTACGTTGTTGCTTTCCCTGCCTAGTGGCCTCCTGCTATGCCCCCATGAGCTTCTGTTAAGATAGTGTGCCTTTCATGCTCGAAAACATATCTTCACAACACCTCGTCAGCTCCCAGCTTATACAGATGGTCTGCAATGATGGTAAAATCTGCTACGTGGGTTACCGACTCTTTCTTCTGTTTTACTGAATACTCTGTAGGTTCCATCCCCGTAGACAAGAAGTGAATAATTTCGGCGAAGTGCGCATCAACTACCTTAATAGCAAATAGTTGCACATCAGGAAATCCTTCTTCTAGGTTGGTCGGTTCTTCACCACTCTCGATTTGCGATAAGTGGTCCGGTCCAGCATTCAACTTCCCCAGCTTGATGATGATCTCAAAGTCATATTCTTGGAACAACAGTAGCCACTGGAAGATTCCCCCCCCCCCCCCCAACACAGGATTATTCACTAGGTACTTCAAAGCCGAGTGATCTGTAAATATCTTGAAGTGCCCTCCTAATAGGTAATGCTACTATTTTTGCAGTGTGTAGACCATGGCCAACCCCTCACGCTCCGTAGTGGAATAGTTGCACTCCACACCATAAATTTTCCTACTAGAAAATTCAACTGGATGGTCAATGTATCTGTTGCCAGGCTGCGTAAAGACAACTCCCAGCGTGATTCCGGATGCATCTATGTGAACATGAAAAACCTTCACCCAGTCAGGAAAGATGAGAATAGGCGCAGAGACCATCTTCTCCTTGAGTAGCTCGAAGCTCTTCTGACACTCCTCATCCCAAAAAAATGAAATGTCCTTCTTTAGTAATTTTTCCATAGGTTTTGTGATTAGTGCGTACCCTTGAATGAACTTCCTATAGTATCCTGTGTGTCCAAGGATAGAGCGCAGCTATTTCTCAATTGTAAGTACTACCAAGTTTATGATAGTTGCCACCTTGGCGAGATCAACCATCAATCCTTGTCGAAAAACCATGTGACCAAGCAAGATCCCGAAGGGTATGTAAAATATGCACTTCTTGATATTCAGGGAAATCTAGTGTTGTCTACAGGCGTCCAACATCATATGCAGGTTTGATACATGCTTCTTTACCAACTCGAAGACATTCCAGTCATCAAAATATACCTCCAAAAACTTGTGGATGAACTCTTTGAACATTGCGACCACCACCCGCGAAAATATGGCAGGGGCATTCTTAAGCCCAAATGGCATGACAGTGTATTGAAAAGATCCCCATTCAGTGGCGAATGTGGTTTTGTTGTGATCTTCTGGTGTGATCCTGATCTGATGGTAGCCTGAGAACCCATTTGTGAATGAATATGCTTCCTAACCTGCCCCCCCACGCTGTCAAGGATTTCATTTGAGAATGGCGAGTGAAGGGATCATGTACGCAGGCATCATTCAATTTGTGCAGGTCAATACAGATCCATATATCTCCCTTAGTCTTTTGCTCCTGAACCACCATAAGACTTATCCAATCTGACTGTTCGACTGGTTCGATGATACCCGCGGCTATCATTTTCTCGATTTATTCCTTGACCTTTTGTTTTTACTTATGGTTCAAATGATAAGGGCGTTGCTTCACAGGGCGCACATCTAGTTTTAAAGTGATGCACATGACCCCTAGGACCCTTGTAATCCCTTTGAGTTTCGAGAATTTTGTCGAGAATAAGTCCTGGTATTATGTGAGGAGTTATGTAACTTTTCCTATAGTATCATTATCCCATTAGTCCCCAATTTTAGCCAGCTTAGGTTTCTCCTCTGTTCCAATGTTGAATTCTCGCAGCTTCAGAGGCTTAGTGACATTGACGGTCTACAGTGGGGGTCCAACAACTGTGCACTCTCCCTCTGACTCCGGGATAGATACATTTCATGGGTCTTCATCACAATATTCTATTGCTAAATTGTGGCAGTTGACAATATCCTGCATTCGTGTTTCCCATGTTGGTGCCCCTTGTGTTGCGCATGGGCATGATTCATCAAATATGTAATATTCCCATTTTAGCACATAGCTAAATGGAATATTAAAATTCTGTTTTTATCACCTAGAAACTAAATAAATGGGTAAGGATTCCCATGCTTATTGAAAACCTGAATAAAATCCCTCAAATGTGAAAGGGGATAGACATAAGAGCTGGATTTCACACCCTTATGTGTGAAAGAGGACAATTTCATGGAGACAAGGTCAAGTTTGACCAAGTCAATAGTGCTGGGAGAGGAGGTGGAGAACACTTTGATAGACAGCACAGTGTGAATGGGAAGAGGGTTATTTGGTGGGGGAAACCCTAATGAGTGGGACCCATGGAGAGAGAGCTTTCACTTGTTTAAAAGGAGAGAAAGGTAGCCATTTTTATTCATGATTTGGATTATTGATTTCATTGTCTATTCAGACATTATGCATTCCCCTGCTGTTTAGCAGAGTTGTAGTGCTGCTTAGCACAAGGATTTCCTGTTTAGGAATCCTTCTCCTTTCTTTAGAGGCTTCTCGAAGGATTTGTACTAATTTTCCTCACATCCAGGCTTGAGGCCAAGCATCCTCCTCCAGGATAGCGTTATTTCTGCAGCAGAATAATGTTGTGTTGCAGGGTGTTGCAGTGAGGGTTCACAACACCACTTCCATCCCTTGTTTTTCAGAGGAGGAGTCTCTCTTTCCTTTGGGAGATTAGTTTGGGAGCCTTTGGAGCTTATTGCAGATCTTGGCATTGGTCCAACTCATTCCGTTGCCCCTACAGCGCAGTTTCATCTAGTGACTGCGTTATTCCTAGTGAGCATTTGCAATGGGGCTTTGCAAATTGTTCATAGAGTGAGATCTTCGATGATAGGATCAGCATTTCACTTAAGAGATCCATTAGAGGAGGTCTATTCAGCTGGTGCATCATCTTCAGCCTTCTTCATTCATTTCTATTTTTTGAGTTGCAGCTACTACCCAACATCTCCGTCATTTTGCAGTTTTGCTTATTTCAGCCAATCCTTCCAAGGATTGTGTATTGTTGTTTCCAGGGGTTGAGATCTTGCTCCCCCTATTTTATTTGAGTTTTATGTTGTCATATTTGTGTATTGACACCATTTTTCAGTAGTCATCCTCTATAGACTGCACATTCATAGCCATGGCTTCTTTCATGTAGCAGTATTTCTCCATTTGTCATGTATATGTTTTATTGAGGCTGCATTGCCTAGCTTGAGAGATCATTTTCTCAAGATCTTGTATACATTGTTGCTACTATAATCTAATATAATGGTTATGTCGATCTTCTGGCATCCTTGGTATTAATGTATCACTGCTACTCCATTGGCATTTTTATGTATTGTTGGATCTCCAACTTTAGAATATCTTAAGATATTCTCATTGTTGTAGAAATTCCCTAATTTGGGATATTACAAAATACTAAGGCATCTATATCTTACAAAGCTTCGTTGAGTGCCTCTATTCCACCTACCAACCCAAATGTCCTTACAAAATCGTCCTTCAATGTTTCCCAGTGGCAAGTGCGTTGGTGTAGTTCTGCATCTAAATACCATGCAGTGGGGATTTTCCCCAAGGCATGAATGAACAGGTGAACCCATTCTTAAGTAGTTCGTTCACACCATTCCTCCATCCATACGAACAAGTGCTCACGTGGGTCCCCTGGGCCAAGGAAATTTTTTATGCACAGGTGGACCGGAGGTTCAAACTATAGGATCATCATGTCTCGACACTCTTCCCAATCCTAGAACGTCCCTTTTTGCGTGTCCCACCACCTCGCAGGGGTTGCACGCATGAATAGATTAAGGGCCCATAACCTTTGTTCCCTTAGGAATTTAGCTTCAAATTTTCGCAAAAATTATATAATATTGCCATAACCATCAAAGTAGGGAAGTTATCTTAACTCTGAGGAGATACACTGATTGCCCTTTGTAATTCTTAGACATCGCAGCACAGATACATCATGTAACCAATTCTGCTAATTTTCAATCTCCCCGTCGGATTTAGAGAAGAATTCATTGTCCTTATCCCAGCAAAGCACACCATCTGCAGTAGGATTGATCAAATCTTCATCTTGAGCAGTTAATTTATAGATGTGATCCATATCCTCTTCTTCGCACACTGGTTCTATATACCGCTCTCCTTCTGCAGGGTCTAGGGGGACTATCACCCTTGTACCCTCATTCTCGAACACCATGCTTATTTTATTTAGGTTGATAATACCTCCCATGTCTATTTCCCAATCCAACCATAGGAGCGTAGGATAGGGGTCTGCATCTTCCATAATCTGAATGACCTCAAAGTCAGCGCGGACCTTAAATCCTGCGATATCTACCATAATTTTTGTTGTGTAACCAGCTCCAAAAAGAGAAGAAAAGAGATATAAACGCCTTAGAAATAAGCCACTTCGAGGGGGAAACCTCCAATACATTACATGAATGAACAATTCTTGGATGATACAATTCACAAACCTCCTTTCTATATATAGGAGTCCATGGGGCCATAATGTAATCCTAGTGGGCCACAATGTAATCCTAGCCGACCTAACAATAATAATTTAAGGGCACAATAATAACAAAATGGGGGTTACAAGGGTACAACAATAACAATAAAGGGTTTACACTAACAATAATAAGGGGCTATACTAGTGATATAGGGACCTAACATGCCCCTCTCCTTCAAAAAAAGTGTTGTCCTCAACACTTGAGTAGCTCTGGGTGCTTCTGTATAAAATTCTCATCCTCCCATGTAGAATCTTCGGTGGGTAAGTTCTTCCACTTGATGAGATACTCTGAAATTGATCGATTCCGTAGTTGTCGAGTTCTTTTTTCCATGACTGCTTCAGGTTCCAATATGATTTTCCCTTCCCCATCAAGTTATGGCAATACTGTTTGAACTGGAAGATCTTCACCTATAACCTTCTTTAAGCATGAAACATGGAAAACTGGATGTACTCGCGAAGAAGCAGGAAGCTCCAATTTGTATGCCATAGTACCAATCTTTTGCAACACCTTGTAAGGACCATAGTACTTTGGCGATAGTTTATTATCCTTCTTTGCTTGCTTGAGGGACATTTGTTTGTATGGTTGTAGCCGTAAAAATACCCAATCTCCTACATCAAAACTTCTCTCGCTACGATGTTGATGTGCCTGTTGTTTCATTCGATTTTGTGCCAAATTCAGGTTATCCTTTAAGAGTTGGAGAACTTCTTGCTGATGCTCGATGTGATCTTCCACTGCTTGAACCTTCGAATTTTCCCATAAAGATGATGTGATGGTTGGTGGATGATATCCATAAAGTGCCATTAATGGGGTCATTTTTGCTGCAGTATGGAAGGAAGTGTTATACCACCATTCAGCGAGAGGTAACCACTTGACCCATTGTGTTTGTTTATGAGATACAAAACAACGAAGATATCCTTCCAAACATTTATTTACTATCTCAGTTTGACCATCAGATTGAGGATGATAAGATGAGATATGAGCTAATTGAGTACCCAAACAAGAAAATAACTCCGTCCAAAAATTTCCGGTAAAAATGGGATCTCTGTCGCTCACAATAACCCTTGGGTTTCCATGTAGCTTTTGAATTGTGTCCATAAATGTAGTAGCAATTGTACTTGCTTTAAATGGATGAGATAATGCACAAAAGTGTGCATACTTGGTAAGTCTATCAACAACCACCATGATGACACTCTTTCCTTCGGACTTAGGTAAACCTGTGATAAAATCCATTGAAATCTCCTCCCAACGTTGACTTGGAATGGATAAAGGTTGTAGAAATCTCGAGGTCTTAATTGTCTCAACTTTATTCTGCTGGAAAACCAAACATTCCGCCACAAACTTTTGAATATCAGATTTAAGGCCATCCCAAAAAAATTCTTTCTTCACCCTGTGGTAAGTTTTTAAAAATCTTGAGTGTCCTCCTAAAGGAGAAGTGTGCAATTCGAGAAGAATCTTTTGTTTTAGTTGGGAATTCTTGCAAAGATATAAGCGATCTTTGTACCATAAGGAATCATTTTTCCAACTAAATGTATCAGATGTACTAGGATCTTCTTGCAACTTTTGAATGAGTGTCCATACATCTTTGTCCTTCTTCCATTCATCTCTTGCTTCAGTTATCCAATCTGGTTGGATAATAGAAATGGCACAAAGCAATGCTTCCACCTCTTCATTCTTTCTTGAGAGTGCATCTGCAACAACATTCAACTTTCCTTTTTTGTAGATTATTTCAAAGTCGTAACCCAATATCTTTGTGACCCATTTTTGTTGTTCTTCTGACGATAGTCTTTGTTCCAAAAAGTGTTTAAGACTATCATGATCAGTTTTTACCTTGAAGTGTCTTCCCATTAGGTAAGTTCGCCATTTCTTTAGTGCATGTAGTATTGCTAACATTTTCTTCTCATAAATAGGTTTCTGTAAATACTTTTCTTTGATTGGACGACTTTCAAAAGCAATGGGTCTTCCTTCCTGCATTAAAACTGCACCAATTCCATTTCCTGAGGCATCACATTCCACAATAAAGGTTTTTGTGAAGTCTGGCGTAGCTAAGACCGGTGCTAGGCACATTGCCTCTTTAAGATGTTCATTGCCTCTTTAAGGCGTTCAAAGGCCTTAGTTGCTTCAGGAGTCCATGAAAATGCATCTTTCTTCAATAATGTTGTTAGAGGTGCTGCTATTCTCCCATAATTCTTAACAAACTTGCGATAATACCTGTTAACCCGAGAAATCCTCGCAACTGCTTTATGGTTGTGGGAACTTTCCATTCCTTAATGGCTTTAATTTTGTTAGGGTCCACTTTAACCCCCTCGTGAGATACAATATGACCCAGATATTCCACCTCTTGTACTCCAAAGAAACATTTGGACTTTTTTTGCATATAATTGTTTCTCCTCTAATAGTTTGAGCACCCTGTCAACATGTTCAACATGATCCTTCCAAGACCTGCTGTAGATTAGTATATCATCAAAAAATACTAGCACAAATTTTCTAAGGAAGGGTTTGAAAATGGAATTCATCAACCCTTGAAATGTAGGAGGTGCATTGGTAAGGCCAAAAGGCATGACCAAAAATTCATAATGACCCTCATGAGTTCGAAATGCTGTTTTTGGAATATCTTCAGTCTTCATTCTAATTTGATGATATCCTGAACGAAGATCCAACTTGGTAAAATAAATTGCTCCATGTAATTCATCCAATAATTCATCGATCACAGGAATGGGAAATTTGTCTTTAATGGTGAGCTTATTGAGCTCCCTATAATCCGGACACATTCGCCATGATCCATCCTTCTTGTGTACCAACACTACGGGAGCAGAGAAAGAACTTTGACTGGGTTGAATTATACCCGCCTCTAACATTTCTGCAATCATACGTTCAATTTCGCTCTTTTGGAAGTAAGGATATCTATAAGGCCTGATGTTTGGAGGAGCACTTCTTGGAATCAAATGAATAGCATGATCATGATCACGAATAGGTGGGAGTCCTTTGGGAGTTTGAAACACCTTGGAATGATTGTCCAAGACTTGTTGGAGATCTGCAGAAATAGATGATTTTGATGTTGGAACTTCTAGTGAGCATAATTGTGCAATTACGCCTCGTTGTTCTTTCTTTAGAAGCTTTGTCATGACATTAGAGCTTATTATCCTTCACGGCTTCCCTTCAATACCCCGTAATTCGACTTCCTTTCCTTCTGAAAAAAATTTCAAGAAAAGTTCTTGAAAATTAAAAGCTACCGTCCCCAAAGATTGTAACCATTGTACTCCTAGTACAACATCAGCACCTCCCATAGGAATGGAAAGCATTGGACTAGTCAATACATATTCCCCATGGTTAGCTTAATATTATGGCATTTTCCAGAGCAATTTATAGTTCCTCCATTTGCAACCATCACTTGACATTCTGGTGCTGGGTATAGGAAACAATTTAATTCCTTGGCTACCTTACAATGAATAAAATTATGGGTGCTACCTGAATCAATCAGCACTATTACCTTTTTCTTCTTGATTTGTCCTTCTATCTTGAGAGTTTGAGGAGTTGTAATTCCTGCCAGTGCATTACACGATATGGTCGGATTCATTTCTTCCTCTTCTAGGGTTGGTTCCTGGTGTATATCCTCTTCTTGTTCATTTTCTTCTTCCTCTTCACAATCTATGTAAATAATTTCTTCTCAGCACACTTATGACCTTTAGTGTATTTGCTATCACAACTGTAGCAAAGCCCTTTTGCTCTTTTTTCTTCCAATTGTTGTGGTGTCAACCTTGTAGGTTGTGGAAATCTAGGTGTAGCAACACTTCCTTCTTTATAGAGTTGAGTGGTAGGCTTCCTTGTCGCCATAATTTTACATTCAACTTTTCTTGCCAACCTGAATGCCTTCTCCAATGAATCAGGTTCCAAAACGCGAACTTCATGTTGGATGTTATCCTTTAAAGTGCCTAGGAAGAGATCAATCCTATATTCCTCTGTAAGATCAGTTACCCTTATATTCAATTTTTGGAAGTCCTCAATGTGCTGCCCCACTAAACCCTTTTGTTTGAGATTTATCAATTGGGTAAAGAAGGTGTTGCTCTTTGTATCCTCATAATGTGCTATCATTTCCTCCGTAAAAAATTGACCAAGTGACAATTTTTTTACGAGAGCAAAGCCATTGATACCATACAAATGTATTTTGTTCTAAATGTAAAGTTGCAATGCGTACCTTTTGTGTGTTTTGCACGTTATGGAGATCAAAATATTGCTCCATCTGTAGTATCCATGTTAGAGGATCCTTTCCATCAAACTTCCTCATATCCATTTTTGGAATATGGTGGTTCTTCCCGCCAACATTCGAGTTTATGGAATCATGATTAACATTTATTTTGTTCTCATCAGGAGGTTCTTCTCCTATATTTCCGCCATTAGGAATCATTTATGGTTTTAAGCTTGTCATCAAGCCTTCCATGTATGCTTTTAGATCATTCTTCATGTCATCCATCTTAGCTTCCATGCCGACTTCCATGCCATCCATCTTAGCTTCCAAACCATTCATCTTAGTTTCCCCGCCTTTCTTCAAAACTTCCATTTCATTTTTTGTTGTTCTTTGCGAGAGCGAAATTTGTTGCATTTGCTCTTGTAATTTTGACATGTCATGTTGCCATTCTTCATCTTCATGAGTAATAGTAGAGCCTTCTAAAGACTTAATGGGTGTTGAATTCTTTTTAGGGGCCATTTCAGACTCCAATATTGATATCTATTCTACAATAGGCCCTTGCAATCAATTCAACTTGATTCTTCAAACAAGACTTATGCAATTCGGAAAAAAAATACACACCTTTTACTAGCTTTGAGGAGCTCGATATTGAAATTATATTATCTCTGTGCTTGAAAATCTTCAATATCTGAAATTCAGCCATGTAGTAGCCCTCTGAAGCTTCTTTCAAATGCCACAGGTCTGACTTGATTTTGATGCTCCAATCATTCTTCATGTTTTCCATCTTAGCTTCATGCGACTTCCATGCCATCCATCTTAGCTTCCAAACCATTCATCTTAGCTTCCACGCCTTTCTTCAAACCATCCATCTTAGTTTCACGCCTTTCTTCAAAACTTCCATTTCATTTTTTGTTGTTCTTTGCGAAGACGGAAATTTGTTGCACTTGCTCTTGTAATTTTGATAGATCATGTTGCAATTCTTCATATTCATGAGTCATAGTAGAGCCTTCTGAAGGCTTAATGGGTGTTGAATTATTTTTAGGGGCCATTTTAGAATCCAATATTGATATCTATTCTACAATATTCCTTTGGAATCAATTCAACTTTATTCTTCAAACAAGACTTATGCGATTCGGAAAAAAAATACACACCTTTTACTTGCTTTGAGGAGCTCGATATTGAAATTGAATTATCTCTGTAATTGAAAATATTCGATATCTGAAATTCAGCCCTGTAGTAGCCCTCTGAAGATTCTTTCAAATGCCACAGGTCTGACTTGATTTGGATTCTCCAAGACAAAGTTGTGTCCAATCTCCCACAATGACCTAATTATGGACTGGTTCAGTAGAGCGAACTTGTACGACTTTCCACGTGTCACTTTTTTGTCCTTTGTCTCTGAAATTGATAGAAAAGAAACTACAGTCTGTGTACTTGTGATAAATTTTTATGACACTCCAATCCGATGCCCAGAGAGAGAGTTATTGAACTTTTTCCACGATCACCTCTTTGAGATGAAATTCAGGAGCCTGAAAAGCACTACCTTCCACAGATCATATATCCAAAAATATTGCGAACCAAGATCTGAAATTTTTTAGAAACTTTCCTCGGGATTTCAGCTTCGCACCATATGAATTTCAGATTCGGAATCTTCGTAGAAAAAAAGTTATAGCGCAAATGCCACGATGACCTATTTAGGAGCCTGAACAAAGACCTAACTTCTGAATCATATCTCTGAAATTATTACGAACCAAACTGCGAAATTGTTATACGATCTTCCTCGAGGATCTTTTCTTCCGCACCTAAAATTTGTCAGCCACCGAAACTTCGTAGAAAAAAATTTATAGCGAAAATGACACGATGCACATTTGGAGCAGCGAAACACGGAATCCATCGTGCAAATGTTGTGTAACCGGCTCAAAAAAAAGAAAAAGAGATATGAACGCCTTATAAATAAGCCACTTCGAGGGGGAAACCTCCAATACATTACATAAATGAACAATTCTTGGATGATACAATTCACAAAACCTCCTTTCTATATATAGGAGTCCATGGGGCCTTAATGTAATCATAAGGCCTGATGTAATCTAGCCGACCTAACAATAATAATTTAAGGGCACAATAATAACAAAATGGGGGTTACAAGGGTACAATAATAACAATAAGGGGTTTACACTAACAATAATAAGGGGCTATACTAGTGATATAGGGACCTAACATTTGTTGCATTTCATTTTAGGTGTCTCATTCAGTTTAGTCAGCTGCATTCCATTAGGAGCATGGATCATCTGACGGAAGGGTCTTTTCACTCATGTCCCTCATGTCGTGTACCTGCTGGTCCGTCTTTGTTCATCAAAATCAATTTTAAAGTCATTTACGGTCATGTTTGGCCTCCTGTTCGCCAAAGAGTCATTTCAGAGTTTTTAGGTCTCATTAGGTCTAGGGTTTCATTAATTTAGTCTTCAGAATGTCTAATAATGTCAGCAGGCACATGAGGAAGTTTCAGATAAGGTTTTCAGTGCAAAATTTCATCGTCATAATGCTTGATCATGATTCTTCTTCAAAACTCTGTTTTGAAGAAAAATCGTCAATTTTGTCTTTTGTAATAAATGCCATGTAATTCTCAAAGTTGTTTCAGTTGTGAATTTCTTCAAACACAGCCCTGCTCACCTTTGCTGAAATCCCATGCCAGCTATCCGTACAAAAAAATAGACAAGATTTTCATCATTCAGCTAAAAATCAAAGGAAATAAGCAAAACAAAATTTATTTTAAAAAGTGAGAGTGTCAAATTTCAAACATTAGAAAGTGGGTTATTTCAAAACAAAAATCAAAATCCTTTGTATGTATATAAGATATGTTCATATTCAAAACTTCAGTTGCACGCAAGAGTTATCAAAGAGCAAAGAAAAATCGTGGAGGAAGCAAAAGCCATTGTTGGAGGCCGAACTGTTGGTGAATTTACAGTCGTGACGCATTGGTTGGAGGTCGCGGTACATAAGGCAAACGCGGCACACAAGGCCGCTCACCACTGTGTCAATTTGAACTTGCATGGTGCATACACCAGGCGCGACGCACTGGGTTATGCGCACGGCGCATTTGCCCGAAACAAAAATTTGTTGCCATCTCTCACTCAAATTGCAAACGAATCCGCCTCCTATGATTCAAGTAAGTTTGTGAGACTTTTAAATTTCTAGTAGCCAAGGTTTGGGTTTTTTTGAAAAGGGAATATGAGAGTTTGAAAGTTGAAAACATAAACCCTATTATCTTGTTAAAAATTGCTCCCTGAGGGTTTGAATTTGAGTTTTAAAATTTGATTTTAGTGCCAAAATACTCCAACTCCATTTCCCACCTGTGGTTCCTTTCGCATCACTATTAATATTGTTATTACAGTCTATCCCATATTTCCTTGTATCCCAAACCACTCATATCATCTCATTCCTATTTCCTTATTCATGAATCATTTCATTTCCCATCATTTTCCCTTCCCCATTTCATTTGTAAAAATTCCCAAAACCCAAAGTCTAAACAGTCAAGTGACTATCCTTACACCTCAAATTTCACTTGATTGAGTCACATTGTCCCCACTGTCCTATTTTTCCCACAATCCCTTTCCTTTGACACATATTTGGCATTAAAACAAAAAGGCACCAAATTCTCATTTTCATCTCATACAAGCCAAACATAGACCTTGCAACACTATGGAGATAGACACTGATACATCATATGACAGAGATAGTGATTCTACCACTGAGTTACATGCACCCAGAAGGCCAACAAGGAAAAGAACATGCTCAGGAACATGAAGAATCATTATTGGGCGTGAAATCATGTTTGCAAGGCGTGAATCAAAATCCTGAAGGCAAAGCTAAAGAGGGCACTAAAGCATCGCAAAACGCATGATAGACTCCAAATTTTAGCCGAAGATTCTTTGGCCCAGCATAGTGCTTGATGAGGGACCTTCAGCCCAAATTTCAAAAAATTTGGGAAAATTTTTGTCAATTTTGAATTTTTTGGCCTCAACACAGATTTTCCTGCCTGACGCGTAGTGCCACTTGGCGTGCGCTTATAATTGGCAGCTCCTTTGGAGGAAAAATTTTTATTTCTAGATTTTTTATGAAACTTTATGCATGCCTATGAATTACCTAAGCATTTGGCCAAGTTTTGGGTTGCCTAAAGGGTCAAAAACACCTCAAAAATGACCTTTCTGCCACTTCTTTCACACACAGGAAGCAGTGTTGGGAGATTGAACTTTTGGAGGGGAAAATGGCAACCAAATCCAGAAATTCCACTTGGGTTGGAAAGTAGATAGGCAGGGATTTCCAACTAGCTATCCTGCACTCAATTTAGACTTCGGGAAGGCCCTCAAAATCAGCCTCAAAATTGTGCTATGCATAGAGATTTCAGGCGCGGCGCATAGAGAAATTTGGCCTATTTTTCACTCAGCAGCTCAGAATTTCGCCTAGTTTTGGCCAGTTTGACTTTTTCATGTAACTCTTGATGAAACTTGATGTAATTTCATGAACATGATGTAATTTTGGCACATTTTTAGTTATCTTAGTAGATTCATTCACCAAAAAGTGAAATGTAAGTGAATAAATCAGTTTCCTACCATATAGAGGCAAGTTGTTTCATTGCCTATTTTTCAGTTCTTAGTTTAGATATGGTTGAAATAGATCCTAGAATGATGAGCTCAACCCATAGAGGCATGGGAATGAGCTAGGCTTGTTAATATCATGTAGTTCTTCAGTCATTTTCAAGGTTGGACATTTGGGATTGCTTGGCACTTCATTGTACATTTCATCTCTGCAATTTTGGCAAAGGAATAGACCGGGGTTTGCAGCACTCTTTGGGATCCATGTGGCTCTATGTTTGGATGGTGTGTTTCTCTTTGTGGTTTTAAGTTCATTGATGTTTTATGTGTATCATTTTCCTTCTCCTTTCTTCTTAAATTAAACAAATGAGTGATAAAGGTGGAATTCATTAGATTGCTTTGCTTTGCCTTGAAGTTTTGTTTAATTTTCCATGTTTTCATCTGTTTGAAGAGGATTCTTGAAAGCCTCTTTCCCTATTCACCTCCTCATCAGTCTGAACCATCCATTCATTCAATCTAAAGCATCAAAATTTTTTCCTTCCTTGCCCCAATCAAAACTCTGCAAAAACTAGGCCTTATCCCCACACCCAAAACTGCCTTTCCCTTTGATCCAACAAAAACCCCCAAAATCAAAATCAAACTCCTTCACTTATATACCTAGCCTAAAATTATCTTTTATTTCAATTCATATCAAGCCCTATTGATTATTTTTGCTGAGATTGACCCGGAGAGAGCCCTCTCCTGTTCTGGTAGGGCTAGCTACTAGAATGAGCGTGGTATGCTGTTACCCTGAACTCTGCCTTCCTTCAGCCTGAGGTAGATTTAGGAAATAAAATAATCAATGCCAAAGGGGGAATTTTTTTGCATTGTAGTGTTGGAGTTGATGTCAATAGGGTCATGGTGTTGTTCATCATATTCCTTATGTCTACCTAATGATTATTGTGGTCCTCATGACGTGTGATAAGCATTTGGTTTGATGGTCTTGTTAGTTGGCATTGATGTCAACATACTTATGACTAGACCTAGTGGAGATGTTGTTGTGGCTATTGTGTAGAGATGGATTTCACATGTGGTGTTGGATTAAGGATTTACATGTTGTTTTGATTGGACATGTTGTTGCTGCAGGGGGTTGGAGTGCTTCTCTAAGTGATGCATATGCCTCTACATGTCCTGGATACATTATATATGTTGCTACATGTGTTGAGTTGTGGTTGCTTGTGTTGGAGGTGCCTCTATTAGTGTTGGAGGCAGTTGTGTGACATGTTGTTGCTACTGTAGGATCTTGGATATGTTGCTACAAGAGTTGGATGTTTTTCTATAGGTGTTGCATATGTCTCTACATGTATTGGAGACATTAGAAATGATGCTACATGTGTTGAGTTATGGCTACATGTGTCGTGGTGATTCTATCAATGTTAGAGGAAGTTGTATGACATGTTGTTGTTGCTTCGGGAGCTTAGAGATGTTGCTACAGGTGTTGGTTGTGTCAGAGAGGTTGTGGTTGTTGCTTGAGGAGTTGGAGGTGTTGGTATTGGTTTTAAGGTTGGAAGAATAGGTCTTTCATGCCACTGACTTGTTCTTGGCCTATTTCATCAATTTCAGAATTGACTAAGAGATTTGGAGGAGTGATCGGATGCTGAAGAAGGTGTTCCATCAGCTGGCAGAGGTTGTGGACTGAAGATCCGTTGGTTTTCTTCATCTCTACCCTCAGTCCCATAGAGCCAAGCCTGTGGGAGAAGCTGAAAAGCTCTAGTCATTGGTGGACAATCCTATGGGAGTCACTGTGATGTTCCAGTTACATGGAGCCACTATCATCCATGTGACCAAGCATTTGCATGATTTTTTCTTTGGATTTATCACGTTGGTCAAGTAATTTTTGTATTGTGGTGAAGATTATGATCAACAATTTTCAGTTTATGGTTAGAAAAATTCGTGGGACCTTCAAAAATTAATCAAAGTTGAAGATATCAAAAGACAAGTGGAGTAGTGGTTTGATAAAGTCAATGATATGAATCCAGATCAAAATAAGCATATGAACAAAGTTTTGAATCCTAGTAGTTCCGTGTAATTATTGAGTTGAGCACTTGAGTTCATCTACATATTGGAGGAAGCTCAGTGTTAGTATGGTGGATTGGCTAGCTGCGTTGATTATTTTGTGTGTGTGGAGTGAGTGTAGGCTTAGATAAGAGTATGAAAGATGTGTGAGGATTTTATTACATAATTTATGAAGCATTTTTTAGTTGTAGCAGTAGATAGCTGAAGATTATTTCAACCATTATATTTATATAGTGAGTGAAGTGTTGATGTGTGGATTGGAGTAGTGTTTTGAGGAGATTGTTTTGCAACTTGTGTGAATATTTTGTGGAGGTTTTGATTGCAGCTAGTGCTGCAAATGTTTTATTTGATTGTGCTTTTATTCTATGTTGTTACAGTGCTTATGTTGAGAAAATTGAGAGTTCAGTTTGAAAATATATGAAACGAGGCTCACATGGAGGAAGTGAAGAGACAGGGTCTTCAAAGTATATAGTGACTTGGAGGATTCATTATAAGGAAGACATTTCTCCATCCAATAGGACTTGGATAGTCCAATGGAATTTGGGCGAGGATCGTTGATCATGGTGGCCTTCAGTGGATGGTAGTTCATAGATCCATGAGAGAAATAATTTTATGTCTGATAGGTGCCAACATACTATGAAAGAAGTTGATTCTTACATATTATGGGTGTAAGCTTATCCATGTATAATTTTTTCAACATATAATAAAATATTGAGCATCGCAACAACAACAACAAGGTGGGTTTTTTCTTGGTGAAGGGTTTTCCATGAGACATACTTGTGACCATTGTGCTGATTGATTTTTTGGTTTCATGTTTATTTTTGGTTCTCTGATCTATAGCTTTTTGTTTCAGTTTTTGCATCGTAAAATAAAAGGAATTTGCAAATTTTTTTATAAGTTCCATCACTACTGATTCACATCCTTCTTTTGGAGTCTCAATTTAGGATAAAAACGAGAGTAGAAAATGGTCAAAACATAACTAAAAATGATGCATAGAACAACTAGTATGCCACTTCACTTGCATAACAAAGGTCACAATTTAAGCTCCCAACTGCTATAAGGTCATAAATTATGTTTTATTTTTTCCCCACTAGGTCCTTTCTGTCGAATAATTAAGAAGCTAGGAAAAGTCCATTTTTTAGAACCTCTGTTAGAAAGAGGACGGTTTATAGAACATGCCCTACAAGGGCCATTCTGTAGAATGATTAATTTTATTTTAAATTTATATGGTCTTTGGGGGTTTCTATACTCATTTCAAATCCAAATTGGATTCTAGAAGAAGCATGCCAATCAGGGTTTCGAGGTGAATATTTTTTAAGGCATGGAAATCCTTATTGGTATATTTTTGATAACCATAATATATTTGATTTTTAGGCATGTGAGTAGGTCCAATGATCATGAGTATATGGCATAGACAAAGATAAAGATGATTTTAATGTGAACAATATTGATGAACAAGTTGAAGTAGAGTATGGAGAAGAATCTGACAGTAATGTGACATCTTATGATAGATATTGCAGTGAAAATGTATGCAAGTTATGACAATGATTAAATTGAAGTGTATGCAAGTTTTGATAGTGATTGCACTGATAATGTATGTATGTTGTAACAATGAGGGAAATGATAATGATTGTGGGATGTGCTAATATTCCTGAGAGAATATTCAATGATAGATAACCATAGGATATTATGGTGGATCTAGTTTGAAATATTGTAAAAAAAGGTCCACAATAGGTTGAAGAAGGAGGTGGGTGCCTCCCCTAAGGTTAGAGCCTAGATAAGGTAAAATATTACTCATCATTGCAGTTGGTGCCTCAATTAGACTAGAGCCTAGAGCAAGTCAAAGATTTCTCATCACTGAGCTCGATGCTTCAATCTGGCCATTGGAACCTAGCAAAAGTCAATGCTTGATCATCTCTAAGGTTCATGATTCAATCAGGTTGTAGCCTATAGTGAATTTTTTCTTGCACACTTTCGAGGTTGGTGCCACAATCATGTTGTAGTCTACCACCAGTAGCATCTTGCATATCTTGTAGGTGGGTGCCTCTAGCAGGTTAGAGCCTACAAATATATGTAATAAATTGAAGAAGAAGAAGAAGAATTTTTGGTTTTCTCTCGCAAGAGTTTCTACGTAAACAATTGTGTCCTCTTGTGCTAATGTGATGGCTTATTGATGCATTAATAAAGTGATGATTATTTAGTAATGCATTGTTATATTTATTGATATGATGCAAATATTCATGATTCATTGCTACATAATTAATCATTGATAAAATTTGTGAAACGATAAAATTGATACCACACTGATTCACCCTCCCTCTCAATGTGATTTTTGGTCTCATAGTCATGTTTTAAACCATTAATACCATATCTAAACCTTGAGGGCCTATGTGAAGTTAAATGAATTAATGGACCACTGAGTACTTGATGTTGAGATGATGAACCACCATAATAGTGGACTCCATCTCCTGAATACTTTCCCACTCCATTGGTGTGAAATTATCCCATGTGTAAGAATCCCCTAAGACTCTGGACCTAGCTCAGGGGTGGTTAGCTGCAAAATAGATTGCAATATAGCTAGCCTATGGTTGGGTGGAGAGTGGAAGTCCCTCCTTCAGTTTCTAGTTAAATTCACTCAGATAGGTACATTGATTGATGCATATTTGATTTATGGGAATTGACCATGATGATATATTGATGGGATTATGTAGGGTTCTTTTTTACCCATGAAATATTTCCTGAATCAATGTATAATCATGGTTGACTATTTACCTGGTTTATCCATGGTGGTACTAAATGCTTCATTCATTTGGTTACTTTCCTCTTAGTGAATTTCAAGTTTCCTGATATGCTCATGACTGGTGGCCTGAAAAACACTCAATATTATCGTATTTCCTTCATATAAGCTCTTTGTTATATGATATCTATAAAATTTTGGGTAGCTCACTGTCATAACCTTGATTGCAGGTCATTTTATATGTTATGAGATCAATTTATATATCTATGGTTATAAATAATGTTTTTTTAATGCTAACAACCTTGAATGCTTGAACTATGGAGCTTGTTTCCATACTCATGATTATAGATAAAATTGCATAATGTGAATATAATGGACACCAGGTTGTACTGAGAAATAATTAGATCATAAATAATATGGTAAATTATAGGTTTATGTATACTCATGTTCCTATGGATAAAAAATATAGGTCTTGAATGTTTAGAGATGTTATATTGTTTAATGAATTAGACTCTAAGTCTCTTTAAGAACACATGCAACCATGTGTCTTTAATGATTAGTTAATTGGTCATTTGAATGCCCCGAACTTGGATACAAACTGTTGAGCCCCAAAGATGTCCTTCTTTTCCACCACATTTCACTTCATTTCCTCTGTCTCTCATCAATTACAAGCTTAAATGATCAATAGGATTGATTAGGATTACTTTAAGAATGTATATAATGAATAACTTGCTATGTTTTCATGATTTTGTTATTGTAGAAATTTTTGACTAGACTCGGCTACAGAACGCAGTCATTCTGTAGCCAGTCGCCTATTCCGCAGCTATCTTCATGTTTACGCAGGTTACAGGTGTCACCTCAATGAAAAATGCATGTGGTCATATTCCAGATCACTCCCCCATCATTTCTTGCTCTCCACGATGTCTGAGCTCGAGTCTACAGGTGGTTATGCACGTGGGAAACCAAAACTATGAGATAGACTTCTAATAGGACAAGGACTGAACAGATGTCCTTAATCATAGTACGAGACCACCACCAGAGTTCTAGTTTGATTTTACTTGGGAAAGACATTTATTCCTATTTTATCTCAAAGACAGTTATGTAATTTTGTTATAAGTATGACTCGGGAGACCGAGAAATAGTTGGTTAGATTTTGTTTTGTTGCTAGATCTCAGAAGATCGTAATACTCTGCTTTTCGAAGAATTTCTCCTTTAACGAAAGAAGCATCACTTTATTGCAAGAGCTGAGTCAATATTGAAGTAGATTTGTGTGCTAATCCGGTGGTAGAGGGCCCCTACTACCTGAGAAGCTTTGTTCATATGGTTTAGATAAGTAACTTAGCCTTGTTTCATTCCTAGTTTAATCAATTTTCTGAACTTTGTGTTTTTACATTCATTTGCATTGGATGCTACATACTAGTCTTGTTCTTACGAATTATTCCAAGATATCACTAATATTGAATGAGATATAACTGTAGTATTTGGGAGTTAGTTGCATTTCTCTGAACTTTATGATTTTGTGCTCAATTACATCAGTTATTATAGCTAGTCGTGATCTTATGAAATCTTCCAAAATATCACTAACTCTGGATGAGACATAGCTATGGTGTTTTAGAGATTTGTTGTGTTTTGTTGAATTTTATGCTTTCATGATCATTTACATAACATGTTGCAGCTAGTCAAGTTCTATAAATTATTCCAAAATACCACTAACTCCAAATGAGACAGAGTTGAAAAATTTCAGTGATTAGTTGCATCTTTAGTCTAGTTGTAGTACTCCGGAGGTAGATGTCACTCTAGTTTAATTCTGTCACTATATTTCAAGTTTGATAATGGCACTCTAGTTCAACTCTGTTCACTGTATTTCAAGTTATATTAGTGGCATTCTAGTTCATTTCCAGTCATTGTATGTCAATTTAGGTTAATGGCATTCTAGTTTAGTTGTGGTCACTATGTTTCAAGTTTGATCAATTGCATTCTAGTTCAGTGTTATCCATTGTTCTTTAGGTTGTATTAACTGTCAAAATTAAACTTCACGACCTTCATTGTTTAAAAGATACTCTTGTTCTAACTTTCTATTAATGCATCATCATATGGACAGGAATTAGTGATATCAGTTTAAGGCCTTGATTGTTCTGCAATCTTTTTGCAATTTCACAAATAAGCTTTTTCCCAAAACTATTCTAGAAAATCTCTAACTTTTGGATGAGGCTTAGTAGTGACAAGTTGAGCTGCAGAATGAATTAATCTTAGCATTAAAAGTTAATTCAGATTAGAAATCTTATTGTGCTACAAATAATCTTTTCCAATTGTGTTCCAATAAACTTCTAGCCATGGATGAGATTCTTTATAATATTGTAAGATGATTGTTTACTTAGGAGAACCTCATTTGCACTAAACTTGTCCTTTTCTCAAGCTGTTACAACATATTTCTAATGAATGAATTGGATGAGTTCATGTTATGAGTTATTGAGTTCATGTTGTGATTTATTTCCTTGCTATGAGTCATTATCAAACTTTGCATTTTCTGTTCTTTAGTGCCATACATAGTTTAGAATAGGTTTTTCTCTGTTTTAGTGTAACCATCCACTTCTCTTTACCAACACTTAGTTCTTTTCCTTTTTAACATAAAACCATAAAACCAAAAACATCATAAAAACACTAAACATAACGTAGTGAGAAACATATACCTAGGCACATATAGTGCACCTCACTTCAACAGTTTACTAGCTCTGGTTGACAATTTATGACCTCAATTTAGGAACACTAAGTTGAGCACTACACAAACCTACAAAAGGGGAAACAAAATTGGATTGTCTATAACGCCTTCTTTTACAAATTGTAGTTGTTAGGACTTAGATTTTGAAACTAGGCCCTCTCTCTTAATTTTGAAGAAGGAATAACTTGGACCCCTATTTGTTACTAGTTATGGAAAGGATTTTTGAGGGCCATGGTTATGACCCTTGGATAAAATGTCTCTACAATTGAAATGTAGGATCTCTACTCTCATAATTTTCACTCATTGATATTCAAATTATAATATTGCATCCTTAAACCATAACACCCCCCAAATTTATACTTTCAACTTTCAAATTATTCAAAAGAGACAAGCAATGAATTCAGCCAATGGATCAGAGCCACGAGGTGTTAGGGATGGACCCATCAAGTTATCAGCCTCAGGACCTCTGAATAATTTGAATAAATCAAATAAAGAAGTGGACATATGGACCCTGAAATATGGAAGTGTCTTATGGGGTGGACCCATAAGACACTTGGCCTTTGGACCTCCAAGCCTTACAAATGTTGGAATGGGGCAAGTGGAAATAAAATTGATATACCCCGACATTGATATGTGTCGAGACTGGGCCCATTAGGCTCTCAAGTTTTGGGCCACTGAATTTGTAGAGAAGTGGAATGGAACAATGCTCATCACCCTCTCTCTTGTTAGTATTAAACACCACAAAAATAACACACCCGAATGGTAGGTTGGTGTGGAACCTTGAGTGTTAGAACTCTGATTGTTGCTCACCACCCATCGTCGAGTGCTTGGATTTGTAAGCTCATTAAGAGTTGGTGATAAGAAGGGGCCAACCTTACCATAGTTATTGTGCAGAGTCCTAACCAACACCCACTTCTAAACACATTCTGTTATTAAAATGATGAAACAAAAAGTGGTTGGGTGATAGTCGATGTGATGTTGTATATGGAACACTAAAATTTGGGATATGGACCAAAAAAATTATAACAGGGAAAAACTTTTCAAACACAAAGTGGAGGTTTGTCACGGCCCACACTTGAATTGGAAAGGAAATTTGTACGAGGTACTGATAGTGGACACATGAATTCCACATAAGATCCCATGATGATGTGGAATCATTTTATGTTGATGTGGTAGTGCCATATGGATTTCACATGGATGCCACGTGGTGATATTGAGATGGCATGGACCTACGTGATGATAATGTGGAGGTGGATCCGATGTGGTAGTTCAATGATGATGTGGCCTTAATTTATTGGCCAAAATTCAATAGGACATACTTTAAATTCCAAAGTCAGATTAAGATTAAATTTATATCATCATAAAGCCCTTGATGAACTAAGTGCAATCATGGAATTGGTTTTGAGTTTTAAGGACATGGGAAAAAAGTGAAATTTTGTGACACCGTATTGATAATAGAACTTGGATGTCGGGTCAAATAACAAGTAACACCTTCCAATACTTAATATAGTACAAGGGGGTGGGAGGGAGCATTACATAGTGGTATAAGATCCTAGGTTCATCACTTGAATTGGATGGTATTTGAGATATAAAATTTATTCTAATAATTTATTTATATGTATGCTAATTTTGAACTTGTAGATTTCACGACTGTAAAATGTTTACAAGTATTTTTATTTTATGTAACTGACATGGATGTTATATGTGTGAACAAAATCAAATCAACATATGTTATATTAGCATAATGTAACCACCCACCCCACATCTACTAGATTTTACAAGATCACTAGGATAAACATGAGATGAGAGTTACTATGCATGACCCAATATCCAAGTTCCCGTTATGGAAGTGGAGTTACCATCCTAAACTTACTGAAACCTCCCAGGGACACCTAATCACCCAAATTATAGATAACATCCACTAATGATCTTTCCCTAAGTTGGAACTATATTTCAACTAGGATTTACAGCCTAGCCACATGCATGCAGTGTATTCCATGCAGCCAAAGGCCTCCAACCACACACACAAGTCATCCTCCATGTGGCTACAGCCGAAAATCCCTAGTTCAGCTCCCACGGTCGTGGATTTAGTGCCAAAATTTCAGGGCTAGCCTACATGCCACTTCTCATAACTACCCATAGCTTTGTAGAATCCAATCTATGATGATCACAAGTCTGCATAATATATACTTGGGCTCATATGTTGCCCAAAATTTCCAAACACATGCTAAATGTTTACACAAACACATGGAAAACATAGTAACTATAGGTCATGATTGCATATGTGTTAATTGTCTCATAGTTTAACCATACTATCATCAAGAAGGCTTAATGCCATCTCAATCTAGCTGCATCAAACACTATGTATCTTATGCATTCATATAACCATTCAATAACTTATCGAACCATGAACAAGATCCATAATAAGAGCACATCATTTAACCATGCCTATAACTAACATTTAACCAGAATGAAACCATGACAAACTAGTCTTAAAACCAATATAATAACCAATACTTATGCTCATTTATCTCAATAAGAAATAACAAATAATAACATATGCATAAAAAAAACAAAGTCGGGGACTTCCATGTACCACCCGACCATAAGTTAGGTTGAACCAAATATTTCTTTAAGCTAATCACTCTCGTGCCATATTTTAAGCATGCATATGTGATAACATGGGATAAACCAAAACAAAACCAGCTAGGGAATCTAGATGCTAAACCACCTCGACCCTCAACCATACTGATTTAACCTAAACCGGTCCAAAAATCACCAAAACTAAACAAGCTTGGATGCCTATAAATTTCTTCACCATACCTAGAGGATTTCCAGTCTCCACCCACCTGTTAAGAGTTCTAGGAGAAAAATGTCTACAACCTCACCCTTGGGAATTTTCTTGAGATCACCTCAAGAAGGATCCAAAATATATAGAAAAACCAAAGCTTAAACAAAATGGGGGACTAACTACATCATGGCTATCCAAGAAATGGAAAAGTAAAGGTTGTACATCACTATATATATAGGAAAATCCCATGCCAATGACAAAAAATATGACCAATAAACTAATGCATATACCATGCATCAAATTGCAACATGTTAAATCACACATGCACACTGTTACATGTAAATCCATAACTATTTTCTGCACTTTCTTGATGTTGTCCAAACTTCCTCTCGCACTCCCCTTATTTTTTTTCTTTCTTGTTTGAGTCCTCCTTGTGTCCAAGTGCTGGCTATCTCTCTCTTTCTCTTCTGTTCTCTAAGTGAATGCTAGAATGTACAAGAGTGTGTTTGAATGTTTTTTATCTTTTTTTCTTTTCTTTTTCCTCATATTTTTCTTCATTTTCCCTTGCATGCATATTATTGTCCCTTCATTTTTTTTTTCTCCTGTTTTCCTTTATTTCCATTTTTATTTTCCAATTCAAATGCCAATTTCCATAGCCAATAATATGTTAGGTCCCTATATTACTAGTATAGTCCCTTATTGTTGTTAGTATAACCCTCTTATTGTTATTATTGTACCCTTGAAACCCCCATATTGTTATTATTGTTCCCTTAAATTATTATTGTTAGGTTGGCTAGGATTACATTGTGGCCCCATGTACTCCTATATAAAGAAAGGAGGTTTTGTAATTTGAAGCATCCAAGAACTGTTCATTCATGTAATGTATTGGAGGTTTCCCTCTCGAAGTGGCTTATTTATAAGGCATTGATATCTCTTTTCTTCTCTTTTTGGAGCTGGTTTCATAACATTTGGTATCAGAGCTTTGAGATTCTAGGGTTTCACTGCTCCAAAAATGTCATTGTGGCATTTTATCTATAAATTTTTTTCTACGAAGGTTCAGAATCTGAAATTTTTAGAGTGCGAAGAAAAAATCCTGAGGAACATCATCGTAAAATTTCAGAGCTTGGTTTGCAATATTTTTAGAGATACGATCTATTCAAATTAGGTCATTTTGCAGGATCCTGAATTTAACCTAAACAGGTCATTGTGGTATTTGCGTAATAACGTTTTTTATACGAAGTTTCAGAAGCTGAAATGTTTAGAGTGCAAAGCCACAATCCTGAGGAACATCTTCATAAAATTTAAAATATTGGTTCGCAATATTTTTGGAGATATGATTTGTGGAAGTTAGGGATTTTTGAGGCTCCTAAATTTCATCTCAAAGAAGTGATCGTGGGAAAATATTCATAGCTCTCTCTATGAGCATTAGATTGGAATGATGTAAAAAGTGGCCACAAGTACACGGACTGCAGTTTTCATTCTATCAATTTTAGAGCCAAAGGAGGAAACAGTGAGATGTGGCAAGTCGCACAAGTTCTCTCTACTGAACCATTCCAAAATTGGGTCATTGTGGGAGATTGGACATAACTTTGCCTTGAAGAATCCAAATTAGATCAGACTTGTGGCATTTGAAAGAAGCTTCAGAGGGCTACTATAGGGCTAAATTTCAGATATTGGGGATCCTCAATTATAGAGATAATTCAATTTCAATATCGAGCTCCTCAAAAGAAAGTAAAAGGTGTGTATTTTTTTTTCCAAATTGCATAAGTCTTGTTTGAAGAATCAAGTTGAATTGATTCCAAGGGAATATTGTAGAATAGATATCAGTATTGGATTATAAAATGGCCCCTAAAAAGAATTCAACACCCATTAAGCCTTTGGAAAGCTCTACTATGACTCATGAAGACGAAGAATGGCAACATGACATATCAAAATTACAAGAGAAAGTGCAAAAAATTTCGCTCTCGCAAAGAGCAACAAAAAATGACATGGAAGTTTTGAAGAAAGGCATGGAAACTAAGATGGATGGTTTCAAGAAAGGCGTGGAATCTAAGATGGATGGTTTGAAGAATAGCATGGAATCTAAGATAGATGGCTTGGAAGCTGGCATGGAATCTAAGATGGATGACATGGAAGCTAACATGGAAAACATGAAGAATGATCTAAAAGTAGACATGGAAGGTTTGACAAAGTTGATACAAGAAATGTTTCCTAATGGTGAAAAGATAGTAGAGGAAACTCATGATGAGAACAAAATAAATATTAATCATGATTTCATAAAATCTAATGTTGGCGGGAAGAACCACCATATTCCAAAAATGGATATGATTAAGTTTGATGGAAAGGATCCTGTAACATGGATACTACAAATGGAGCAATATTTTGACCTCCATAATGTGAAAAACACACAAAAGGTATGCATTAAAAATTTAGATTTAGAACAAAATACATTTGTATGGTATCGATGGATTTGCTCCCATAAAGAAATTGTCACTTGGTCAATTTTTACGGAGGAAATGATAGCACATTATGAGGATACAAAGAGCAACACCTTCTTTAGCCAATTGATAAATCTCAAACAAAAGGGTTTAATGGGGGACCACATTGAGGACCTCCAAAAATTGAATATAAGGGTAATTGATATTCTAGAGGAACAAATGATTGATCTCTTCATAGGTACTTTAAAGGATAACATCCAATATGAAGTTCGCATTTTGGAACCTGATTCATTGGAGAAGGCATTGAGGTTGGCAATAAAAATTGAATGTAAAATTATGGCGAGAAGGAAGCCTACCACTCACTTCTATAAAGAGGGAAGTATTGCTACTCCTAGATTTCCACAACCTACAAGGTTGACACCATAAAATTTGGAAGAAAAAAGAGCAAAAGGGATTTGCTACAGTTGTGATAGCAAATACACTAAAGGTCATAAGTGTGCTGAGAAGAAATTATTTTACATAGATTGTGAAGAGAAGAAGAAAATGAACAAGAAGAGGAAGAAATGAGTCTGACCATATTGTGTAATGCATTGGCAGGAATTACCACTCCTCAAACTCTCAAGATAGAAGGACATATCAAGAAGAAAAAGGTAATAGTGTTGATTGATTCAGGTAGTACCCATAATTTTATTCATTGTAAGGTAGCCAAGGAATTGAATTTTTTCCTATACCTAGCACTAGAATGTCAAGTGATGGTTGCAAATGGAGGAACTATAAATTGCTCTGGAAAATGCCATAATATCAAGCTAACCATGGGGGAATATGTATTGATTAGTCCAATGCTTGCCATTCCTATGGGAGGTGCTGATGTTGTAGTAGGAGTACAATGGTTACAATCTTTGGGGACGGTAGCTTTTAATTTTCAAGAACTTTTCTTGAAATTTTTTTCAGAAGGAAAGGAAGTCGAATTACGGGGTATTGAAGGGAAGCCAGGAAGGATAATAAGCTCTAATGTCATGACAAAGCTTCTAAAGAAATAACAACGAGGCGTAATTGCACAATTATGCTCACTAGAAATTCCGACATCAAAATCATCTATTTCTGCAGATCTCCAACAAGTCTTGGACAATCATTCCAAGGTGTTTGAAACTCCCAAAGGACTCCCACCTATTTGTGATCATGATCATGCTATTCATTTGATTCCGGGAAGTGTTCCTCCAAACATCAGGCCTTATAGATATCCTTATGTCCAAAAGAGCGAAATTGAACGTATGATTGCAGAAATGTTAGAGGCGGGTATAATTCAACCTAGTCAAAGTTCTTTCTCCGCTCCTATAGTATTGGTACACAAGAAGGATGGATCATGGCGAATGTGTCCGGATTATAGGGAGCTCAATAAGCTCACCATTAAAGATAAATTTCCCATTCCCGTGATTGATGAATTATTGGATGAATTACAAGGAGAAATTTATTTTACCAAGTTGGATCTTCGTTCAGGATATCATCAAATTAGAATGAAGACTGAAGATATTCCAAAAACAACATTTCGAACTCATGAGGGTCATTATGAATTTTGGTCATGCCTTTTGGCCTTACCAATGCACCTTCTACATTTCAAGGGTTGATGAATTCCATTTTCAAACCCTTCCTTAGAAAATTTGTACTAGTATTTTTTGATGATATACTAATCTATAGCAGGTCTTGGAAGGATCATGTTGAACATGTTGACAGGGTGCTCAAACTATTGCAGGAGAAGCAATTATATGCAAAAACATCCAAATGTTTCTTTGGAGTACAAGAGGTGGAATATCTGGGTCATATTGTATCTCACGAGGGTGTTAAGGTAGACCCTAACAAAATTAAATCCATTAAGGAATGGAAAGTCCCCACAACCATAAAGTAGTTGTGAGGATTTCTCGGGTTGATAGGGTATTATCGCAAGTTTGTTAAGAATTATGGGAGAATAGCAGCACCTCTAACAACATTATTGAAGAAAGATGCATTTTCATGGACTCCTGAAGCAACTAAGGCCTTTGAACATCTTAAAGATTCAATGTGCCTAGCATCGGTCTTAGCTACGCCAGACTTCACAAAAACCTTTATTTTGGAATGTGATGCCTCAGGAAATGGAATTGGTGTTGTTTTAATGCAAGAAGGAAGACCCATTGCTTTTGAAAGTATTCCAATCAAAGGAAAGTATTTACAGAAACCTATTTATGAGAAGGAAATGTTAGCAATACTGCATGCACTAAAGAAATGGAGAACTTACCTAATGGGAAGACAATTCAAGGTAAAAACTGATCATGATAGTCTTAAACACTTTTTGGAACAAAGACTATCTTCAGAAGAGCATAAAAAATGGGTCACAAAGATGTTGGGTTATGACTTTGAAATAATACACAAAAAAGGGAAGCTAAATGTTGTTGCAGATGCACTCTCAAGAAAGAATGAAGAAGTGGAAGCATTTCTTTTTGCCATTTCTATTATCCAACCAGATTGGATAACTGAAGCAAGAGATGAGTGGAAGAAGGAAGAAGAAGCTTGGACACTCATTCAAAAGTTGCAGCGAGATCCTAGTACATATGATACATTTAGTTGGAAAAATGATTCCTTATGGTACAAATATCGCTTATGTCTTTGTAATAATTCCCAACTAAAACAAAATATTCTTTTGGAATTGCACACTTCTCCTTTAGGAGGACACTCAGGATTTTTAAAAACTTACCACAGGGTGAAGAAAGAATTTTTTTGGGATGGCCTTAAATCTGATATTAAAAAGTTTGTGGCGGAATGTTTGGTTTGCCAGCAGAATAAAGTGGAAACAATTAAGACCCCGGGACTTCTACAACCTTTATCCATTCCAAGTCAACGTTGGGAGGAGATTTCAATGGGTTTTATCACAGGTTTACCTAAGTCCGAAGGAAAGAGTGTCATCATGGTGGTAGTTGATAGACTTACCAAGTATGCACACTTTTGTGCTTTATCTCATCCATTTAAAGCAAGTACAGTTGCTACTACATTTATGAACAGAATTCAAAAGCTACATGGAAGCCCAAGGGTTATTGTGAGCGACAGAGATCCCATTTTTACTGGAAATTTTTGGATGGAGTTATTTTCTTGTTTGGGTACTCAATTAGCTCATAGCTCATCTTATCATCCTCAATCTGATGGTCAAACTGAGATAGTAAATAATTTTTTGGAAGGATATCTTCGTTGTTTTGTATCTGATAAAAAAACACAATGGGTTAAGTGGTTACCTCTAGCTGAATGGTGGTATAACACTTCCTTCTATAATGCAACAAAAATGACCCCATTTATGGCACTTTATGGATATCATCCACCATCCATCACATCATCTTTAAGAGAAAATTCGAAGGTTCAAGCAGCGGAAGATCACATCGAGCATCAACAAGAAGTTCTCCAACTCTTAAAGGAAAACCTGAATTTGGCACAAAATTGAATGAAACAATAGATAGATCAACATCGCAGCGAGAAAAGTTTTGATGTAGGAGACTGGGTATTTTTACAACTACAACCATGCAAACAAATTTCCTTCAAGAAAGCTAAGAAGGATAATAAATTATCACCAAAGTACTATGGTCCTTACAAGGTGTTGCAAAATATTGGTACTATGGCATACAAATTAGATCTTCCTGCTTCTTCATGAGTGCATCCAATTTTTTATGTTTCATGCTTAAAGAAGTTTATAGGTGAAAATCTTCCAGTTCAAACAATATCGCCAGAATTTGATGAGGAAGGGAGAATCATATTGGAACCTGAAGCGGTCACGGAAATAAGAACTCGACAGCTACGAAATCGATCAATTTCAGAGTATCTCATCAAGTGGAAGAACTTACCCACTGAAGATTCTACATGGGAGGATGAGAATTTTATACAGGATCGCCCAGAGCTACTCAAGCATTGAGGACAACACTTTTTTGAAGGAGAGGGGCAAGTTAGGTCCCTATATTACTAGTATAGTCCCTTATTTTTGTTAGTGTAACCCCCTTATTGTTATTATTGTACCCTTGTAACCATCATATTGTTATTATTGTGCCCTTCAATTATTATTGTTAGGTCGGCTAGGATTACATTGTGGCCCCATGTACTCCTATATATAGAAAGGAGGTTTTGTAATTTGAATCATCCAAGAATTGTTCATTCATGTAATGTGTTGGAGGTTGCCCCCTCGAAGTGGCTTATTTCTAAGGCGTTGATATCTCTTTTCTTCTCTTTTGGAGTTGGTTTCACAACATAATAAGCCATAAGTGATTCCCAATGTAATATTTTTCCCCTCCATTCGGCTTCGAATACATGTCCCATGACCTTGGTTTTATTTTATTTACATGGAAACTTAACTCTAGGTTATTACAAACCCCTCCCCCTTTGGGGGAACACCATCCTCAGTGTTTTATGACACTTATGACTTGCCAAAACTCTACCACTGGAAGATACTCCTCCCACTTCCTTTGCTAATGCATGACATACATCCTAAACATATCCTCGAGAATCATGTTAACCCTTTATGTTTGTAGATGATATTTTTTACTTAAGGCTAAAATTTTCCCAAAGCCTGCAAAAAACTCCTTCCAAAACATGGAAGTGAAATTGGCATCTCTATATGATATAATCCTCTTGGAAACTCCATGAAAACTCACTATCTCCTTAATGAATACATAATCCACTTCACTAGTTGAATTAGACTTAGACTTCACTGCAATGAAGTGAGCTACCTTGCTCAACCTTTCGACCATGAGCATGATGGAGTCATGCTACCTTGATTTCCTAGGAAAATCTATAATTAAATCCATAGAAATGACCTCCCATTTCCATTCTGGAATTAGAATAGATTGCAATAAACTAGCTAGGTGCTTGCATTCAACGTTCACCTAACTCAACCACCTCTTTCTTCAAATTTGGCCAATAGTATAACTTCTTTATAGTTTTTAAAGTCTTTTGGCATCCTAGGCGGCCTGAATACAAATTGACATAAAACTCCCTCAAGATAAGATTCTTCAATTTACCATTGTTAGGCACATAGATCCTACTCCTGACTCTAACCAAGCCATCTGACATGAGGTGATACTCGTCATCCTCTCACCTTCACTTTGTTGTTGTAACCTATGCTTTAGATGTTAGTACCGCTCATCATGTTTCCCTATATGCTACATCTTCTACTCTTAATATGTCCCATAAGATCTGACAAATGAAATATGATTCGCCTTCACTCTTCTATTAAGAGCATCCAAAACTTGGTTCTCTTTAACTTTGATGTACCTAATCTCAAAATCAAACTCACTGAGAGTAACTAACCATCTAGCTTTTCTTGCATTCAAATTGGGTTGGTCAAACAAGTACCTGAATCCACTATGATCACTCATCAAAATGAAGCTCCTGCCAAGGATATACTATCTCCCCATCTTCAATGCATTAATGATAGTTTCCAACTCAAGATCATGACTCACATAATTCTACTCATGCTCATTCAACTTCTGTGATTCATAGAAACCCACCTAGCTTTCATGTATCATGACTCCATAGAGTTCTTCCTTACAAGTATCTGTGCAAACCAAAAAATCATAATTAGGATATACAATCTTCAAAACTAGAGAATTTGTAAGTAACTAATTCCACTAATCAAAACTAGCTGCACACTTAGCATTCCCTTCAAAAAATTTTCCTTTCCTCTGCAAATATGTGATAGGATAGCCAATCTTGGAGAAGTTCTTGATGAACCTCCTGTAATAACTTGCTAGTCCCATGAATGATTTGACCTCATCCATGTTCTTTGGAGTTGGAAAATCCATGATAGCCTTAATATTTTTTGGATCCACTGCTATTCCCTCCTTGGAAGCAACATGTCCCAAGTAATACATCTAATTATGAAAGAACCTACACTTGCTAAGATTGGAATAAAACTTATGCTCTCTCAAAAATATCAATACCACTTCCAGGTGCTCTGCATGCTACTCCTAATTCTTTGAATATACCAAATTATCATCAAAAAATACTATCACAAACTTATCCATGTAAGGGTGAAACACATTCTTCATCAGACACATGAACGTGGTTGGAGAATTGGTAAGACCAAAAAGAACCACCACAAACTCATAGTGCCCATACCTTGTACGAATGCAGTCTTGTATATATATTCTTCTTTGATGCACACCTAATGATATCCTGATATCATATCAATCTTTGAAAATACTACAAATCCCTTTAGTCGATCAAACAAATCATCAATTTGAGACAATGGATACATGTTCTTAGTAGTCACCTTGTTCAACTGCCAGTAATAAATGCACAATCTGAGAGTATCGTCCTTCTTCTTTACAAAGAAAACTTGTGCACCCCATGAAGATACACTTGGCCTTATGTATCCCTTATCAAGCATCTCTTTAAGCTACAACTTCAGTTCTTGCAACTTGAGCATTATCATCATGTAAGGTATCTTAGATGTTGGTGTTACTCCTGACATCAAATAAATAGAGAAATCCACCTCTCTATGAGGAGGAAACTCTCGAATATTTACGAGAAACACATCCTAAAATTGTTATAAGATAGGATAACTCCTCATTAATTCACCATCCCCATCCTCATTACCTTTGTCACTGGAATTATTTATTGCAAACAATAAACATCCTTTCTTATGATTGTGCTTTCCTTGCATAGCTGTAACCATCCTCACTGAAGTAGGCTTCTTCTTTCCCTACAAGACTCTCTTTTCTCCATCATAATCTAGGAACTCAATGGTCTTTTCATAGAAATCTAACTAAGTATTGTGAATACATAGTCATTCCATCCAAAGAACCCAAAGAAAGAAAATTCACATTTTTTGTTATAGGCATGCCACGAAGCTCATATGCATAAGACTTCACCCAATGATGAACTCTTCTCTTGGTCCTTGTAGCCAACTTCACCAACGAATATTCTCCATGCACTTCCTTATTCAACTGGCACTAATCCACCAAGTCAGGACTAATAGAGCTATAATTTGATCAAAGATCAATAAAAATAGAAACAACTTGATCACAAAGCTTACCTTCCATCTCAATAATAGATTCTTGATGATATTCCTACCTATTATCCACACTTATATAGATACAGGGAATGCTCTGGCCTACATCCCCAACTATCTACACCTCCTGAGCACTATAATTCTAATTCCTTCCACCCTAATATGATGGACAATACCTCCTGGGATGGTCTTCACCATAGGTCCAACACTTCAATAGTTTTCTGCCATTGCATTTATTTTGCTGCTCCTTAGGTAGAGACCCATATCCTCTCTTAGCTACATTAAACTTCTTATGCAAAGCCACCTTTTCCTTTTCACCTACATCTTAATATATTCCTTGATTCTTAGGCCATTTTCCTTTAGTATTCACATTACCCTTCTAATCACACTTGAACTCAGGCTTGCACTTTGAATATATTCCTCCAAATATCGAGGCTCATCAAACTCAATTTGGTCTTTGAATGATAATGGCAGTCCATTTATGAACCTTTGGATCTTTAATTTACAATCCTTGAGATATGTTACATATCTCAAAAAATCCATATATTTATTTGTATATTCCTCATCTATCATGGAACCCATCTTGAGCTCATAGAATTCCTTGGCCTTTCCATCATAATATCTCTCAGGCAGGTACTTCTTCCTGAAAATTATTTCAAATTCTTTCCAAATCATCTCATCTTACCTGATACCTCTAACATGCTTGACATATTCCCACTAGATATATTATTTTCCCTTGAGACTGAAGGTAGCTATCTTGGGTTTGATATTCTTAGAGTAATCATGAAGTTTGAAGAATTTCCTCATTCCAAGAAGCCATACTTATGCATATTCTGACTTGGTCAACTTACGATCAAAATTAGGAGGCTTAGCTTTCTTGAAATATTCTAGAAATTATCCCCTCCGACTCCTCTTATTATGATGTTGGATGTAATGGCGATGATGTATCCTAGAAGCAGAGCTAGAATAAAGTCCATGAGTGCTATCTCTCCTCTTAGGTGTATCCAAGATTCCGCCACTCGTCATTATATCATCCTTGTAAAATATATTCATTCTGTGAGACCTACTTCCATCTGCACCATTAGTATTTTTTTAACACCCCCCGATAACCTCACAGGAAAATGCATAGAGTTAGAATTTTTTTTCAACATTTACCACTATGTAAATTTCTAAATTACTTTCTATATTCCCTCAATGGCCATTATAATAACCATCATCATTACCTAGATAAATAATAAGTGGAAGCATAATGATTTACACAACCATTAACTTCCATTGTTGTAGCATATTGACTTAAATTTCTTGCTATAACTATGCATCAATTCCATGATTATTTTAACTCAATTAGTAAATCACATACTTGATAATATAAAAATCACATCATGAAATAAATTAACATCATAAAAATGACACAATAAAAAATCACAACATAGGACACCGATATACTTTGGAAACCCTGTGGGTGAAAACCAACAAATGTTTTTATTTATTATTAAACGCTCATGAGGGTGTTCACCCCTCACTCAATGGCTTGTAAGGGAGTCCATACCTTAACCATTTTTTAAACTAGTACAAAGAATTATCTTTTGAATTGAAGCATAGCTAGCTATAAACTATTACAATCATCATGATATCATTTACCCATGAAGCCATGAACATTAAGTCCTTGAAAATTGGTTCTTCTGATCAGTGGATCATCTGACAATTGGAATTTCTAAATCTGCATGGACCAAAAAATATTTACCTACCATAATGTTAAATGTGAATTTTCCTTTGCAGACATCACCATTGTTTACTATTATTGTTGTCTTCAACACACTTGATATCATGATTAGATAAAATATCAAGAAACCAATAATCAATCTTTGTTTGTGTCAAAACTTCAAAAACTGTTTGTACACATGCATAAAACATAAATAGAATGTCATGAAATTCCTTCTTTAACATTATTACACATGAATTAGTAACAAAAAAATCACCATCAAGCATCATCTTTCCAACAAAACACTGAAAAAATCTTCCATGCACTTTCATATTCTTTTCAAAGGAAAGCTAACATACTAGATATTATTCTTGTGCATGCAATTGCATAACAAAATTTCAAGAGAACTAGCCCAATAAGAGTTTTTATTTGTTCCTACTATTATGTTTCATTTTCCAAAGGGATTAACACATTAGATTCTACACTTATGCATTTGATTGCATGTTCTTTTCCAAAAAGCATCTTCTCCACATGATATCTATTCACAATGACTATTATGAATAAAAATACAAGCTCTATTTCAAACAAAGTTAACATAATAATTATAATTTCATGCATGAAAATACTTTTCCTCTCCAACATAAAATAACATGATAGATTATTCTTCTCTCATATGAAACATATATTTATTTCCAAAAGAAACTAATTAAATATTGCATGGAAAAATAAACATATTTATTTTCCAAGGGATCAAACAAATAACATTTATTATTTCATGCAAAGAAAAATTTTCCTCTTACCAACATATATATCCCAATATCTATACATAATCGTCTACCAAAAGAAAACTGATACCATAGCTAATTCCTTTAAGTGTGTAAATGCATATTATTTTTCCCGAAAGAAGGCTAAGCAATTAGTATTATGCGATTGCACCTTCATTTTCTCCATAAATGTAATACCAAAACTATACTTTTCCATGCATTCAAGTGTATCATTCATATATATATATATATATTCCAAATAATCTAACATACTAATTATTATTTATCCAAAATTTAGCTCACTCACTAGCTATTATGCGTGCAATACAAAATATTTTCCTATCATTTAACACATCATAAAGATTTGTAATATTTCCTCAATAAATAGCATAAATAACAAATCCATCTCAAATAACATAACCAATTGAATTTTATGCAAATTTTTTATGTGAACTCTTACTCAAAATAGTTACTTATCTCCTTCTACACCACTCAAGCTTCCCATGCATGTAAACTCACATATTCATTTCCAGTAGATCCAATATACTAGATATTATTCCTATGCACATAAACATATATTCTCTTTAAGAGCCCAATATTTGTCTTTAAAAATTTAATGAATATGCATCATGCAAAGATCCTAGGTAATTCTTTAAATGAAATATCTGAATTCCTTTTCAAGAATTATCAACATAATTGTTCTATTATTTATGCATGCAAATAACTTATTTCTTTTCAAGAAATATCAACATAATTGTTCTATTTTTGTGGATGCCAATAACTTATTTCTTTTTAAGAAATATCAAACTTAATGCTTATTACTTTGTGCATGCAATTAATTTATTTCTTTTCAAGAAAATTAACATAGTATTTATCTCTATATGCACATAAGAACTATTTTTATCACGCTCAATTCAAATGGAAATACTCATTCTTTCCTGTTTTAGTCATAAAATTTGGACGCAATTTCCAAACATTTCTAAAAACCAAAAGATGTTTTAATTTGGAACGGATTCATTAAAAGAAGCCTCTATCAATTTTTACACAAGTGTCATGGTTTGGAATATTCAAATGAATAGTTGTAGCCCATTTTTCAAGATTTAAATATTAAGTAATTTTCTGTTTTAGTCATCAAATTAACAACTGGAAAAACATTTCTAAAAACCAAAAGATGTTTTAATTTGGAACGGATTCATTAAAAGAAGCCTCTATCAATTTTTACACAAGTGTCATGGTTTGGAATATTCAAATGAATAGTTGTAGCCCATTTTTCGAGATTTAAATATTAAGTAATTTTATGTTTTAGTCATCAAATTTGGGTGCAGTTTCCAAACATCTCGAAACTAATTCCTAAAACAAAACGAGTTTTTCTGATGGGAACATGTTCATTCAAAAAACCTCTCTAAATTTGTACATAGGTATCATGGTTTGAAAGATTCGAATGAATCTTTGCAACTCATTTTCCAAATTTAAATATTTAATAATTTCCTATTTTTGTCATCAATTTTGGACATTGTTTTCAAGAAATTGAAAATGAAAATTTCAAATTTGAAAGAGGCTTTGGGCAAGGATGGGCTCATTTATAAAAACTGCTTTTAGTTCATACAAATATATATATATATATATATATATATATATATATATATATATACAAGTTTGGAATATACGAAGGCATATTTGGACCCTATTTTCTAATAACTCATGCAATTCACATAATTATTTAGCCATGAAATTTTTTTAATGATTCAAAGCACATGAAATATTCTATGAATTCAATGAACCAAACACTTATTCCTATATGCACTAAATTCCATATAGGTTTTCTCAAGAAATAATCTTGATTATTTATCATATGAAATTTTCCAAGGAAATAAATTAAATTCTTATTTCATCATGCACCATATGCAAACAAAATAATTTTCAAAGAACATAATTACTTATCTTTTGATGCATGCATGGAATCCCTTCTTCCTCTCTCTTGACTCTATTCTCCATGTATTCTTTCTCTCTCTTGGCTCCATTCTCCATGTATTCTGTCATTATTTCTCATATTTTCCCATAGGCTTATAATAGGTAGAATTAAGAAAATGCATTAGATTTTTTAAATCTAAAAGAATTCCATAAATCACCCATAAATCAGTCCATAAATATGATTTTTCGTAAATTCATAAATCACTCCATAAATAATCCATAAATCTCTCATGATTTTCTTTTCAAGCTAGATTTTATTTTTCCTTATGGACAACATATCAATTATCCATATCTTTTCTAAAAATATGACTCAATAGTTCTAAAATTCCAAAATATACAAACTTGGAAATATAATTTATTTAGACAAAAGGATATAAATTCTTCTAAATAAAAGAATTAAGAATTAATTCTTGTAATATTCTTATAATTAAGAATCAAAAGAATATTTTTCATGTAATATATATGAATTAATAATATTTAATTATTCAACAACCCTTATTTTACGAGATTTTTAATGGTAGTTTATGCTAGGGATATTACAATTTTCTTCCTGTCTATCTCCATTATTGATTCCTAGTTTCTCCAACTTCAGTAAATTTTAAAGTCTTTGAATAATAACATCATTGAACTCATCTTGCTTCTCTTGAGCATTCACAAAAATTTCTTGTGCTTCAATCAACCTCTCATTATCTGCCTTGCAACTTATGATCTTTGCCTTCAAACTTCTTAATGTATCTGATAAATTAGGAGAGTCTCCCTCTCCCTACTACTCAGCTGATTACTCCCATCCCACTAATGTATCTTAAGGATTGAATGGGGAGTGATATGAACTGTACTAAAATATTATGATCTTCAACTCTTAGCCTTCTATTTCTTGTAATACACCATTTTTTGCTAAATAAAAGCATAATCAAAATCATACCTCAACTTATTTCACTTGTCAATTTTTATTAACATGATAAAACATATCATGTGCATGATATAATATAAATATAAATAAGTAACTAACATGCATGCATGGAAAACATATAGACAAGTGACATGCATGCATAACAATCTGTATTTACCCTAAGATCTAGTGATGCAACCTCGCTCTAATTCCACTCTTTAACAACCCACCCCACATGTACCCGCTTTTACAAGCTTCATAGGGTAAAAATGAGATGAGAGTTACTATGCATGATCCAACATCCAAGTTCCAGTTATGGAAGTGGGGTATACCATCTTGAACTTACTGCAACCTACCAAGGACACTTGATTACCAAGATGTCAGACAAAATCCACTAATGATCTTTCCGAGAGCTGGAACTATCTTTCTACGAGGCTTTACAACCCAACCGCATGCATGCAGTCTTATCCATATAGTAATAGGCCTCCAATCACACACACAATCAATCCTATGTGTCACTACAACTGAAAATCCTTAGTTTAGTGCATGTGATCATGAATTTAGTGCGAGAATTTCAGAGTTAGCCTACAGAGCACTGCCCAGAAATTTCCAAAATTCAGTCTATGATGATCAAAACTCTGCATAATCTATACTTAGGTTCAAATCTCGCCCAAAATTTACAATCACATGATAAATATTTACACAAAAACATGGAAAACATAGTAACTATAGGTCATGAATTTATATATTTTCATTGTCTCATAGTTTCACCAGAGAATCATTAAGAAGGATTACTTCCCTCTCAAGCTAGTTGCATTAAACACTAGTTAGATTATGCATTCATATAACCATTCAAATATAACTTATCGAATCATGAATAAGATCCATAACAATAGGGCATCATTTAACCATGTCTATAACTAGCATTTAACCAAAATGAAACCATGACAAACTAGTCTTAAAACCAATACAATAACCAACACTTATGCTCATTGGTCTCAATAAGAAATAACACGTAATAACATACACATAAAACCAACAAAGTCAGGAACTTCCACGTACCACCTGACCATAGATTAGGTTGAACCAAATATTTCTTTTAGCTCATACTCTCATCCCATATTTCAAGCATGAGTGTGGGATAACATGGGATAAACCAAAAAAAAACCAACCAGGGAAGCGAGAGGCTAAACCACCTCTACCCTCAACCACGGTGATTTGACCAAAACTGCTCTAGAAATCACCAAAACCAAAAAATCTTGGATGCCTCAAACTTTCTTCACCATACCTAGAGGGATTTTCCTATCTCCACCCACCTGTCAAGAGTTATAGGAGAAAACTATCTATGCCCTCACCCTTGGGAATTTTCTTGAGACCACCTCAACCAGGATCCAAAATCTATCAACATCATGAGTAGGAGGAGGAAATTTTCCCTAATAAAACATATACCCTCAAAATATTGAAAGCTAAGTTAAAGAGATACAAAGTAGAGAAAAAAAAGGCTCATTAGGAAATAATAAGAGTAGAAAAAGTTGAACACAATGTTGCTAGAAAATATGTTCTACATGCAAGGATTGTTGCAACATACATCAAATGTTGGAAATACGGAAGGATGTCAAACTGAAAAAACTAAAGAGAATCCTCATAAGGTTGGAGAGAATATAAGGACATTGACATGTTAGGGCTGCAAAGAGGAACACCTAATCCATGCATGCCCTTACAAAGAATGAAAGAAGAATATCTCATGTAAACTCCAGGCACCTAAAGAATCAACCAACAATGCAGAGAGAGATGAGGAAATATCACCACAAGCTCTCCAAAATACTGAAAATTCCTCTTTAAGTATTTACAAAGTATTTTGGATATTGAAGTTACTATAGATCTCGTAGAATACTAATTAAAATTTTGTGCATGTATTAGGTGCTCCTGTTAAAGTAAATATAGAATGTTTAATGTGTTGTGAATTGATATGCTTTGTAATTCTTCGTGCGTTGTTGGATACATATTATTTTTGGGTGATATTGAGCATGGTCATGCATTTTGTTGCCTTTCATGTGTTGTTGTTGTAGTTTTTCCTTCTTCTTTTTTTTTCATTTTCATTTCCTTCTTAATTTGGTCTTGGTTTTGTTTGTTGGATGTGGAAAAGGGAAGAAAACAAGTTCATGGAGAAGAGATATAAAAGCAAACTAGAAGTGCAAGACCCTAATTAATTTTTGTGCATGTGATAAATTGTAGTAGAGGGAAATTGAGGATAATGGATTTTCCAAGGGGGAACTGAGTGGGACCACATGAGCTAAATGGACGATGATATGACACCTATGAAAATAGCACAAGGAATTTTTCCTAACTAAAATAGTTATTTTTGATATATGTTCTACATTTTATGAATATGTGAATAATGAGAAAATAAGAAAAGGATACAATGATGTCAGTTTATTTTAAAGATCATTTATTGAGAACCATGATAGTAGGAAGATAAGTGATTTAATTTTCAAAATATCATGGCTATGTAAATGGTATGTAATTAAAATCCAGTACTTACCATGTTTGGGTAATTGAATGAAGTTATTTATTAGATTCCATGTCACGTGGAATGCCCATGCAGTAAGTATGAAATAATTATCTCATGTTATTAACTACCACTAGTAGTATGCATATGATATGCTTGAGCTTATGAACCTAGTCATGCATTTATATTTGAAAAAAATAGAGGCTAAAATTTAAATTTAAAAATAACGACATATGAATAACATGGAATATGTGCATGTATGACACATGCTTATCAGAATAAATATGCACATGTTTAGGAGCATGGATAAAGACATGCTTGAATTGGATAAATAATGGAAATTCATTTATTAAATATCTGAATGGATAAAGTTGTGACTACTATGTGAGGTTGATATCATTTCAAGAATTTTTGAATATTGCAACAATAGATATGCTAAAAGTGTAATGTCCCTTTTTCAGAAACATTGTCAATCGACAAAGAAAATCTATTCCAGAGATAGACTGAAGGGGCATTTACTGGATTTGTCACCTTCTCAAGGAAGTGTGAGCTCTAGAGGCTACCTGGCCCACTATCAGACTCTGTCTATAGATTGATTATCAAGGGACAATATTCCCAAGAGGGAATAACAACAAGATTGGGAATCTCCCAACATTGCAGCTACAACAATAACAAATACATCCAATGGAAATAGCAGTGAGACATATACACATGAAATGCCAGAGAATATAAAATTACCATCATATTAGAACATAGCAGCATGAAATATACATCTTCTTGAGGAAATGATCACTCAAGAAAGGCACAACAAGCCTCAAGAAACCTGTACATGGAAATGTGAAATACATAGCTGCATCAATAAAGCCCTAGGCCATGACTGCACAGTTATAGATCAGAATTGCTGCATAAATAATGAATACACAAAGATATAGAAATTATAGGCTCAAATAAAGTGGGGGAGCAAGCTCTCAACCCCTGAAAATACATAACATCAATCCTTTAAGAGGATTGATTGAAATCTATGCAGAAACACTATAATACAAAAATTCTGGAGTAGCTGGGTAACAGTTACTCAAGAACTGGAAATGCATGGAGAAGGTTGAAATAGCTACAAAAAATTAAGAACCCTTCTCCAATATAAATCTGAAGTGAAAGGCTGATCCTTTCACCCAAGACTTCCCCTCCAAAATCTGCTAATCCCTCACAACAAATCTGCAACAAGAAAAACGATGTCTAAGAGAGGAATTGCAATGCCTCTGATGGAAAGTGATTGGCCTGATGCCAAATATGACGTGATATTCTCTAGAACCTCCTTTTCTGATCCTCCAATGAATAGAACCTCTCCCAAATGGAAAACTAGCTCCGGATGGTGTATGGAAACCTCCCCGGCAACACCCAGCAACACTACACAATCTCTGCTACAGAAGCTGTGCTGATGTAGATGACTGAAGCTCATGGCCTGAATGCCTGAATATTGAGGATGAGTTTAATCCTTCATTAGCTACTCAAGAAGGAGAGGAAATCCTCAACAGGACTCCCTCGTGCCCAAAGGCACTGCAGCTCTGCTGAACAGCAAGAGGCAGCAACAAGTCTCTAAGACTCAAGTGTAAAATGATAAAATATGAACTCAATGGTTGCCTTGATCCTCTTTTAAACAAGTGAGCCTTCCCTCCATGGGCCCTACTTCTAATTAGGGTTTCCTCTCTTTAGAATCTTCCCTCCTACATTGTCCCACATAGTGCTTTCCAACTCATGCCAATGCAGTTTGACTTGGTCAACTTTGGCCAAGCCTTAATGCAAAAACCTCCTTTCACACATGGAGGTGTGAAATCCAGCTCCAACATGATCCTCTTTCATACTTAGAGGATTTTTATTCTCTAATCATGAAAATAATGGGTCCCCTACCCATTTTATTCATCTCCTTATCAAAATTTAATGTTCCATAAAATTTGGAACATTACAGTCCTCCCCTCTCAAAATATTGCTTGCCCTCAAGCAATTGCAAGGATGAACTAAATTTATTTCTGCCCTTCCTCTTGTAGCATCCCTATGTGATGATATCCTTAAGAAAAAATGATGCCATATCAGCAATCAAGTCTCCAAACTGTCCCTCCAACAAATGCAATCTAGCCTTGGGGTGAACATTCCCAAATAGCTATCATGTAGAAACAAACATACATGAAGGAACAAAGAGATGTCCAAAGGCCTCCTTGAGGCATGAGATCTGATATATAATGGGACTTATCATCCCCAATATGAATCTCTCATCCCCAAGTCATTCATCATAAAAAAATAAGCTGCCTCCCAACAAGACAACTCATGGAAAATCTCCCTCCACCTTGAGCTCCAAAAATGAAGGTGGGCTGAAATCTGATCATGGAAAGCACTATAAATTGCCCCATGCTGTCCCCTCCCCCACTTATGACAAGTGTGGAGTGTATGCTAATCCTAGGCTGCAAATGTATGGCCCTCAAATGGAAAAATGAATATTAATTCCCCAAGAATCTCCTCTCCATCCATGAAAAATCAGCTGGCCCAGGACATGTCATCCATGATGAATAGGACAATATCATTATAGAAAGTCCCCATGACATGTTTTATGTAGGTTATAGCATGTGCATCAAGGTACAAAAAATTTCTCATAGGGTTACAACACAATATCATCCATTGTAGCTGCAGAAAATAGCATGGCAAGTATTGTACAAAAATATCACCTCTACTACTGAATAGTAAATAGATGAGTGAACTAGCAATACAAAATCAAATACATGCCCAAATATAAACAATGGATGGATTTCATCATCATACTCATGGCCTTCCTCAAAAGAAATCAAATAGATAGTTGTGGTGGCCATGTCTCTTCTCATGTTCCCATTAGAACATGCAATGTAGAAATTATGGGAGTCCTCCCTCATCAAGGACACATTCATCCCATGTGTCTCTTCTCTAGTCATGTCCTTCACTGAGATAACAGAAATATCAGCCAAGGAGATCATACTCAGCAATAAAATGAGGTAAGTACTGAAGGTTTCATGTTGTGCAAAGATGTATCAACAGTCTCCCAAGTAGTCACAACGCAATTTCCCAAACTGCTGCTTTGAGAAATGATATGGCAAGTTGTTTTCAGCCCATGAATAACAATTTATGTTCTTACATATGATAATGCATGGTGAGTGGTTGAATATGAATTCTGAACATACATGGAAGGTAACACTTGCCCAAGGCCATATGAAAGATGGATGTCTCCATCACATGGTTTGGCCCAAATTTGCTCATGGAGCAACATGAAAAATCTGCCGTTTGGAGAGCCCATGCACTGCAACAAAATGATAAGAGTATGTAAATCAGAAATTGTACACATAAGACTCTTACCATAGGCTGGAAGTGAGATAATATATGGATCTATGCATGTGATCATCTTCCCAAATGACAGCGTTGTGAGCTCATGCAAAAGGCTCTTTTCAATGCCAAACTTGTTCCTTGGCATGCTCCTTGTCAAGAACAACTCTGCTGAAGCTGCTGCAAATATGAAGCTTATCCAAAGAGGGAAATGCCTCCCAATCAATCCCAGCTAAGGAGTGATCCCTTTTCACTATGAGAGTGCCCTCCTCTACTCCTGCAACACCATCAATCATATGAGAGCAACTTTGCTTGTGCTCTCTCCCATCAATCCCAAGAAACTCAAGTGCTTGATGCCTCATTATGCTCACATCATATGACTCATGTGATGAAGGTATCATGACTGATATATATGTCATATCAGCAATATGTATCCCTTCTCCTTGCTTCCCAATGATGTAAACACCCTACCATCTCTTCTCCATTCTTTTGGTACTCCTCCCATGAGGGCTACCATCCTCCCAAACCAATTTTTGCTCCTTGCATTTCATGAGAATTTGAAATGAAGATCCTTGGAGACCTCTTAGGAAAGGCCTCTCTCCCATGACTATGTTGGACCTATGAAGATCCAAATGTTATGGAGGTGATGTCTCCTCTCCACCCATGTTCAACAGTGCTGCTATTTCCTCCAATGATGTAGCAGCTGTCTCCTCCTCTAGTTCAAAAATTGTTTCATGATTCTCCATGGAGATGTCATGGTTTACTTTATCCTCCAAAATTTGCACTCCCACCTTGAGGGCTGAATTAAAATCATCAAAGATGTGTGAGGATGAGGTTTCTTCTCCTTCTTGAACCCCTTTTCACAGCGCAGTGAAAACATGAGGCCCTAAAGTGGCCATGTGATTCGATCCTGGGACCTCCTCATATGAAATTCCACCATCCTTAAAATTATTTGCTGAAATAGAAAATGGAACTTCACTCATACCTTGGTGGATCTTGGGACCTTCTTGTGTGGCTGCAATGGCTTTTCCTCCAATGGCATCCTCATCCATAGATGTAGAAGGCTTCTCCTCTAAAGCTGTAGCAGCGTTGGTGCATTTTTCCTCCCATGGTGGGATGAGCTTCTCTTCCTTTGTTCTTCCTCCATCAAAGGTTTGGATCAACCTTCGAGAAAATATTGCAAAATAACTCACTCTTGAATGGACCAAGGGTTTGAACCACCAAACAGAGGTTTTCTCCTCCATGTGTAGCGCTGCCATTACCACTGCTTCTTTCTCTAGCTTCTTCTCCCAAGCTCTAGCTGAAGTAACCCCATCAAATGTAGACAATAGGAACCCATTGTCTCTGATTTCCTCTTTTCCACAGGGCCTCCTCTCCTCCATCTGCAAAATATACTATGGGAATGTTTTAGCTCCCCTGAATGCTGCAGAATGGGGTTTATAGTCACCCAGGTACTTGCTTAAGATCTAGAAATCCAAGCATCTGCCATGCTGACCTTCAAGAGAATAGGAAGTGCATGGACCTTCCTCTCCCCTTTTCTTCTCCTCCTCCTCAGGGAGGCTCTTCTTTATTCCAAAATTAGATGAGATCAGTTCTAATCTTCTTCTTCATTCTCCTCTGAAATTGAACTCACAGGCTATGCCAGTTCGATGCTTTGATACCACTGTAATGTTCCTTTTTCAGAAACATTGTCAATCGAAAAGGAAAATCTATTCCAGAGATAGAATGAAGGGGAATTTACTGGATTTGTCACCTTCTCAAGTAAGTTTGAGCTCCAGAGGCTACCTGGACCACTATCAGACTCTGTCTATAGAGTGATTGTCAAGGGAAAATATTCCCAAGAGGGAATAACAACAAGATTGGGAATCTCCCAACATTGAAGCTACATCAATAACAAATACATCTAATGGAAATAGTAGTGAGACATATAAACATGAAATACCAGAGAATATCAAATGGCCATCATATTAGAACATAACAACATGAAATATACATCTTCTTGAGGAAATGATCACTCAAGAAAGGCACAACAAGCCTCAAGAAACATGTACATGGAAATGTGAAATACATAGCTGCGTCAATAAAGCCCTAGGCCATGACTGCACAGTTATAGAGAAAAAATGCTACATAAATAATGAATACACAAAGATATAGCAATGATAGGCTCAAATAAAGTGGGGGATAAATCTCTCAACCCCTGAAAATTCATAACATAAATCCTTTAAGAGGATTGGCTGAAATCTATGCAGAAACACTATAATAAAAAAATGTCGGAGTAGCTGGGTAGCAGCTACTCAAGAAATGGAAATGCATGGAGAAGGCTGAAATAGCTGCAAAAAATTAAAAACCCTTCTCCAATAGAAATCTGAAGTGAAAGGCTGATCCTTTCACCCAAGATTTCCCCTCCAAAATCTGCTAATCCCTCACAACAAATCTGCAACAAGAAAAACACTGTCTAAGAGAGGGACTGCGCTGCCTCTGATGGAAAGTGATTGGCATGATTCCAAAGATGATGGGATATGCTATAGAACCTCCTTTGCTGATCCTCCAATGAATATAACCTCTCCCCAATGGAAAACTAGCTCCGGATGTCGTATGGAAACCTCCCCAGCAACACCCAACAACACTGCACAATCTCTGTTGCAGAAATTGCGCTGATGTAGATGACTAAAGCTCATGGCCTGAATGCCTGAATATTGAGGATGAGTGCAATCTTTCATGAGATACTCAAGAAAGAAAGTAATTCCTCAACAATACTCCCTTGTGCCCGAAGGCACTGCAGCTCTGCTGAACAGCAAGAGGTAGCAACAAGTCTCTAAGACTCAAGTGTAAAATGATCAAAGATGAACTCAATGGCTACCTTGCTCCTCTTTTAAACAAGTGAGCCTTCCCTCCATGGGCCCTACTTCGAATTAGGGTTTCCTCTCTCTAGAATCTCCCCTCCTATTTTGTCCCACATAGTGCTTTCAAACTCATGCCAACACAGTTTGACTTGGTCAACTTTGGCCAAGCCTTCATGCAAAAACCTCCTTTCACACATGGAGGTGTGAAATCCAGCTCCAACATGATCCTCTTTCATACTTAGAGGATTCTTATTCTCTAATCATGAAAATAATGGGTCCCCTACCCATTTTATTCATCTCCTTATCAAAAGTTAATGTTCCATAAAATTTGGAACATTACAAAAAGCCAGCTGGACTAAAAAAGGTTTCAATTGAAAGTGCTTGTAATGGTAATCAAGTGAGGAGGCAAGCAATAAGAAAAGGTAAATAGGTAAGGGTAAGGAATTGGTTAATAATTCCCTTCAGTTGAATATGATATATTTTGTATAAAATAATGAATTATTTGCATTAATACCTAGGAAAAGGGTATGGTTAAGGAAAGAATACTTTAGTGTGAAATATTGCAAGAACGTTTTTAATGCATGCTAAACTACTCATTGATTTAAAGATATGCAAATCGTAGTTATGGACCTTTGGGTTAATGAAATAAATGTTTAATTGCATATTGAAATACTTTGATTGTTTGTGATGAAAAAAATATGATACTATGATAATTTCATTTTAATTCAGTGGAAAATTGACAAAATACTATATGTGCAAGAATTTTGAGATCACTTCAAGATGTTATGGATCATTGCAATAGAAATAATGTGCATATGAGTACAGATAATTGTTTGGCTAAAAGAAATATCATAATGCAAGTAGTGTGTTGGAAGGGGGTGTGATAAAGAAGCCACCATGATAGAATAACACCAACTGCAAGGACCCCAACAACATGACTACAAGTCTCACACTTATCAAATCTATTTATTGAATGAAGCAAGGATGGAAAATGAAATTTCTGGTTTGAAATATTCACTTTTATATCATGGAAACTAAATTATATGACATAGGTGAAATGACAGAATGTGGAGCTCAGGAAAGAAACTACCACTATGGAATTACGGCTCTGTATTACCTTTTTTACCTCATGAGAGCAAGTCATAACCATTACCTTGAATATAAGACTCCATGAGTAGTGCAGTGCGTCATTCCAATCTGTTACTTGGTGATAATACTCCATGCATAATATAATAGAGTATGCCATACCAGTACTTGGTTATGTGACTCTAATACACCACTGAGTGCTTGATATGTCTATGAAACCACTCAGGTCTTGTACTTTGGCTGTTATACCACTAATTTCTTGCTTTGTTTGTTAAACCACATAATGCCTACCAAAAAAAAAATCCACCACTAAGTGTTTTCTTTATCTATGAAACCACTCAATGATTGCAGTTTTGCTACCACACCACTAATTGCATTCTTTGTTTGTTAAACAACTTAGTGTTTGGTGAACAATTGAATACATCATTGATTTCTTGCTTTGTCTATGAAACCACTCAATGCTTGTAGTTTGGCTATTGCACCACTAAGTTCTTTCTTTATCTGTTAAACTAGTTAGTGCCTACTGAATCATTAAATCACCACTGAGTGCTTGATTTTTCTGTGAAACCATTCAATGCTTGCATTTTAGATGTTACACCAATACATGTTTTATTTTTATATTATACCACTTAGATCCTACCAAACAATTAAATACACCACTGAGTGCTTACTTTTTCTGTGAAACCACTCAGTACTTCTAGTTTCACTATTACACCAGTAAGTGCTTGCATTGTATATTAAACCACTTAGTGCCTATCAAAAAATTAAATACACCACTGAGTGCTTGATTTGTCAATGAAACCACTCAATACTTTTAGTTTGGCTGTCACACCACTAAGTTCTTACTTTGTCAATTAGACTATTTAGTGTTCGTTGAATATTTAAAAACACCACTAAGTTCTTGATTTGTCTCTGAAACCACTTAGTGCTTGAAAATTTGCTATTACACCACTAAGTTCTTCCTTTGTCTATTAAACCACTTATTACTTTTTGAATAATTAAAGTGATTTGGTTTGGATGTTACACCACTTAGTGCTTTCCTTGTTTGTTAAACCATTTAGTGTTTGTCAAAAAATTAAACACACTCATTGGGATGTTAACATGAGGAGGCTCATCTGGTAAAGACACTCATTGGGATGTGAGAATGAGGATAATTTTTTAGTAAGGTTTTTCGACTGTACTTATTACCTATGAAACTAAAGGAAGCCAAAAGAAACCATAAAGATAATTATTTGTTTAAATAATTCTTTATTGAAATTTTCATTTAATTTTATTAATTTTTTTTAATATAATTAGAATTGTATGATTATGATATAGGTGAGCTGCTAGACTGTCCAACATAGATATATGATTTTGATCAAAATTAACGTCGGAGCGGTATTAACACGGTAATATTAGAGCAGTGTAGCGGAAACATGGTGGAGCTAAAGATCTTAGGGGATGGACCATTTTGGTGTCATTATAACCCTGTGATATGCATTGATTTCCCTGAGATATGACATGAAAAATATGTTGTGTTATTATAGTAATATAGAAGGATTGATTGGATATGATAATCCATCAAGGATCTCCTTGTGCAAGGAATCCTTTCCAAAGAATGGACAACCCGTGGGACTTGGGAGGTGGAAAAAGGGATAGTTGAAATTTGAAGGTTTGTGAATGTAAGGAGGAGGAAACCTAAGTATTGGTTTTCAAGGAGTCATGTGCATACTCATTAGGATCTCAAATGCATTAGGTATGTCTTAGGAGGCAATGATTTTGTTTTGTTTTGTATGGAAGCCTTGAGGACAATAAACAACATGAATAGACATGAAAATTCAAGACATAGAAGAATGTCACTAATTTAAAGAGTTGTATCTATAAATATCATTTATTTTTGTTTTATATATTATAGAACATTGAGGAAGGTGTTCCTTTAAGGGCTTGGGGTTGGTAACATCCCCCCTAGTTGACTGCTCTTGCAATAATAATTGTGATTGTAATACCATTGTGGAGAGCCACGACTAGCTAAACTCAAATTAAACATTTGACAATTATTATTTAAATTAATTAATTAAAAAAACTAGGGAGGGGATAACCTTATCGATCCTTGGCCCGAGGGATGCTTCCTTGCTCACCCAAATTTTCCTAAAAGTGACTTTAATGCCTAAATATGCTTTCTTTCCCATCTGGTTTGAAAATACATGGCCCATAGCTAGTTGAATTAAATGCAGTAGTTTCTTGTAACCAAGAGAAGCCATTGTTTGATAGGTTTAATTTTATGTAGTTGGGGTTGAACTTTGTTGGAAGAGCCACTGGAATTTATTACATGATTGGAATGGGGTAGTGGAAGGGTAGGTAGTGTCCATTCCCCTTTTTCCTCTCATAGATCAAAGAGACAACTAATTAAGGATATAAAATTTTGGAGAAACCTAGGTAGGGCTCAATCTAAGGTTTGAAGAGATTCTCTCAAATAAACATGGAGAGAAGAATAAGACTGTTCTCTCTCTCTCTCTCTCTCTCTCTCTCACTAACACACACACACACACACACACACACACACACACACACACACACACACACACACACACACACACGCACACACACACACACACGTACACACGCGCACGCACACACACAAACACACACACACACACACACACACACACACACACACACACACACACACACACACACACACACACACACACACACACACACACACACACACACACACACACACACACACACACACACACACACACACACACACACACACACACACACACACACAATATGAATAGGTGTTGAAAAAATACATATACACCCTCATAATGGAGGATAAGGGGGCTCTCACCCTATCTCTTTCTCATGTCAGTTCAATCAATTTTTTATATATTTTGTAGGTAACCTTATTCTCTAGGGGAGAATAGAGTACATTCAAGGTAAATTATTGGGAATTTTGAAGTGGTAGATATTATTTTGGTTGCGCTAGAGCCTTGAACTTGAATTTGTACTCTGTCATATTGAGTCACGACTCTCATGGTTGTGTTTTAAACCACTTAGCCATTGTCTAAACCTTTGAGGCCTCTGTGAAGCTCAGTGAATGAATGGACCACTAATTGCTTTTTTTTGAGTTGATGAACCACCAAAATAGTGGACTCCATCTCTTGAGTACTTGACCACTCCATTGGTGCGAAATTATCCCCTATTCAAGCATCCACTAATACTCTGGATCCAACTTGGGGGTGGAATCTAGATCCAACTTCTAGTTAAATACACTCATAAAAGTAATGCATATTTGATTTATGGTCATTGAATGCATTGATATATTGATGGGATTATGTAGGGTCCTATTTTATTCATTAAATAATGGTTTAATCACAATATAATCATGGTTAACCAATTATATTTTTTATCCATGGGGTTATTGAATTCTTGGGTCATGTGGTTATTTTTTTCTTAGTGAATTGCAAGTTGCTTGATATGCTCATGATTTGTGGCCTAAAAATCACTCACGATTAACTTGTTGCCTTCTTATAAGCTCTTGATTTTATGATATCTTTAATAATTTGTGCATCTCATTATCATAACCTTGATTTCAAGTCACTTTATAGGTTATGCGTTCAATTTATCTATCTATCGTTATGTGGAATGTTTTGTATTGTTAGCTTCCTTAAATGATTGAACTATGTATTTTGTTCCCATATTCATGATTATAGATAAAATTTCGTACTTTCAACTGAATGGACACCTAGGTTGTGTTGATAACTAATTAGATCATAAATAATATGGTAAAATGTAAGTTTATGTATACTCATGTTGATATGGATAAAAAAACTAGTTGTTGAATGTTTAGAGATGTTATATTATTTAATAAATGGACCCTAAATCTCCTTGATTATACATGCATCCCTGTGTATTTCATGATTGGTTAATTGGTCATTTGAATGCCCCTAACTTGGATACTAGATTGCAAGAGGGGAAACAAAATTGGATTGTCTATAAGGCTTTCTTGTACAACTTGCAATTGGGATTTTGAGACTAGGTCCTTTCTCTTAAATTTTGAAGGAGTAACTCACTCCCCTATTCATTATCAACTATGGTAAAGAATTGTGATGGCCATGTTTCCGAACCTTAGACAAAGTATCTCTACAATTGGTGAGTAGGATCTCCCCTCATGTCATTTTCAATCATTGATATTTGAAGTCTAATACCATGGCCTTGTAATAATAACACCCCCAAATTTTGAAACTCAACTTTCAAAGCATTAAAAAGAGATAAGTGAAGTGGGGCAATGGAAAATTGCTGGAAGGTGTTATAGTTGGGCCCATCAGGTTCTCGACCTTAGAGCATATGAAGCATTCAAATAGATTAGATAAAGAAGTGGGTTGATGGACACCAATTTCAAAGAGTGTCAGGGGTGATCCCATTGGACACTCAAATTTCAATCCTCCAGCCTTCAAAATGTTGGACTAATGAAATAAAAGATTGGGTTGATAGACCATGATGCTGAGATGTGTTGAGAGTGGTCCCATCATTCTCTTCGCCTTTGTGCCACTGAATTTGCATAAAATATGCATGGAACATTTCTCATCACCCTCGCCCTTATTATTCTTAAACGCCGCGACAATAACACACTTGGGAGGTAGGATAGTGTGGAACATCGAGTGTCAGAACTCTAACCACTACTCACTGCCCACCATCGAGTTCTTGGAGTTGTAAGCACATTGATAGATTGCGATAGGGAGGAGCCAAGTTGGCTACGGTTATGGAACAAAAGCTTGACCACTACACACTAGCGACCACCAAACACATTTTGTTGGTAAAATGATGAAACAAGAAGTGAAGGGGAAAAATCGATGTGATGTGATATGGACCAAAAATCTTATAATGGGGAAAATCCCCACAAACATAAGGTTGAGTCTTGATGGGTCCCACACCTAATTTGATGTGGAAAGTGCAATGGGCTCTTGAAAATGGACACGTGAATGCCACTTAGGGTCCCATGATGATGTGAACCTTATTATATTGATGTGTAAGTTCCACATAGACTACATATGGATGGCATGTGGAAATATTATGATGATGTGGAACTGCATAATGATGATGTGAGTGCCAAGTGGGACTGATATGAGCCATGTGGATGCCACATGAAAATTCAATGCTGATGTATCCTTAATTAATTAGTTAAAATTAAAGAGGGAATAACTGAAAATACAAGAGTTGGATTGAGATAAAATTCATATTACTAGAAAGCTCTCGAAAAATTGATCACAATGGTGGCATTGGTTTCAATTTTTAATGACATTGGAAATTAGTGACATTTTGTGACCACATCTTCATGAAAAACCCTGGAGGTCATGTAAAATAATAAGTAACACTTTCCATAGCCCGAGATAGTAAAAGGGGGTGGGAGGGAGCATTATACAATGAATTTTGTCAAAATATGATGAACAATAAGCAAAAACAGGATGCGATGGACAATAAATATCATCACATTGTGATGAACATCATACATAACTTCGATTGGACAAAAAATGATGTCATAATGTGACAAACAAAACCATTGAGAACCATGTTCAATCATGTTTAACATGTCAACCATGATATTCCTTTGGTTGATCAAGGGCAAACATGTTCAAACATGGTCATATATGCTCGAACATAGTCAAATGTAGCAACAAGGTTAACCATGGTCAACATTGTCAATATGGCCAACAATGTTTAACTATAGTCAAGCATAGAGAAACCATGATAAAAAATGGTCAACATGCAGACAATGGCTAATCAAAAAAATTCAGCCATAGTGTTCATCTTGTTCTGGAAATTATATGTACATTAATCAAACATTCTCAACCATAGTCAACAAAAGTCAACGAGAGTCAACAAAAGTAAACCATAGTCAGCTACGGTCAACTTGGGCATCATGTTTTCAAAATTTGATGTTTATTAGTAAAAAAAAGTCAACCATAGTCAGGAAAATTCAACACAAGCATCATGTTTTGGAAATTATATTATAACTATAAAGCATTCTCAACAAAATTCAACATGGAAATCATGTTTTTGGAAATTATATTATGGTTATCAAGCATTCTAAAAAAAAATCAACATGGAAATTATGTTTTTGGAAATTATTAATACATGAATGAACCATTGTTAACCATATTCAACAAAATTGAACCATGGTTAATCATGGACATCCATGGTAAACTTAGATAGCCATGGTAAACATGTACTACCATGCTCATGGTTAACCATAAATTGACCATATGTAAGCATTGTCAAACATGTCCAAACATGGTCAAATAAGCTTAACCATGGTTAAACACTGCCACTAAGTTTAGCTATGGTCAAACTTGTTAAAAAATGCAACATGAATACATTTTTATATTAATGGTTATCATGGTCAATCACAATCAACCTCATCAACCCTCTTCAATGGTTATCGTAACATTAATGTAGAACTTACATTAACACCGATATAACATCAACAATGGTTAGCTATGGTAAACAAAAATTATTTCAACAATTATTAACACTAACATAACATGAATACATTATTACATTAGTGGTTGACCATCTTCAACCTCATTAAAACCTCTTCAACCATTAATGTAACATTAACATTAACACGTGTAACATCAACCATGTCAACCATGGTTGACAAAAATTAGTATAACAATGCTTAACATTAATGTAATATAAATATATTGTTACATTAATGGTTAACTAAGGTCAACCTCGATGATCCTTGTCAACCATGGTTAACCATTGTTAACCTTATGCACCGTTTTAAACCATAGTCAACCATCAAAAGCCAAGTCACCTTGGTTAACCATTGTCAACCATGGTCAATACTTGCCAACAATTTTTAGCCATAGTAAGATAACTTAAACCACTATTAGCCATGGTCAACATGGACAACCATGGTCAACAATGACAACATGGACTACCATGTTCATGGTCAGCCATAACTTGACCATATTCAACCATAGTCAAATATGTTCAAACATGGTCAAGTAAGCTTAATCATGGGCAAACATTGTCACATAGTTTAGCGATGGTCAACCTTGTTCAACAATGTAGCATAAGTACATTGTTACATTAATGGTCAACCAAGGTTAGCCTCAATCAATCATGGTCAAAGTTATCAACAAAGGTCAACCATAATCAACCTTATCACCCATGGTCAACCATTATCAACCTTTTCAAGACTCTTAATTCATAGTCAATAGTCATCAACCATCAATAACCCTTGACAGTTGTGGTTGACTATTATCAACCATGGTTAATTAACAATGTATAACCACAATGAGTTAATGTTAACCATAGTCAACCATGGTCCACTAATATTCCCCATTCACATCAGATGTCAACTAGCACAACCACATAAAAAAAGTGGTTGATACATATTGATCGATGTCATTTTCCATACTTCATATGTCAATTGGCACCATTATAAGTGGAAAATGATGCCTATCGATGTAAATCTACCACTTCATTAATGTAATTGTGCTAGTTTTTCCTAAAATTGTGACCTCTTTTATTGTTTGGATAATGTGATTTTATTTGTTGTTTTGTTCATCACACTATGATAATATTTATTGTTTACGACATTGATTTTTTTTTTTTTTGGTTCATCAATTTACATTGTTGTTTAGTATTAGTCACATTGCGATGTCTTGTTATTGTTCATCACTTTGCGATGAAATTTGTTTTTCATTTCATTATGCCATTTTTTATTGTTCATCATATTGTGATTTTGTTTATTTTTTTCACATTAAAATGACGTTTATTGTTCATCATGCAATGCAATGAAGTTATTGTTTGTCTCATTGCAATGGTGTTTGTTTTTCTTCATATTACGATATCTTTTGATGTTCATCACATTGTGATGAGATTTAGTGTTCATCATGTTATGATGAATTTTGTTGATTGTCAAATTATGAAATCCATGTTGAACGTGCATGGGCATCTTAACCATGCCCACTATTATTGACCATAGTTAACCATATTCAACCATGTTGACCATTGGTGAGTTTTCTTTTTCCATGTTTTCCTAGGTTAAATATAGTTTTCCATTTTGACTATGTTGACCACATACTATCTAGTTTTCTACAATTGAATATGATTGACCATATATGACTATGTTCAACCATGTTTGACATTTTTCAACCAAGGGAAGATCATGGTTGACCATGGCTCTCGATGGTTTTGTTTATTGCATTGTAACATTACTTTTTTGTCTAATTTTGATGATGTTTGATATTCGTCACATTATGACATTATTTTTTGTGCATAACATGTGATGATGTTTATTGTTCATCACATTATGATGTTGTTTAATATTCATCACATCACTATGATGTTTATTGTTCATCACATTGACATCATTTGTTGTTTGGAAAATTGTGACGTTGTTTGTTGTTTTTCATATTATGATGACATTTATTATTCGTCATGTTGTGATGAAATTTAATGTTTGTCATAATATGATAATATTTTTTGTTTTTTCACATTTCCATGTGTATGTTTTTTGTCACATTGTGATGATGTTTATTGTTCATGGAATTGAAGTCATTTGTTCTCTGGAACATTATGATGTTGTTTATTGTTGGTTACATTAAAACATTGTTTTTGACATTGCAACATTGTTTCTTCTTCATCATATTGCGATATTTCTTGTTGTTTATCACATTGTATCAAATTTTATTATTATCACATTACAACAAATTTGTTATTCATCACACTGTGATGAATTTTGTTGCTCATCACTTTGTGATGACCTTTTTTATTCATAGAATTGTGAAAAATATTAACTTTATATTACTAATGATAGTATTAAATATTAAATTTATTTAAATTATGTTGGGTGTGTGTTATATTCTTTCCACGACTAGCCTCACATGAAAAGCGGGGGGTAAGAGGGGGGGAAAATACCCCTCCTTTGTTGCATCGGGTGTAGCAGGGGGATCACAGGGGGGGCGCAGCCCCCATTTTCGGGGGGTGGTTTCCCCCCTGCACGAGGTCTGGGGAAGTGCCCATTTTTTTTTTTGGACCCTATAGTAGGTGGGAAAACCTACCTATGGTTATTTTCATGGGTTTAACACATGGTTTTGGGCATGATGGTTTTCTATCCATGGTCTTTTGTATATCGGTCAAGGGAGCTAAAATTATGTTCTAATCCATAATGGTTAGATTTTTTAGTTATGGAAGCTCAAGATGCAAGATCAATTGGTGAATAAAGATCAGTGGATTGTGGTAGTTCTGGGTACTAAACCAACAATAATGTTAGATGAAGACTGGGCAAAGATGGACCAGAAATAAAAGATAACAATACAATTGTGTATCTCAGATTCAATATTGTTGAATTTATTTGTGGAATCTATGAAAAAGCCTTTGTGGGACAAGTTAGGGAATTTTTACCAATCTAAGTCTCTGGTGAACAAAATGTTCCTTCGGAAAAAGCAGTATAACCTGAGGATGAAGGATGGAGACTTGATGACATAGCATATTAAGACCTTCAATACTGTGGTAAGACAATTTTTATCTATTGATATTAAAATTCAGATGAAGATAAGTGCATCATTTTGTTGTGTTCTCTACCATATTCATGGGATAGTTTGGTTGTTGCAATAGGTAGCAATAAAACTACATTGAAGTTTGATGAAATTGTCTCATCCTTGTTGTTGGAGGAAATGAGATAGAAAAATATGGAGGGCTAGAATGGAGATTCCTTGTCTGTATGACGACGGTTCCATAACAAAAAAAAAAAAAAAAAACAAGTCCTTGAGTGGGAGATCTAAATCTAGAGGGAGATCTAAATCTCCAAGAAAACATGTAAAGGTGTGCTAGAAATGCGGAAAGGGATCTGATTATGATCCTTATGTAGAGGCAAAAACCACCTCAAATGAAGGTGGGGATGTGTACTTGGCTTCTTCTTCAAGTACACATGTAGATCATGAGACACGGTGGATTGACTCAGGTGCATCTTTTCACTTCACTCCCCATAGGGAGTGGTTTTACGAGTATGAGAAATATGATGGTGCTGATGTCTTCCTAGGGGATGAAATGAAGGAAATAATCATTAGACATGGAAAATTCAAGTTGAATTTGCAAGGTGGAAGTATTATAACACTCATGTGTTTTATGCATATTCCTGCATTGGCAATAAATCTGATTTCTGCAAGCAAGATGGATGATGCAGGTGTAAAAACAATGTTAGAGAAGGATACCTTCAAGATGGTTCAGGTAGCATTGGTATTGATGTGGGGAGTTCATATTGGAACTGTGTACATGCTTCTGGGTAGCACTATTATTTATGGGTGCAACATTTTCGTGGTTCCTGAAAACCTTTTGGTCTCTGGAGAAAATACCATGCTGTGGCATCAAAGGCTTGGACATATTGGAGAGTATCACTTTTGAATACTTCATGGTAATGGTATTGTAGAAGGTATATCTAATTTCTCTTTGGATTTTTATTTTTTGTAAAAAATTTATATATGGGAAACAAAATCGGGTGATTTTCCCTTCTGGTGCTAAGAGGGCGAAACATATATTAGAGCTTGTGCATAATGATGTATTTGGACCTATGTTGATTCCATCACTGGGTAATTCTGTGTACTATGTATCATTTATATATGAATTCTTAAGGAATACATGGATATATTTCCTTAGGAATAAATCTAAAGTCTTTTATAGGTTTAAAGAATTTAAGGATTTGGTGGAAAACCAGGCAGAGAAGGAGATAACGGTGTCGAGGATAGATAATGGTGGAGAGTTCTGCAAGAATAAATTTGAAGAGTTTTGTAAGAAGCATGGTATATCATGACAAAATAATACTCCATAAACTCCTCAAAAAAACAAAGTTAAAGAAATAATGAATAAGACGTTGATGGAAAAGGCAATAAGCATGCTCAGTGATGCCAGTTTAGGACAAGAATTTTGGTCAGAGGTAGTGGAGACTACGTGTTACTTGGTTAACATATCACTTTCATCACCATTGGAGGATAAGACTCCACATGAAGTAGGGACTAGTAATAAACCCTCTCTTTTACATCTGTGGTTATTTGGCTATGATGCATATGTACATGTTCCAAAGGAGAAAATAACCAAGTTGGATAGTAAATTTGAAAGGTGCATCTTTATTGGGTATAAGGATGGTTTAAAAGGTTATAAGATTTGGAACCCAAAAACAAGGAAGGTTGTGTACAACTGAGATGTGGTATTTAGAGAGGTGAAAGATATTATAAAACATGAAGTCCTACCAAAGGAACCTGAGAGGATAGAGTTTGAGCTAAAGGAGGAAGAATTGGACTTTACAATGGAACATGAATCCGAAGAGGAAGAGCCACAAACAACATCTTTGAGAAGATCAGTTTGAGAAATAAGATAAAGAAAAGGTATAGTCCAACTACTTTCTATTCAATTTTTTCTTTATCTATTACCGATGATGATCCCAAAACTGTTAGGGAGGCAGTAGATTCATAGGATGGAAAACTCTAGAAGGAGGCCATGATTGATGAAATGACATCCTTGCACAAAAATGAGGCTTTGGAACTGGTGGAGTTTTCGGCTAAAAGGAAACCCATTGGAAGAAAATGGGTGTTTAAGAAGAATATGAATGTAGAAGGCAAGGTGGAGAAATACAAAGCTCATTTGGTAGAAAAAGGTTATTCCCAGGCGTTGGGAATTGATTTTGGTGATATTTTTTCTCCTGTTGCCAAGGTAGCTTCTATTACATTAATTTTATTTATTGCTGTTGCATTTGATTTTGGGGTAGAACAGATGGATGTGAAGACAACGTTTCTTCATGGGGATCTAGAAGAATAGATATACATGAAGAAACCTGAAGGCTTATTGGTGAAGGGTAAGAAATATATGGTATACATATTAAAAAATTCTTTGTATGGGTTAAAATAGTCACTAAAGATGTGGTATCATAAATTTGATACATATATACGGGGACTTGGCTTCACCAGAATCAAAGCGAATCACTGTGTGTATTTTAAATTAATTGGTGACCATGTTATTTATTTGGTCTTATATGCGGATGATATTTTGTTGATTGGAAATGGCAAAGAAATTATCCAGGATTTGAAGCCCCAATTGTCCTCCAAATTTGACATGAAGGATCTTGGTTCTGAAAACTATATTTTGGGCATGGAAATTAAACAAGAATAGGAAAAGAAGAATATATGGTTAAACCAGAGGAATTATGTTGAGACAATATTGCAGAGGTTTAATATTAAGGATAGTAAACAGATGAAGGTTCCTATTCCTGTAGGTGTAAAGTTATCTGCTGAACAATGTCTCAAGAAAGAAGAGGAAGAGGACATGTATTGTGTTCCATATGAAAGTGAAATGGGTAGCCTGATGTATGCAATGGTCTGTACTAGAACAAACATTGCACATGCAGTGGGAGTATTGAGAAGGTTTATGTCAAAACCAGGGAAGGAGAATTGGACAATAGTGAAGCATGTTTTCAGATATTTGCGTGGCACTAGTGATTATGGTTTGTGTTACCAAGGGAGACTAGGATTGGACAGGGTTTCAAACATCCATGGCTTTGTTGAAGTAGATTGGGATGAATATCTAGATCAGAGAATATTTACAAGTGGGTATGTGTTTAACCTATTTGGAGGAGCAGTCAGTTGGATGATAAAAATAAATTTTGTAGTGGCTCTTTAAACTGCAAAGGTTGAATACATGGAAACCACTCATGCAAGTAAGGAAGAAATTTGGTTGTAGATATTGTGTTCAAGTATGGGGTTGGTGTAGTGAGATATAAGGATAGACTGTGACATCCAAAGTGCAATTTTCTTGGCTAAGAACCCCAATTATAATTCAAAGGCAAAGCACATTGATGTTCAGTATCACTTTGTGAGAGATATGGTTGAGGATAAAAAGGTGTTGATGGTAAAGGTGGACACTTTGGAATAATGTTGTAGATGCATTGAAAAAGTATGTGAGCACTAAAAATTTCTCTTGGTGTAGAGAAAAAATGGGTGTTGTAGGGCTAGACCAATGACTAAGCTCTCTTGTGTACCCCTGTGGAAAGAAAAAAACAAGTGGGAGAATTTTGGGTGTGTGTTATATTTTTTCCATGACTAGCCTCATGCACAAAGTTGGGGGTAAGAGGGGGGGGTGGCCACCCCCCCCAACCATTTGTTGCGTTGGGTACAGTAGGGGCGGCGTAGCCCCCTTGTCGGGGGGTTTTTAGGGGGGGCGGTAGCCCCCCTACATGGGGTCTGGGGAAGTGCCCCAAAAAACAATTTTTTGGACCAAATATTAGATGGGAGGACCTACGTATGGTTTTGTGCATGGGTTTAACACATGGTTTTGGGCACAATGATTTTCTCTCCATGGTATTTTGTAGATACAATCAAGGGAACTATGGTTATGTTCTAATCCAGGGTTAATGGATTCAGGTTCATGAATGCTTCGACATGTATATATATGTATTGTAACATTGAAAGGAATATGATGAAAAATCAATATGGTAGAACCAATTTTGGGATCCAGGGGAAAATATCTATGTGTATTTATTTTATGTTTTATTCTCTTTCCGTTGTTTATTTTATGTTTCAAGAATTCGTTTGCAGAAAATTTATGTTCAAGGTTAAAACCTACAACTTAAAGTTACTAAGTTTAATGTCAATCTTAATATACATGACCATGTTTACCTTGTGCATGACACCTATATTGACTATGTTTGAACATGATGCCCATGTTGACGATATTTTACTATGGTTTACTTTTGTTAACTATCATTGACTATGTTTGAATAATGTACATATATTTATTAAAAATACTGCCCGTGTTGACTATATCTTACTATGGTTGACTTTTGTTGCTTCTGGCTAACTTTTGTTAACTATAGTTGACTAATGTACATATAATTTAAAAACCATGAAGTCATATAGACTATAGTAGATAATGGTTGTCTTTTGTTGAATATGGTTGAGTGATGTACATACAATTTCCAAAACATGATGTCCATGTTGATTATGATTTATTATGGTTGAATTTTGTTGACTATAGTTAATTTTGGTTGGCTATGGTTGATTAATGTACATACAATTTTCAAAAGATAATGCCCATGTGGCGTATAGTTAACTATGGTTGATTTTTGTCAAACATGGTTGACTATGATTGAATTTTTTATTTTTACTTTGGTTGGCTTTTGTTAATTATGGTTTATTTTTATTGAATATGGTTAAGTGTAGTTGATTAATGTACATATAATTTCCAAAAAAAGATTTTTGTCTTGATTTTTGTTGACTATGGTTGACTAATATACATTTAATTCCAAAAACAAGATTTCTGTCTTGATTTTTGTTGACTATGGTAGACTAATATACATTTAATTTCCAAAACATGATTACACGCTGAATATAATTGAATTCAGTTTTCTTTTGATTACTTTGGTTGGTTTTTCTTGACTATGATTCACTTTTGTTGACTTTAGTTAACTATCATTGACTTTATCGTTTGATTAATGTACACATAATTTTCAAAACATGATGTCCATGTTGACTATAGTTCGCTATGATTTTATTTTGTGAACATGGTCAAATATGATTGACGTGTATTGAATTTTTAAACTATGTTTGAGTTTTTTTGATTATGGTTGACTACGGTTGAATCTTATTGACTAATGTACATATAATTTCCAAAACATGATGCCAATTTTTCTTATAGTTTGCTTCAGTTTATTTTTATTAATTTGGCTGACTTTTGTTGACTAAAGTTGACTTTAGTTGACATTTATTGACTATGGTTAACTGTTTTTTATAATGTATATATAGTTTCGAAAACATGATGCCCATGCTGACTATATTTGACTATGGCTCTCTATGGTTGACTTTTGTTGAATATGGTTGGATTTTGTTGATTATGGTTTAATTTGTTGACTATTTTTCCTCAATGTACATATAATTTCCAAATCATAATGTCCATGTTGAATATAATTGACTATGGTTCTATAATTTCAAAAACATGATGGCAATATTAACTAATGTACATATAGTTTTCAAAACATATTGCACATGTTGGGTACAATTAACTATGGTTGTATAATTTTCAAAACACGATGATGTCTATATTGAATGTAATTGACTATAATTGAATTTTGATAACTATGATTGACTATATTATTTCGTTCTTATAGTGAAACTTGGATTTAGACTTCTCCTTTATAACTAAATAATGAACCCTTCCACATTATTCAAAACCTACCAAATCAATACAAACCCTACCAAATTATTCAAAACCCTTCCACATTATTCAAAACCCTTCCAAATAATTGAGAAAACCCTTCCACATTATTCCAAACCTACCAAATCAATACAAACAATTGAGAAAACATGAGTTTAAGTAATAATATATTTTTAATATATTGAGATACTTTGTTTCTCAAAATGATAAAATGTGATTCTCAATAATAGATTAAATTAAAGCTTATAGGATAATTTTATTCAAAAAAATGATACTTAAAAACGTAAATATTTTATATAAAGTAAAATATTATAATGAAGTTAATGCTTTTTCTTTTATTACTAAAATATATATATATATATATATATATATATATATATATATATATATATATATATATATATAAAAAAATATTCTCAACGATAAAGTATAATTAACATTAACATTATGGGAAGAATTCGTTTTTAAAATGTGATCGTAAAATCCCTAATATTTTATATAAAGTAATATCTTGTAAAAAAAATTCATACTTTTACTTAGACATAAACATAAAAGTACAAAATTTTATATAAAATTTATTTTTTAATATTTGTAATTACTTTATTAAGAGATGTGTATCTTTTATATATAACAATAATAATAATTATTTAATATATTTATACACTTCTCTTTTAAGAATGAAAAAAAAAGTGATTCGGCATGATTTGGAAAATTGGTTTCTAAAAAGTGATAGTAAAAATCCAAATATTTTATATAAAGTAAGATATTGCAATGAAGTATTTTTTATTTATAAATTGATTCATACTTTTTAAACATAATTTATATTATGTAAAAAGTGATTCTGAAGAGTAAATTATAATCTAACACTATCGTAAGAATAAATATTTTAATGGAGTTTATATGTTTTTTATTAGACTAATAAATTTATTAATTTATTTTAAGTATAAATAAAATTTATATAAAATAGGATAATAATGTTTAATTTTTGAAATAGGGAAGAAAGTGATTTTTTTATTAATTTAAGAAGTTTATTTATTTCAAGTATATATAAATTTTATATAAAATAGAGATCTTACTTTTTACTTATATAATAATAATACTTTTTGATTTTTTTAAGTATGAGAAAAAGTGATTGTGAATAATTAATATGATTTAGATGTATTTCTAAATATTGTATAATTTTTTTATTTTTTAAATATGAGAAAAAGTGATTTTGGATAATTAATATGATTTAGATGTCTTTCTAAAAAGTGATATAGTAAAAATTCAAATATTTTATATAAAGTAAAATATTTCAATGAAGTTCATACTTTTTCACTTATATTAATAAATTGCTTTTATTTTTAATTATTTTTTAAATATAATTTACATCTATAAAATTTTCAATAATAAATTTTTTTTTTTAAAGTGATTTATGATTTTCGAAGAATGATGACTTTGCATCCACAAAATATTATTCTATGTACATTTATGTGAAGGGATCTCATTGCGCCAACTCACACATAAACTTTGATTAACATGATTTAGACGTTTCCTAAAAATTAGTAAAAATTCAAATATTTTATATAAAGTAAAATATTTTAATGACATTCATGCTTTTTCACTTGTATTAATAAATTGATTTTTATTTTTAATTACTTTTTAAATATAATTTTACATATATAAGATTCTTATTAATAATTTATTTATTTATTTTATATTTATGTGATTTATGGTCTTCGAAGATTGACAACTGGCTACATCCATAAAATGTTATTCCATGCACATCTATGCGAAGGGATCTCGTCCTACCAATTCACACATAGACCTCGAACCCGAGAGTATGAAGATAATTTGAACCTATGACCTCTCAATAATTGAGCTAACTCTAAAAGCTATCTCACCAATAAATTATAATTAACAATATAATTTTTTTCTTTCTAAACAATGAAAGTAAAAATCTCAACAATTTATATAAAATAATATCTTCTAAAATATTTCATGTTTTTTCTAGGACTAATACAATTATCTCTATTTTTAATATATATGAAAAATAAATTTATCTCTATTTTTAATATATATATAAATAAACAAAGTAACATCAAAATTTTATATAAATTTATTTTAAAATATTTGTAATTACTTTACAAAGTGAGAGATTTATATATTTCTCATCTTATATAATAATAATAATAATTTAATATATTTATATACTTTATTTTTAAGAATAAAAAAAATTGATTCTCGATAATTGACATGATTTGAAAAATTATTTTCTAAAAGGTGATAGTAAAAATCCAATTTTGCCACATTACTACATTGTTTCTCACATTGCGATGACATTTATTCTTAATCATATTACGAAAATGTTTGTTGTACATAATATTGTTATGTTGTTATTTATTTTTCACATTTTGATTATGTTTATTTTTCATTACATTTTGATTAGGTTTATTTTTCATTACATTATGATTACTTTTGTTGTTCCTCACATTGTGACAAATTTTGTTATTCATCACATTGCGTCAACATTTGTTTGGCACATTGCAACATCAATTTTTGTTTTACCACATTACAATGTTATTCATGATATTGCAACATTTTTCTTCTCCATTACATTGCATTGTCATTTATTGTTCATCACATTGTGACAATGTTTGTTGTTCATCACATTGCGATGTTTCTTGTTGTTTGTCACGTTGTGATGATGCATAATGTTAAAAAAAATGATTCTATAATGATTATGGTTGAATTTTGTTGAATATGGTTGACTAATGTACATATAATTTCTAAATCATGATGCTTATGTTGATTAGAATCTACTATGGTTGACTTTGGTCAAGTCTATGCTTGATTAATGTACATATAATTTTCAAAAGATGATGCCAATGTGGACTATAGTTGAATATGGTTGATTGTTGTCAAATATAGTTGCCTATGTTTGAATTTTGTTGACAATGGTTGAATTTTTTCGGACAGGGTTGACTATGATTGACTTAAAAAAAAATGTTAGACTTTTGTTAATTATTGTGGATTTTTGTTGACTATAGTCAAGTATAATTGATTAATGTACATATAATTTCAAAAACAAGATAGCTATGTTGAATTTTGTTTTACTATGGTTGAATAATGGACATTTGATTTTGATGTTAACTATAGTTTATTCTCGTTTGCTTATGTTGACAATGGTTGGATTTTATTAACTATGATTCACTTTTGTTGACTTTGGTTAATTATGGTTGACTTTGTTAACTATGTTTTATTAATGTACATATAATTTTCAAAACATGATGCTCATGTTGACTATAGTTTTTTATGATTTACTTTTGTGAATGTGGTTGAATATGATTGACTTGTGTAGACTATGGTTGAATTTTGTTGACTATAGCTGACTTTGTTAAATATGGTTGAGTTTTGTTAGCTATGGTTGACTAATGTACATCAAATTTCCAAAGGATAATGCCCATGTTAACTATAGCTGACTTTGGACTACTTTTTGTTGAATTTTGTTGACTATAGTTTGGTTCACATTTATTGACTATAGCTAACTATATATATAACTTCCAGAACATGATTCCCGTGTTAACTATAATTGTCTATGACTCAATATTGTTGATTTTTGTTAACTATATTTAACTATATTTAATAAATATACATATAATTTCTAAATCATAATATCCTTGTTAAATATAGTTCACTATGATTTTATAATTTCAAAAACATAATGCCTTTATTGCCTATAATTAACTAATGTATATATAATGCTCATTTTAAATATAATTGTACAATTCATAAAACATAATACATGATGATACTATATGTGAATGTAGTTGACTATACTTAGCTTTTTCTAATAACGATTAATTAAATTTTGTTTGTTTTTTATAATGAAATTTGAACCCACGCTTTCACTTTACAACTAAATAATGAACGTTTCCATGCTCAATAAAACCTATCAAATCAATGTAGACAATTAAGCGTGGGTTCAAGTAATAAGATTTTTTTCATATGTTTATATACTTTTTGTTTTTAAGAATGAGAGAAAGTGATTCTCAGTCATAAATTATAATTTAAACTATTTAGAGAATTAAAATCGTGTAATAAAATTCATTCTTTCACTTATAATAATAACTTTCTTTATATATATATATATATATATATATATATATATATATAATAATTATTGATAATTAACCTAATTTGTAAAATAATTAAAAAAATAATAAAAAACTAAATATTTTATATAAAATTTATTTTTAAATATTTTCGAGACATATAAATGTTTCTCATATTTATAATAAAACCTACCAAGGATTATTAAGGAATCTCGGTTCAAATTATAAGTATATTTTTAATATATTTAAATATTTTGTTTTTACGAATGAGAAAAATGGATAATTGACATTATGGGAAGAATTTCTTTCTAAAAGGTGATAGCAGAATTTCTAATATTTTATATAAAGTAATATTTGTAATAAGTTCATATTTTTACTTAGAGTAGTAATTATATATATATATATTTTGAATTAGATATTTTATTAATAATGAAGGCGAATAATTACATCATGGCGAGTTGGTGTGAGCGACTTGCATTAGCAGTCAAACTCTAAAAGATTTAAACATAACAGAATTTTGGAGTTGTTGGTAATGCAATTGCACAAAATTTTACAATTTGAGACAGAAACAAAGTTCCCTAGAGTGTTGTATAAATGGGATTTTACATTGGGGCAGATTGCGGTAACAAAAAAGAGTTGCATTGAAGCCTGTTGCTGGTGACGTGGCTGTTCGAGGAGGAACGGAGGGCTCTAGAGAGATGAAAGCATAGTAATAGAGTAGGAGGAAGATATAACCAAAGACGAAGCCCAAACCAAAAGAAAAACTTGATAGTGTCGCTTGTTACGAAGTTTCCTCAGCTAAGTTGGTTTCAAGGCTGATTGGCCTCTCTGGTGTGCTGCCCTCGATGGTGGTGTCTTGGACATGCTTACTGGTTGTTGCTCCCCCAACTTCTCCTTTGAAAATTTGTGAAGCCTCAGCACTTGCCATCCTTTTCTTTAGCCACGCGTAGTGATGAGAGTCTTTGGTAACGAAATGACGACGGTGAACGACTCCCATGTAAAGTGTGAACTTCTCCGTGAGAACATCAAGCTTCTTTTCCAAAATGTTGTTGTGACCCTGGTGAGCTTGCATGGAAAGACCCATCATATTTTTTGTCTGCCAATGCAATTCTATTGTCCTTCTGAACAAGTTCTCCTTAGCCCTTGTTAGGCTGGGGTCAAGAATCCAGTTGAAGTCTTCATCTACCTCCTCAGTAACAAGGCACTGTGGGGCCAACCTAGCTTGGTTTTCCAACTCAGTGACCCTATGAAGGGTGTCTGGATTAACCACTACCTCATAGTTCTTTGCAGCCTGCTGTGCCGGAGACTCCTCCCTGGTGGTGGGAGTCATGCTTGGAGAAGCCCAGTGCGAGGCATGAGCCCCCCGACCACGGCCACAAATTCTTCCCTGCTAAGCAGAGGGAATTGCACGTCAAGTGGACATACTTGTGTAGGAATTGGGGTTGCGGTGAGTGCAGGGACAGTGAGGGCTATGGCCGAAAGGGAGTGTGGCTGAAGAACATAGCATAGAGAGGATATCACGATGAACACGGAAGCTGAACGGAGAGAATGGGCAGAGGGTTAGGTATTCATAGGCATAGGTTGGAGGGCTCGGGTGTGAAGACATGGGGTGGGGAGTAATGAGCACTTGAGTGTGGTGCAGGGGGTGGTTAATATTGCGGGTGCTCCCGAACGAGGAGAGGCCTTTTGGGAAACTCGACATAATGTGCCTAGAGGTCCTTGTAATTCCTCTGTCGTGATCACACAAAGTGGTGGCTGGGATCATGATTAAATTCATGGAGATGGTGTCCTGTTCACATGAACCCTATCAAGTATTTCCGAGATTTCTTGTCTCATGATAGTTGCACACTCAACCTTAAGTGTCCCCTGACTGAGCTTGTCCTAGGCTATGGAGAGGAGCCTTTAGGAGCTCTCCACACCTACATTGGCCAGCTAGTTAACGGTTCGCCTCACAGGCTAGAAGGTTATTCCCTTGGAGTGATTAATGTGGATCTGAATCTTGCTAAGGATTTTTCTAAGCCTTCATTTGTTAGATACCTGCGTAGCTATTCTCCCATGCTGGATATTTCTGCAAAATTGTGTAGCGATATTCTACTTTAACTTAATTTTTAAGCATAATATTATATATGAAAATAAATATATAAAATATATTTTTTAAATATTTGATATTACTTTATTTTTTCCAAAATAAAAAATCGAACTTTCTATTGAGTATATCGAAGGTTTCATAGTATATGCGCATGGAATTTGATGAACTGCATGTTTACCCTTTTTTAAAAAGGGAAAAAATGGAGTTGGGACTATTTAGAAGGGATTTTTTTTTTGACCGCTCCCCCCAGCCCTTTCAAAATATCATATGGAGGGCATCTGCTTCCGCCCCCCGAGATTTCCTAACTATAGGAAGAAACACCTTAAACATGGGTGGAAAACAGACTTGTTGTCGTGTGCTTCTAAAAAATGAACACCTGGATGGTAAACACCTTTCCACATATATATAGTTTTACAATCCAAAAAACAAAAGAAAACCATACCTTGTCTCCCAGATCTTCTCTTAAGAGGAAAAAAATCCGAAACAAATATGGTCGGATTTTTAGAGTATAGTTCAGTGCTGTTGTAAAAATATAAAATTAAAGTTGAAAAAAAATGTTTGAGACAGATTTCCATGCTAAACAAGAAAAAAAAGATGTAACTGGATGTAAGATTTTAGCGAGCAAAAGGAGGTTGTTCCATGATTCGAACCAGATCTCCATCAAACTCTTTTTCTACCCAGAGCCCCATATCTTGCTAAATACCCTCCTTAGATAGGAGCTCTGCATCACAGTTTCATTCCCAGTAAATGTGACAAGCAGAGATTTGATTAAAATATGATTTTAAAACTAGGACCTCATCTAATAAAGGAATCAGAATGTAATTTAGGCATCTTTGAGATATGTTAAACCATTTTATGATGTTTATAGACTCGCAAAAAATCTGGGCTTCTCTTAGCTCAAAAGAGGAGAGACAACACAAAAGGAGATGAAGAGCTTTAAGTTTTGTAAAGTTATTTGTTCCAGGCCCGAGACCAACCAAATATTTATACACTTTCCTGGAGGGGAGGTGTATGGTGAGCCCTGATCCACACTTGTTTTGTGGATTAGATGCCCCATCAAAATAAGCCCATGGGATGTCTCCCCTAATTTCTTCCATTTTAATGACTGTGACATGTTGGGATTCCGATGGGATGGGAATAAATTCAAATATAGGTACCCCTTCCACTACTAGAAGGTTTATGGGAAACAGGACGTCTTGAAAAATGACTTGGTTTCTTGCAATCTAGGTTCCCCATGCTACAATAAGTGGGATGTTCCTCACCCCGTGATTTGGTGCTTCATTCCACCATCTCTGCCATATCTCTGAGATGGTTTGACCTTCCTATTTCTGAGAAAAATTTAGGAGCCTCAAGGTTTCGGTCCAAAGACTGTTGTTAAAAGCAAAAGTGAGAAAAAGATGGTGTACAAACTCCTGGCTAGACTTGCATAGAGAGCACCAACTAGGACCTATCTTTCCCCTTCGTTGTAGGAAATCCCAGGAGGGGAATTTATTCTATAGGACGCACCAAAAAAATAGTTTTGATTTCACCGTACCTTTTAACTCAGATATTTATACCACCACTCTAACTCCTCCCATCCCTTCTGTGACATAATCCATTTGTAGCCATATTTCGATGTGCGTTGACCCAAAGGGGAGTGAACCCACCTAAGGTCATCCGGTCTCTCCTGAATTTTGACATTTGATTTGTGTAGCTCACTGATGAAGCCTTGCCACTCCTCTTTCCACCTGTCTTCAATCTATAGAGCCTCTCCTGACACCCATGCTTGTCTCCACATGGTTGACTGACCATATTGAGAAATATGGCTCAGGGTGCTGAAGCATCGATGATCCAGATGCTCAAGTAGTTCTCTAGAGAGAGCATAGCCCCCATTACACCCCACCCATGAATCACGACCTAGCCTTACCTGGGCACCATCCCTAACATGCCAAGAAAGTCCCTGTTCGATGATCTTGACCGATGCCAGTGTTGCTTTCCAAACAATCGAAGAATTTTTCAATTTCTTGGTAGGGACACAACCATTCGTTCATTGGCATTAGGTCAATGTATTTCCTTTTTATCATTGATGTCCATAGTTTCTCCAGGGTGATGAGTCTCCAGCCCAATTTTACTGCCAAAAAACAGGTGAAAGAAGTCAGCTCCTTGATTACCCAACCTCCCCAGGCCTTTGGTTGCACTATTTTCTCATTTTCTATTACTTTATTAATTTAGATATTTTTATTTTTCTTATATATAAAATATTTGAATATATTTATATACTTTGTTTTCAAGAATGATAAAAAGTGATTCTCAATAATTAAAATGATTTAGGAAAATTTTTTTTTTAAAAGGTAATAATAAACCTCCAAATTCATCACATTATAAAATTGTTCCTCACATCGAGCTGTCTAATGTGATAAATTTGGAGGTTTACTATTACTTTTTAGAAAATAATTTTCTAAATCATATTAATTATTAAGAATCATTTTTTCTCATTCTTCATAATCTGCCCAAAACCTTCCCAATGAAGATTATTTATTTTTGTAGAATATTGTGAGAATATTGGGAAGATTATGAATATTTGGAGGTTGAGATAATCTAGGGACTTAATCCCTACTACAGGATGAACCAAGATTGGTTAATAAATGAATATGACATGATAAAATTATTGAACATAGTCTAGAGCTCCAATGATTGAGAAAATCTAGGGATGTGCTCCCTGTCATTTAATGAAGATTCCTAGCGTTAGAACCAAATCCACATTTTGAGGGATTTTGGAGGGGAAATCTGCCTCTTTCAAGGAGGATGTTTCGCCATCTATTTTTATAAGTACCAATTCTAATTTTCCTCTAGGGGAAGTATTTCCTAATCTTATTGTGGAGGAAAAGTGTTATTTAGCATCCCTAATTTCATTTCTAACAGGGATGCATATGGATTGATTCAAATAATGAATTTTGGTGTCATATTTATCTTTTAAAGCTTGGTTTCCTTCACATGACTCGAAGTATCCTTGGGCTTGTCCATCCTAGGAACCTTAGAGCCCTATTGTGTAATCTCTTTATCTTCTTTGAATGTTTTGTTCACTTGCATTTTTTAGCACATAGTATCCATGCTTCATTTGATGTAGGTTATATTGGTTAAATGATTGAAGCCATATTTTAAAGGTTATTTATGAATTCACATAAAAAAATTGAAAATTAATGTCCATGATTGATCTACTTGGATTAGTTTACTAGTTCACAATTTTGGAATTTCTGGAAGTATCTTGTAACAAAACAATAGTAATTTTATGCTATTTTTTAGCACATGTTAATGAGGATATTTTGGGTTGATTCCAATTGTATTTATCCTAAAATAATAATATTTGATAAAAAAATTTACACCATATAATTTTCACTTGATCAGGTTAGGAATTGGTAGGTTAACTAACTCACTAGTTCTATAATTTTTGGTTTTTAAAGTACTAATTTTCTGCTATTCTTTAGCACATATTAAAAATGGTATTTTTGAATGATTAAGCTTGGATTGGAGTCCTAAGACATCCTACCTAATAAAAAAATTTACCCCATATCATTTGCATTTAATTTTCTTGGGAATTTGGCAAGTTAACTCGAGCAAGAGACATCTTGTAGCAATCCTGTAGAATGTTTTTTTAGAGACCTTCCTTGCCCAATGTCACTCCAAATTCATGGTAGAAGTATATTTATAGCTTATGAATGCTATGAGAAAACTTTGGTTAAAAATGAGGCTTAGCTATGTCTCCATTTATCTCTTATATTTCTTGCATCTTGAATGTTGATTTCTGCAATTAGTTTAGATTTCCTTTCCGCAATTTACGCATGCAAAGTGTGAATTTCTTCTTGCAAGAGTAATCTAGGACTTTCCTTTCCTGAAAAATAGAATGTATTTCCTTTCCATAAATATAGATTATATTTTCTTAAGTTGTTATTATGATTTACGTTTTTGCAAATATACTAGATTTCATTTCTGCCATTTACTTGCTTGCAAAAGTAAACATTGTTACCAATGAAATAGGTAACCTGACCTCAAAACGGGAACTCTAGCCCAAAAAGTCTCAAAAAACATGAAAAAACACCCCAAAAACAAAAAGTGTGTCTTCCAGAATGCACTTGGTTTTTTTTGAAGGTCAAATTTCAACATTTATAAAGCAGGCAAAAAAAATTATTGTTGGAAAAGGATTTAAAAATAATTCTCAAATAAAAATCCATGGATGAATAACAAAAAAAAAAATTGTGTCATAATTTTGACACTTGTAACAATGGAATTAAAGACAACATATTAGGACATTTTTTAAAATCATAAATTTCTAAAATTTTTGAGAGATGATGTAAAAGATAAACAAATACATGTCTGAAGGGCTTATCATTTCGAACAATTTTCATCCATGTTGTTAAAACATAAAATATCTTGACTCTAAACAACCCCAAAATTGTAATTATTGTCAACCATAACATTAAAGATAAAATTTGGTAGCGCATAAAAACCTTAATGACAAGTTGTAAATCTAAAGTTTTTCAATCTTAAGTTTTCAACATACTTGAACAATGAAATTATGGAGAAATTATAAGACTTAAACAATTTTAAAAAATGAACAAGTAAATGAAAAAATTATCATTGAACATAAACAAGTAAGAGTAATTTTAATTTTAAAGGATAAAAACTTATCTTTTTTCAAATCTTAGCATAAGACAAATTTAAATGTAATTTCAACCAAAACCTAAAAATCAAGCATCAAAACAAAGTGTTCCCTTTCAATGACACATATAATTATTAAAATTTTTAAAAGTATCTTATACCAAATGGTAACAATACATAATATCATGGTAATATCACTGCATAATCTAAAAATTCAACATTAGTTTCTATTTTCTATTTTACTCATAATTAAAATATCAACATTGGTACATTGAATATAACATAAATTATTTTTGTAATTCATTGTTGCATTGTCGATATTCTAAAGAGATGAATTCTTCATAATTAAAACATATAATCCAACAAACATAGAAATGTCTCATAACTTCATGAAAAATGAGATGGAAGTCAAAATTTTTATTTCAAGTTACCATGCAAACATCAATTACATAAAAGTGTCTTAGATAGTTATTCAAAATCAAACATAGGTTTTGGCACACCATCATAACCTACATCTTCAGATGAATGGCTCGATGTAGATGAAGATGATCCATATTCTTCTCTTTCATCAACTAGTGCTCCATCTGAGTCAACATGCATGCCCACCATTTCAGAGTTCAAAAGTCTTGTAGATCTATGTCTACATTCTGCAGAGTCCCATCTCAACAGTAATTGTTTTGGTAGCAATTTATTCAAAATATTTATGGTTTGCAACCGAAGAGTTCCTCTCTTTGTCAAATTGAAGTCATACACAAGTATGTTAACATCCTCCAATTTTAAGACATCTGTGCGGCGGCGATTTATATTTGTGCCCTTTCTTTTTCTCTTTCTGCCAATTATTTTTTCCACTACCATCTCTGGGTTGTACACACCATTGAAAGGGTGGGTACTTGTGGCATACCAATGTACATCAACAGCTGTAATCTCTTCATTTTCATTAATGACCTTTATAACCTTGGAAATCCAGAATGGATAGCCAAGTGGATCTTCATCTCCTAACACTACTATCATGCAACCCTCCTTAAGATCCCGCACAGAACCCCTGTAAAGGTCTTCCATGGCTTCATGTTGTGCACGTGATCTTCTAGAACCAATATAGATTTCTCTTTCCTCTACCTGTGGGGAATTAATAATAGCTTGAGGCTATTGTTGTTCAACATTGTGTGTTTCCTGATGTTCATGTTCATTTGGAATATTTTTTGGCCAAAAAAAGGAGTCTCCAAAAGCGTATCCCCATTTATTGATATTGAAATCATATCACTTTTATTACTGAAAAAATACTCCCACCAAACTGAATCAGCAAAATCGAAGTACTCATATGTATCTCTAATACATCTTTTAATTTCCTCTAGACAATCATAATAATTTATGTCTCTCTTCTTCTTTCGTGCATTATGGAGTTTAGCAACTAACTGTAATAACAATATCTTTGATGAAAATATTGGACGCTCTGGAATGAACTTCAAAAATGCTAAACCTGATGATGGTCCCCATTCTTCAACAGTTGAATACTTCTTGCCCCATATAAGTGTTATCCCATCAATTTTTTTGATACGAAATTGATGCTGGAAGCTAATGTCGTTAAGTTATTCAATACATTTCTCCTCACCATGCGATCCAAAAATAAACCTTCATATGTAAATAGTTTCTTCCAACACATGAAAAACAGGCTCTGGAATGTACGATTTCTTAATACATTCAATTAATGATGGCAGGCACACAACACCTTTCCTCCTCAATGTTACTGAAAAACGACTGACCATTTGATCAATATGATCATGAGTATGCCCAACAAGAAGGAAACCAAACCTTATCTTTTTAAAAATCCCCAATTCAACGGGCATGTTTAGATACCCAAAAAGAACTTGATTTTTGTTCTCACGACTTGTGTTGTCTAATTGTAAATACAAAATTTCAGGAAGAATCCCAGAACAATGAGTAACCACATCATGGATTATAGTTATGGTCATATTTGCATCATTGTGAATATTTGGAGTTGTGAAGAAAACTCTTGGAAACATCTTCTCATTAAATACCATACAACTAACCAAGTGAAACTGAATGAAATTTTCCTCCTGTAATTTTTTTGGCGTGTGAAAAAAATGTGGAAGAAGTGTTTTCTTTTGGTCCATACCATCAATTATCAATACCAGATATTTATTTGAATGATCATAACACTTCTTTCGATGTTTATACAACTTTTTCCTTTCACTTGTTTGCTGATTACGATGGTCTTGAAGTTCTTTGACAACGGAATCTGTACATAAAATAAAAGAAACATATGAATAAATATATTTTCATAGTTGATAAGTATCAAATTTTAAAAAACAATGTTTTGAACACATACCTCTTTCTGCCCCTTGAAATTTATCTATTTTTGCTTTAAGAGAAGCACATGTGCTGCAAATCCCCATCCTTGTCTTCTTAGGAATACGAACATTGTTGAATTTAGTTTTCCATACCCTTGTAAAATAAGAATATGTAATAAAATTAACAATTCCTTCAACAACTTCTGCATAATCTTTGTATAACCTGAACATTTCTCGTCTCGAGAAATTATTTGGAATATATATTGTGTCTTTATTTGGCATACACTCTCCATGATTTGAAAATAAGTCTTTCATCCATGTCTTAGCAGTATTTGCAAATGGCCCCACCTCCCGTTTATAACATGCTTCTGAATAATATGTGGGATCCCTTTCCAATCTATCCTGGATTATTGAAAAACGACAATTACCAATTGAATGCAACATTTTGAACGCCTTTCTGCAAAGAAATACATTCCCAATATGATAATCATAACCTGCTAGTGTAGATTGCATGCAACCCACTAAATATGAATTTTGCATGCTTTTATTCATTGACATATATGTTTTCCTTTTCTCCAAAACAAAGTTGAAATCCATATTTTTCAAGCAATCTCTTTGACAACATTCACTTGAAATCAAATGAACGACAAAACTTATTTTTGTGAGATATTTTGTCCTCACCCTTGTATAACTGGAATGCTTTGGATTGATATGAAAAGGTCTACTCCTACTCCTAGTTGCAATATTTGCTTGCAACGGCTTCATCATTCCATCATCCTTTGTAAAAGTAGTTTCATCACCATTAGAAGGAATATTATCCCCACTATCATCATCCTCAAAATAGTTAAGAAATTCATCAACATCATTGCGTGGAAAATTTTCTTTACCATCATCAGTTGAAGAAAACATTTCACAAGAATCATCGACACTTTTGTAACCCTGACTCAAAAGAAATTCTTCACCATCTTGACCCATGCTTTCAAATTCTTCCCTACGAGGATTCAATTCTTCATCACCATGAGTGTCTTTGAAATGGTCACTTGGAGAAAATGCAATATTCAGATCTGTGCCTCTAAAATTATCATTTGCAAGAAACTCTTCATCCTCCCCTTCCTCAGTGGTGCTCTCATAATCCTTGGGATTAGGCATAAATGGAAGCTTTGAATTTGTATTCACTAGAATTTCTTCATCCTACCCCTCCCCTTCCTCGTTGAAGCTCTCATAATCCTTAGGATTAGGAATAAGTGAATGCCTTGAATCTATATTTATTGGAAATTCTTCATCCCCCCCTTCATCAATGGTTAAATTATAATCGTTATTATTAGGATGAAGTGAAAATTTTAGCTTTATAAATTCATCCCCATCTTCATCAGTGGTGCTGGAATAATCCTTAGGATTAGGACGAAGTGGATATTTTGACGTTGCAAATTCTTCATTCCCCTCTTCCTCAGTGGTGCTGACATAATCCTTAGGATTAGGACGAAGTGCATATTTTGACTCTGCAAATTCTTCATTCCCCTCTTCATCTGTGGTGCTGACATAATCCTTAGGATTAAGACAAAGTGGAAATTTTGACTCTGGAATTTTTTCATCCCCCTCTTCATCAATGGTGCTTGCATAATCCTTAGGATTAGGACAGAGTGGAAATTTTGACGCTGTAAATTTTTCATTTCCCTCTTCATCAGTGGTGCTGGCATAATCCTTAGGATTGGGACGAAGTGGATGTTTTGACTTTGAAACATTATCATTCCCCTCTTCATCAGTGGTGCTCGCATAATCCTTATGATTAGGACGAATTTGATATTTTGACTCTGGAAATTTTACATCCCCCTTTTCATAAGTGGTGTTGGCATACTCCTCAGGATTAGGACAGAGTGGATATTTTGACTCTGCAGATTCTTCATTCCCCTCTTCATTTGTTGTTCTCGCATAATCCTTATGATTAAGCTGAAGTGGATATTCTTCATCTCCCTCTTCATCAATGGTGTCCTCATAATCCTTGGGATTAGGACGAAGTGAAACTTTTGACTCTGGAAATTCTTCATCATGCCCTTCATCACTGTTTCTTTCATAATCCTTAGGATTAAGAGTAAGTGGTATAACTGGCGCTCGATTTATAGAAATTTCATTTTGCTGTGCCTCATCAATTTTGTTCTCATCATATTTAGGATTACGACCAAGTCGATTTTTTTATTCTCTATTCATGGTGAATGAACTCCTGTTATATTCATCACTCTGAATAGAGTTGTTGCGTGATGAAGATGTTGATGTTGTACAAAGAAAAACTTTGCCATCAGAAGAAACCATGGCTTTCAACAAGAATAGCTTGAATGATACAAATTCCTCTCCCACTTGCAATATATAACTTAAAGACTAAAAATTTCCCACTAAATTTCCCTCCAAAAAAATTTGCAAAAAAATTTCCCTCCAAAATTTACCCCCAAAAAATTTCGCGAAAAACTTTCCCTCCAAAATTTTCATTTCAAATATTTGGTACAAATATTAGTGAAAAAATGTATTTAACATTTTTTTAATAGACTGTTTGTGTTGAAATATTTTACCGATATTTATATTCAAAATATCCACAAAATATTTCTATCATGGATACCTTCCAAACTAAAATAATATTTTTATTTCAATGATTTAACATTGACTAGATGTAAGTATTAACTATAATATTACTATAATATCTACATGCAAATATTAACTATTTTAACTATAATGACTACATGTAAATATTTTAAATTTTAAATTTTAAACTTACGTTATATTCATCTAAAATATATTTCAAAATTTATTAATAAATTGTTGGTCTTCAAATATTTCACCATACTTTCTATTCAAAATATCCACAAAATATTCCTTTCATGCATGCCTTCAAAACTAAAATAATTTTCTTATTTGAATGGTTTAAGATTGACTACATGTAAATATTTACAAAAATAACAACATGTAAATATTAACTATTTAAACTATAATATTAACTATAATTAACTACATGTAAATATTTTAGATTTTAAAATTTAATCCCATAATTTTAAACATTGAGTACATGTAAATATTAACTATGATAACTAAATGCAAATATTAACTATTTTATCTATAATATTAATTATAATTAACTACATGTAAGTATTTCATATTTTAATTTTTAATCTAAGATTATATTTGAATTATTCAACATTCAGTACATGTAAATATTAAATAAAATATTAACTATGATAACTACATGCAAATATTAAGTATTTTAACTATAGTATGAACTATAATAAACTAAATGTAAATATTTTAAATTTGAAATTTTAATCCCACATTCGTTAAACAGTAAACCAATTAGACAATATTCGCTATATAATAAGAATGATTATTTCTATTCATCACATCACATCAAGTTTTCTGGTATTTGTTAGAGAAAATTTCTGGAGGTGTTGCGTTGGCATTGGTAACTTCGTGGAGGCATTGCATTGGCATTGGAGGCGTTGTGTTGCTATTGGTAATTTTGTGGAGGTGTTGCATTAGCATTGGTAACTTCGTGAAGGCATTGCAATGGCATTGGAGGCATTGTGTTGTTATTCGTAATTTTGTGGAGGCGTTGTGTTGGCATTGGTGACAGCAGTTTTTTGCATTTCAAAGGTTAGTTATTCTTCTATTCTGTCAATTTAAAGACGATTTTGGGGAAAATCTATTTTTCTATAGTTTTTTGTGTCCAAAAACTACTTTTTTAAGGTTTTTAAGTTCAAAATCCATAATTTTTTTATATTTTTTTAGTGAAGAAAATGCAAAAAGAACTAAATTTTTTTGGGTTTTAAGGACAAAAATTTAGAATTTTTTTTCTTTTTTAAGACTTATAGGTTCATCTAGACAGAAAAATCCATAAAACGACCATGCATATAAAAAAAATAGTAATATTATAACATTTTTTATTTGTTTTTTTTTATCATAAATATATCAATGGTTTCATTATTTAAAATGTTTTTTTTGTTTTCATTTGAGAATATATATATATATATATATATATATATATATATATATATATATTTTAAATCTTCAAAAAACATTTCTTTATTTTTTTCTTAATTTATTGTATTGTTATATTAAAACAAATGTTTTTTTTTTTTTTTAATTTATTATATTGTATTGTATTTTTCTTTTAATTATATAATGTTTAAAAACAAAACATAATTGCTATTAAATAAATTGTTTTTTTTAATCTATTTGTTATATTTTGATATTTTTAACCATTATTTTTTTTATTAAATAATGTTTTAATAATTATTTATTAATTATATTATATATATAAAATAAAATAAAATTAAAATTTAAAACAAAATTTAAAACAAAATTTAAAAATTAAAAAAATAAAATAAAAAATAAAAAAACAAAAAATTTAAAAAAAATATGCGTTGGCCGTAGACGCAGATTGTGCTAGTGGGAGGCGCCACGGGGGCTACCCAGCCGGCCCCAGGGCCCCCGCTGAGCGGGGAGGCCGATTCCGGGAATTGCATACAGCGCCCGCGGGGCGCCAGAGGCCGACGGACGGCGCCACGGGGGCTGGCCAAGGCCCTCGCTGGGCGGGGAGGCCTATGCATTTTTTTTTTTCTTTTTTTTTTCTTTTTCTTTTTTTTTTTCTTTTTTTTTAATTTTGTTTTTAAAATTTTTTTTTTATTTTTTTTTTATTTTTTTTATTTTTTTTAATTTGTTTTAATAAAAAAAAAATTATTTATTTATTTATAATTTTTTTTTTAAATTAGTTTTTTTTAATTAATTTGTTTTAATAAAACAATAAAAAATTAATAAAAACATTGTTATATATAAAAATTAAAAAAAAAATTGCTATATAATATAATAAAAACATTTTAAATATAAATCTTCGGGGAAATCACATAATATATTTTGGAACCAACGCATTTCAAACTACCAACTGTAATTCATCATAAAGATAATGAAGATTGGCTAATCTAACTTGCATATTTAAACTAAAAAGTGAGAAGCAACGGTCAAAACCCAAAGAGTTAAAAACGGTCGAAAATTATAAAATAATAAAAATATAACTAACCATCTTTAAAATTAAAAACGGTCAAAAATAAAACCATCAACAATAAAAAATATATTCAAGTCAAAGTCATAAATTATAAAAAATAAATAAAATAATAGAATAAAATCAATAAATAAAATAAATAAATAAATATATGAAAGAATAAAATTAGAAACAAGAAAAAAGGAGAAGAATGAGTAAATCATAACAATAAAAATAAAACTAAAAATTAAAAGACCCACTAAAAGGTAAAATAAAAACCACAGAATTCAAGTCAAAGTCAAAAACTAAAACTAAATAATTTATAAATAAATAAAATAAAACAAATAATTAAATAAATACATGAATGAATAAAAACATTTTTTTTTAAATTAAATTAAAATAACATAAAATAAAATAAAAATAGATTATTTGTATTTTATTTTAATAAATAAATTAACATACATATACCAAAATATAAATAAAATAGAAAAATAAAATAAACAAAATAAAAATTAAAAGACTAAATCATAACAATAAAAATTAAAATTAAAATTAAAAGACCAAATAAAAACCAAAGAATTCAAGTCAAAGTCAAAAACTAAAACTAAATAATTAATCAATAAAATAAATTCAAAAAATAAAATAAATAATTAAATAAATACATGAAAAATAAATAAATAAATACCAAAAATATAAAAACACAAAGAATAAAAGGACTACTACATAGAGTGAAGAGATGGAATCCAACAACTGCTCACTTTCCATCCAACATCCTTGTTCAACGTGCGGGACCTCTTCTCAATCTCAATCGTCTCCCTAAATTTAGGGAGCCCATAAATTCTAGGGGTGACAGGATAATAAAAACATTGTTATATAATAATTCTCAAAAATATCAAAAAATAAATAAATAATCAAATAAAAATTTTATTAAATAACAATTATGTTTTGTTTTTAAACATTATATAATTAAAGAAAAAAACCAATACAATATAATAAATAAATACATTTGTTTTAATATAACAATACAATAAATTTAAAAAAAAAAAAAAAAACTATATAAAAATACAATTAAAAAAATAAAAAATATATAATATTATAACATTTGTTTTTAACATTTAAATATTTAAATTTCTTTTTAAATTTTTTTTTTTTTTAAATTTAAGTATTAAAACAACATTATAAAAAAATTAAATTTTTCTTTTATTTTTTTTAATTGTTTTTATTTTATCAAGTTTATTTTTATTTAATTACTATGTAATGTGAAATAGAAATTTGTAATTTTCAAATATATTAAAAGATTATATAAATTTATAAACTTTTATATTAATTTTTTATAATTTTAAGTTTATAATTTCTTATTTAATTGCTATGTAAAGTAAAATAAATTTTTATTTTATTTTATTTTATTTATTTTTATTTAATTGCTATGTAATGTAAAATTAAATTTTAAAATTTTAAAATATATTAAAAGATTATAAGTTTTTTTTTAAAAATCATTGCTTTAAAAAAAATAAAACTTAATTTTAACATTTGTTATAAATAGTTAGTAATTTTTTTGTTTTTTTTTTAATATTAAACAAAAACTGAAGTTTGAAAATAATAGTTTATTTTTTTTAAATTGTTTTATACAATTTAAACACATTTTTAAATTTTTTATAAAATGTATTCAAAACATATTATATAGATATATATACATATAATTTATAATATTTTGTTTTTAAATGAAAATTTTTATAGTTAATTTTACTGCTTTAATTTCAAACTATTTAGTTTTAGAAATAAATTTTGTTTATTAAATTTATTTTATCCGCAATATTTTTCCATTAACTAATATATATATATATATATATATATATATATATATATATATATCAGGAAAATGGCATCAAAAAATATTTCTGTGAATGTTTCTGCACCTAGGGCAGCAACTCCCAAATCTACGGCAGCAACTCCCAAATCTACAGCTGCAGCTCGACGCACTATGGATACAACTCCCAAATCTAAAGTTGCAGCTGGACGCACTATGGACATTTTTGGATGCAATAAAGATATTGTTGCACACACTAATAAAAGTCAAGCAAGTGGGCACCAGGTTCATTAAAGCTTATTGCTGATTGGAAGAACGCCGAGGAAATAGATAAAACCGATTTCTCATGGTATCTTGAAGACAGTGAAATGGAGGCCGATATACACATCTATCTGATTTGTGGTATGATTGACTTAAATGAGCCATATGATGTGATGGGTAGAGTACGAGACATATGTATGGTCCCGAATACAAACACTATTTATGTTCTTGCAAGGAAGGCTCAGAAACGTGAGAAGGTTAGATATCGTCTATCAATCGTCAAGTATGACACAGATGAAATATCTTCAAAATTTTCTGAAGAAATATCAAGCAACATTGCAAATAACATTGTAAGTATGCTTATTTTTATTTCCTCTATGCATTATTGTAAGGATGATTCAATTTTTTATAAATTATTGATCATTGAAAAGTTTTATTTTGTTTCAAAGGATTTTGTTCCAAGTCTTTCAAACATGTTTGAAGGTATTTATATGTTGGTGCCAAATGTTCTGGATGTGATCAACACTTTCCACAAAGACAAAGCAGAGGAAAGGAGATTGAAGCAAAGAGCAATAGCTCGTGACACTGCAATAGTACAAAGAGGGGATCAACCAAGAGTCACTAAGGTGGGTCAATCTAGTAAACTTAAACATGTTTCTTTTGAAGGTGTCAAACATGAAACCGAAAATTATGATAGAATTAGTGAGGAGGAGATTAGAACTGTTGTGCAAAAGGAGAAAACAGATCAGACACCAAAAAGAAAAATCACCAAAGATGTCTCTCTTTTACCTCATGAAGGAGAGCTTGTTTATAAAAAAATGATATGTTATCCAATAAGACTAGGAAATCAAATATTGGTGAACCTGTAAAGGTCGTGAGCAGCAGTGAAGAACAAATTGAAAGCTCTCACAGAAGCAGAGAAAGCATAACACCAGGTGCTGAGTTAGAGGATGGCATTATTAAAATAAAACAAAATGCTATTTGACAAGAGTTGAGGAAGAATAAATTAATTCTTGGTGGCCAAACATTTGAGCTTAATGTTAACCAATTTTATAGCCCAGATGAAGGACAATCTCAATATCAAATTAGAAAGGCCCATCACCTACATGTATATAATCTGAAAACATTTTTCAGGTTCAATCCATATGTGCATGTGGTGGATTATGTGGTTCTTGTCGATCCACATCAGGTTCCCAACAAACAAGCATTTGAAAAGACAAAATGTTTTGATTATAAATATTATGTAATTGGAGGGAACCATTCAATAGAGGCTAAGAGACAATTGATTGCAGAATATCCCAATAACTATCTTTTTCAAACAATGAAATGCATCATTTACGCTGGCTTAACAGAAATGGAATCAAAGTTATTGGCATGGGATCATAATGCAGATAATGAGTATAGAATGAAAATGAATTTCATCCAAAGGGTCAGATTTATTCATAATGAATTCATAGAAAAATGTGGTGGGGATAAGACACAAGTTAGTGTAGCATTTCGAAAGGAATGTTTAATGGAAATAGGTTATCAAATTGATGAAAAAAAAGAAAAAGATGGAAAATTGAATACAAATTTCTTCAGAGGCACATATAACATTTTTCAATTGGCATTTAGAACTTGGGAGGTATGGGATTTGATTAATGAGATTTTTGATCGGTGGGAGAATATTTCCATAAAAAATCAGAAGGTTAGAAAGATTAAACCCATAATATGTACCAACAGTAAGGGTGGTCCTAAAATGAAGCAGCTTCTAGAGGATATGACTATCACACCTTGGAGAACAATGCAAGTGAAGGATGATAAATTAGTCAAATCAGTATTATCCCGTGTGAATTTGGGTGAATTATCAATGGAAGAAATGTGTGCAGAATTTCAAAAGTAAGTTTCTTGAATTATTTCTTATTTTTCTTTCATTATAATTTTCTTCTAAATAAAACATAATGATGTTGGTAGAATTTGTTATACATGTCAGTATATTAACGCTTTTAACTTAATTTATTCAGTTAGAAAAATTTTATGAAAATACAAGAACACATGGTTAAAATGTTGAATGAAGACAATTGGGATGATGTTGTATGCAACTACCCAAAAGGAAGTTCTATATCAACACTAAAAGAGTTTTATATTGCATTCAATAAGGTATGTTGATTTATAAATTCATTTTATTCATATTTAAACTATTTTTATTTTATTACTTATATATATATATATATATGTCATTAAAGATGTCGAAGAAGGATGGAAATGGAGTACCATATACTTTCAAAAGTTTTATTGAAGAAATTAAGATGGAGAACATGAGAAGGAAGCGTCTTATGAATGTTGAACTTGATCCTACTCTTAATCATTACATTTGGAATGGGCTCGAAAGTGTCCAATATCAAATAATATAAGGTGACTGTGAAGCTACATCACTAATACCTAAAAGGGAATATGACCTAGTTATTGCAGATATTCCTCATGGTTTCAATTTCCCAGACATTGAATATGATAGAGAACCATATACTTATCAAGCTTTTAGTAAAGTGGTTACGGGTTTTCAAGAAGTGACAACATCACCACTTTAGCGATTTGTGACATTTCATTCAGACACATAGTTTCCAATGTTATTAACAAGCTTCAAGGGTAAAGCAAACTCAAGGATGCAACTTACATGGTAAGACTTTGAAATTGTATTTTTGATTCCTCCTAAATTTTTTTATTCATGTAAAATTTAATTAAACTTTTACTATGTTATGTTACAGGAAAAAGTCAAATATTGTTTCTTCCGAAGATCAGCCTATTATAAATGATTGTGAGTTCATCCATGTTGAATGTTGGACAAAATACGATAGCTATAAGCATATTATTATGAATCGAGTATATGGGAAGAGTCATAGTCAAGTATTGGTTTATGATGCAATTGTAAGAAAACTAACATACGAGGATAAAGATGCAAAAGGAGATATAGTTAACATTTATCAAAAACCACAAACATTGATTAACTATCTTATAGATCTATGTTCAAATGAAGGAGAATGGGTTTTGGATTTATTCTCAAGTTCAGGTAAGTTTTATTATACAAATTTAAATTTAAATATTGTATTTTTTACTTTTTATGTCTCCATACTAATTTTCTTACTTATTTTTTTTGTGCTTGATGATTAGGTACAACACTAGCATGTTGCCTACTAAAAGGAAGAAATTGCATTTCCATTGAGAAAAACCCAGTTCAATGCAAATTTATTCAACAAAGAATTAACACTCTTAAATTCCTTCCAGATGCGAAGCAAGAAGTTGGTTTGAGGAAAGGAGATTTTAATGAATCACGTGTGGTAAAAAAAGCATAGGAACCTCAACCACCATTATATGGAATGATTGGAAAGGGACACTTTGGAAGATTTGCTGACATGAAAGATCCATTAGAAGACGACAATGATCAAAATGAAGAAGAAAATGCCGCGGAAGAAGCCATCAATGTTGTTCTAGATGATGTTGAAGATGTATTAGTTGATATTGTTGATGATGTTTAAGTTATGCTTGTAAACAAAGCTTATTTTTGAGAACTATTAATCAGTTTTACTTGTAATGTTTAGACTTTGATATTTTATGAGAGCAACCCTTATTTTTTTCAAAAAACATGTGATTTCTATTATTTTTTGACATAAAATTCAATAAAAATGTTATTTTCTTAAGTTTTTTGTTAAGATTCTCCCAAAAAATTAGTTTATTTAACATGTTTTTTCGAACAAAAGGTCTGTAAAAGTGTATTTTTTGCATTGTATTTATATTGAAAAATTGTATTTTTTTGTCATATGGTTCAAAATATTGGTTTTTAGCGACAATTATTTGATGTGCATTGAAAAATTATTTAACAATACATAAACATGTAGAAAATATAAACTTTAGAATATTGACCCTTTTTCCATCTTTTATCTATGTGAAAAAGTGAAGATATCATTACAAGTTTTTATTTAAATTTTTTTTTTAATTTTTTTTTAATTTTTAAAACACAAGTACATAAATGCACTTAAAAATAAACATTTCACGGAAGAAGAAGACATTAGAAAATATATAGTGTCAAAATCAATCCTATAAAAAAACGTTGGTGATGATACACCACCACTATTCAAAATCGAAGGTTGAACCAATTTTATCCATTGAAACTGGTGGAATATTTAAAGGTCGCCAATATTCTAGAAGAAATATTGAGCAGGCCCAACCAAACACTATTTCAAGTAATCCATCCCAAAGTAAGGACAATTTCCAAGTTCAAACTCAAAACAAAACTAAGCCAAAGCCGAAAAATAATGATATTACATTAGATGTAGATATGACTAATGTTTTAGCTAAGGTTAATGTGAAAGTTCCCCTTATGGAAATGTCTAAGCTTCCTTACCAAAGGAAGCATGATAAGAAGGCATTTGATTTTGAAGATGAGCCCGATGAGCCTCCTATTATTTTGCAAAATATGTACTTTGATAAGAGAAATAGAGTTCATGAGTCGTTCTTATTTTCCTTGGTGATCAATAATCTTATACTTCACAAGTGTTTGCTTGATTCAACTACCTCTGCCAATTTCATGCCATTAAAGCTCATGCATCAATTAGAAATGAACATCACCAGGACATATAAGAGTGTTTGTGGTTTTGATTCCAAATCTATTCCTATGTATGGCCTCATTAAATATGTGAAGGTATCATTGGAGGCTAACAAAAACATTGTTGTATTGATGGATATTGTAGTCATTGATGTACTAAGTGCCTAGGGCATGCTATTATCAAGAAAATGGTGTGCTTCAATAGGCTGTCCTTAGTAATAATGAGATCATAGTCAGTAAAAACCCAAAGGCTGTGAGTCAAAAACCTCCTAGTGGGCCTTCAAAATCAATGAAGTTGTAGGAATTTAGAAGGTAAGTTCCTTAGATCAAACAGAAAAGGTCACCGCTCACAAATAGATCACAAATCAGTACACCGGTATATCACATGGTTAAAACCCTCAAAGAGGGAAACAGTCCACAGTCTGAGCCAATGCGGCCACTTCAGTCAATTTACTAATATAAAAGGAAAATTTACATAAGCTTCTCTCATAAATGGTTACCGGACAAATGACCCTCCATGCTCTTTAAATAGAGATCATAGACCAATCGGGTGTCAAGCTACGGATCAAGTGTCATTAATACCGAGGAGAGAGTGAACCGTCGGATCACTACAATTCATGACCATCGGATTATAAGTTACAAATGTACATAGTAAAGAAACACACTTTACCTAACTTTACACTAGACCACGTTATACTTAACTATTTCCTATGTGTCAGAATATCCTAACATCCTCCCTTAAGAACAACTTGGGATAGGATTGAAGGATTTACAAAGGTGACACCAAAGGAGACTATTTCCTATGTGTCGAAATATCCTAGCATCCCCCCTTAAGAACAACTTGGGATAGGATTGAAGGATTTACAAAGGTGACACAATAGGATAAGGAAGGAGGCATTATGTCCTATCCCCCCCTTAATGATAACTTCCTGAACTCCAAGCATAGATCGAAGTTTGGTAAACTTTGCTTCTGTGAGAGCCTTTGTAAAGATATCGGCAACTTGATCATTGGTTGAACAATACTACACTTCAAGAATGCGGTCATGAATGAGCTTTCTGATGAAGTGTATATGAAGCTCAATGTGTTTCATACGCTGATGTTGAATTGGATCTTTGCATAATTGAATGGCACTTTGATTATCACACCAAAGTGTAGTTGGATGATGTTGATGAAGACCAAATTCAGACAGGATCTGACGAAGCCACGTGGCTTCCTTGCTAGTTTCAACTGCACCACGATACTCTGCTTCTGCCTAAGAAAGAGAGATGGAACTTTGTTTCTTACAATACCATGTACTAGGTCATGAACCAAGAGTGAATACATATCCTAGAGTAGAATTTTGATCATCAAGGTCACCAGCCCAATCAGAATCAGTGAAACCAATCAACAGTGGGGATACCCCTGCACTGTAATGAATCCTGAACTGAATTGTACCTCGAATATATCGAAGTATTATTTTAGCTACTTTCCAGTGACTTTCATGAGGTTGGTACATATACCGAGCAACAATACCAACGACAAAGGAAAGGTTAGGATGGGTATGGGTTAGATACAGAAGTTTACCAACAAGTTGATGGTATAAGGTAGCATCAACTTCAGGGGTAGTACAAGTGACTAAAAGCTTGACTCCAGACTGAAAGGGAGAAGGGGTTGGCTTATAGTCTTCCATGTTAAAGTAGCGTAGAAGATCATGGGCATTCTTGGACTGAGAAAGGGTAATACCTTCTTTGGATTGCAAGACTTTAAGACCAAGGAAATAATGCAAGTGTCCTAAGTCTGTCATTTCAAACTTATTTTTGAGGCTATACTTCACATGGTTTATATGGTTGGGATCACTACCAGTAAGGATAAGATCATCAACATAAATAAAAATGATGGTGAAGGACTCACCCACTTTCTTGGTGTAGACAGTGTTGTCCGAATGACACCTAGAAAAGCCATTATCTAATAGGAATCTATCCATTTTGGCATACCAAGCCTGAGGAGCTTGTTTGAGACCATAGAGAGACTTCATAAGGCAACAAACAAGGCTAGATTCATTTTGGATAAATCTAGGGGGTTGTTCCATGTAGATTTCTTCATGCAAATCTCCATGTAAGAAGGAAGATTTAACATCCATCTAATGGACTTCCCATTTAAAGGATGCAGCAAGGGAAAGAACAAGGTAGATATAATTAATTTTGGCAACATGGGAGAAGGTTTTAGTATATTCAATGCCTTCAACTTGTGAAAATCCTTTAGCAACAAGACAAGATTTATGTCTATCCACTTTTCCATCTGGTCCAAACTTTTTTTTATAAACCCATTTACATCTGACAAGTTTTCTTCCCTTAGGAAGAGGAACAAGATCCCAAGTATCGTTTGCCAATAAGGAACGATATTCTTCATTCATAGCTTCATCCCAATCTAAATGACTTGAAGCTTCTTCAAAGGTGTCTAGATCAGTATTTTTTGGAACTTGAGCCAATAAGGAAGGGGCTCTTTCGAACTGAGAACGTGTACAACTTCGATCTGCAGGGTCACCTGTAAGAGAACCTGCTGCATCCCAAGTAGAGTGGACCCATCTTGGAAGCTGTGGAGCTGAAGGAATATCTTTAAGAGGTGGAGGAGGATTATCATCCTCACTGTCATCATCAGAAATAGAAGGAATGCTATAAAAAATAGAAGAGACAACGAGAGGTGGCACATATGTCGAATTAGGCTCGCAGGCCAAAGGTGGCACACTCGCCGAACTCGGCTCGCAAGCCGATATATTTTCATCAAATTTTTCATCTCTTCTAATGATTATATTTTTTGATTTTGGTTGAAGAAGGCTATATCCTTTAACATCTTCAGAATATCCAACAAAAATGCATTTTTCACTCTTAGGTTCTAAGGCTTTATGTTTCGCATTTGGAATATGGGCCCAAGCATCACTTCCAAAAACACGAAAGTGACTTACATATGGTTTGATTGAGCTCTAGGATTCTTCTGGAGTTATATTCCTTAAAACCTTAGTTGGAGTGCGATTTACTATGTAATTTGCACAGTTAATTGCTTCTGCCGAAAAATTGAGACTAAGTCCTTTAGATTGAAGCATACAATTAGCCATTTATTTTAAGGTGCGATTCATCCTTTCAGCTACACCATTTTGTTGTGGAGTATATCGAACAGTATGTTGCAATTGAATGCCATGCTTAGTGAAAAAGTTGATAAATTTGTTGTTAACACATTCTCCTCCATTTTCTGATCTTAACTTAAGAATTTGATGTTCATATTGTTTCTCAACAAAGGCCTTAAAGGCCAAGAACATGTTAAAAACTTCACTCTTGAGTTTTAATAAGTATACCCATGTGCGCCTAGAAAAAATCATCAATGAAAGTTAAGAAGTACTTGCAACCAGAGAAAGAAACAATAGGAAGTGGTCCACATAAATCATTGTGCACAATCTGCAAAGGGGCTGAAGTGTGCCAAGATGCATGTTTGTCAAAACTATCCCGATGATGTTTTCTGAGTACACATTTGGAGAAAACACCATCTCGTCAAGATATCATAGGAAGACCTATCACCATATTTTCTTTCCATAGAGTTTTAAGAGAGCAATAGTTTAAGTGACCAAATCGCTCATGCCAAAGTTTTCTCACTTTATCATTATGAGCAACAAAAATGGAGGGAAGACATGATGACCCAAATTTGTCAAACTTATACAACCTTGTGGAATCATCAGCAGTGCCAGTAGCTAAAATATGTCTAGGATCTTTGAGGTCCTTGATTACAACATCATGAGGTGATAATTCTATTGTTTTCCCTTCACCTGAATGAGTTATCTGATAAATGGATAGAAGGTTGCATGACAAGGTAGGAACACATAGTACATCACTAAACTGACCATTATCTATATGAATGGTTCTAGATCCTACAAGACTAAGAGATCTATCATCACCAACATAAATATGTTTGGTGTTACAATCATTTAAATAAGAAAACGTGGCTTTATTTTTGGCCATGTGGTAAGAAGCTCCAGAATCAATGAGCCACTCATGAGAATGAGAAGAAGAAGATACATTTAATGCATAACTAGATGCTTGACAACCACAAGCAGAAAGTTCCATTCCTAAAGATGAAGTTGAAGATTTCTCCAAATTGATGTGGTGCTTATTCATTGTTGCTTCCAAGGCTTCCATATTCTTAAAACATTTGGACTCTACATGGCCATCATGATTACAAAAGTTTCAATGTCTATTTGTTTTCTTCCCTTTGCTTTTATTTTCCTTATCAGTTTGGTGAGTTGCTTTTTCAGTTTGTGGCTGAAATTGCTTAAGACCCTTGTTTGGTTTAGGACCATACTTTTTAGGATACTGCTTCTTGGGATTCTTTTGATATGGTTGATGTTGCATTGCTAAGGCTTTCTTAAAAGCATTTCCAGTATTGATAATACTAAGGTGTAAGAGTTTTTCTTGTTCTCTTATCAAAAAATCACAAAAGGCATCAAAAGAGGGGGACTTGTAGGTTGTTCCTTGAGAAATGAGGCTTCTCTGGTAGAATGGAAGGTGGAAACAAATACAGAGTATGCAGGTCCAAGCTTAGAAAGAATGGAATAGATAAGGCTACCATCTTCCTTTTTGACCTTACAACCTTCTAAATGAAGTCTAAGGGTCTTGAATTTGGACAAAAAATATTCAATAGAGGATAAATTATTGGGGTCCAAAGTAAGAACCTAATTTTCAAGATGGTGGGCCCTGATTTCATTTTGAATGCCAAAAACAATATTTAGTTTTTTCATAGCTGCATTAGGGGTGTCAATTTCTTAAATATGAAAACAAAGATCTTGAGCAATGGACATTCATATCAACCCTCGTTCTTGATCTTGTTTATTTTCCCATTTAGTAGCTTTATCTCCATCAGTAGGTTTAGTTCCTTGTCCTAAGGCTATTCTATAAAGCCCTTGCTTCTAAGTAAGTCTATCATGTAGGATAGCCATTGGAAATAATTGGTGTTGTTAAGAATAACCGAGCATGCAATTTACATTTTTTTTTAAACTAAAGCTGAAAAGGGCTGAAACTAACTGATCCAATGGAAATATCTCGAAAAATTAGGCTGGTTAAAAAAAAATAGCTCGGAAAATGGCTTTCGGATGAAGAAGTTATGCCTTTTTGAAAAAATGTATTGTAGATGTCGAATAGTTACGTGAAAGGTTGAAAGCTAATGATGAGGTTTTAATTTTTAAAAAAACATTCCCCCCTTTTCAAACTTAATACAATAAGCTCACTTTTAAAAAGAAAACTACTTTATGTGACCCACTTTTATAAATAAGTGAGAGTCATTTTTACAATGTTACTTTTACATGTGCTTTTGAAATAAAACCCTCTTTTTAAAACTGGCAACTTGCCAAAGGGCTTTATAAGAGAAAGTAACTTAACACAAAATTTTTTACAAAAAGAACCTAAAGAGAGAGACTTGAACCCAAGACCTCTATTCTCATAAACTAACTTTACACCAAGTGAGCTAGTAAAATGATTCTGTAATTGTTTGAAAGGAGGAATGGGGTTTTTTTTTCGATTCGATGTGCGTGCTTTTTCCTGCAAAAAAAACACAAAATCCATGCACAAAAAAATACGAAATGCAAGCCTTACGGTAGAATGTTAGACTTTCGGTTAGGCTTACTGGCAAATATCCTTTTTTTGCTATTTCTGATTTCTCGAGATCGCACAAAGACGCGGGGAAGAGCATACGTAGGAAAAAAAATCTCGTCTTCCTGTTTTTGATTTGCTGAGATCGCACACAGCGCAGAGCAAAGAGCATACACAAAGAAGAGGGTATAGATCCAGAAGAAGAAAAAAAAAACATAGGGAACCGAAATAAGCAGACCGATTAATAAATGTAACTGCAAAAAAGATACTTTATACCTCCAGATCTAAAATGACATAACTCGGGCAGCCGGAAACCTTTTCGCATGAAACGAAAGGGGTTCCTTAATGTAAAAGACGCTCCAGACACAAAAGAGCAGTTATTCTAACCCAAAAGTGGTTAGAAATAGTAGATCTGGAAAACGACGGTTGCATGCAATCCAATCGGCTTCGGATTTGGATCAACAATGGATGTGGCCCTCAAAATGGCTCTGATACCATGTAGGAATTTATAGGGTAAGTTCCTTAGATCAAACACCAAAGTTCACTGCTTGCAAAGAGATCACAAATCAATACACTAGTATATCATGTGGTTAAAACCCTCGAATAGAGAAACAATCCACAACCTGAGACAATGCGGCCACTTTAGGCAATTTATTAATATAAAACGAAAATTTACATAAGCTTCTCTCATAAAAGGCTATCGGACAAATGATCCTCCATGCTCTTTAAATAGAGATCGTGGACCAATCGGGTGTTAAGCCACGGATCAAGTGTCATTAATACCGAGGATAGAGTGAACCGTCAGATCACTACAAATCGTGACCGTCGGATTATAAGTTACAAATGTATGTAGTAAAGAAACACGCTTTACCTAACCCTACACTAGACCAAGTTATACTTAACTATTTCCCATGTGTCGGAATATCCTAACAGAAGTCTCTTGCTTCTCAAGAGGTGTGTTATATCAAGAAGTCTAACTCCAGGCCAACCATTCCCAAGAAGTAATGGGTCCAAAAACCAAAGAGGGAATACCAAGTAGGTGACCTTGTTCTGGTTGATAAAGACCTCATATGTGTTATAATTCATGGAAAAGTCAGTGTAGGATAATTTTATATTGTTAAGCTTGATGGTGAACTTTTACCTTCTCTAGTGAATGGGCCCATCTCACTTTCATTGATGAAAACTAACATGTATTCATGATGCATAGTAGTTAGTTGCAATGCATATTGTGTGAGAATTATAACATCATTCATATCATGTTCCATGCTATAATAGGTTGCACTTAGAATAACTTTATTTTCTGTATGGATTTATTATCTTCATATAAAACATGGGTGGTACCCTACAACCAATGCACATGCTCCCAAACAACTTGATTGTAATTTAAAGGTCCGCGAGCCGAGGGATTGATGGATTTCTCATGGACACACTATTCAAGCATATGAAACATGCACTCTACAGGGAGCTCATGTCCCCATGTTGGAGCCAGATGTTACCCACCAAAATGGGTAAACCCGTAGGAGAAAATTGTTCTCCTATTCTTAACAGGTAGCCAGTCAGCCATACAACCAACAACCCCTAACAACCACCACTAAATTATGATATGCCACATATCTCCGCCACTTGCATTAGCCACTTGTTTCTCTCCCATTCGGCATGAGCACATGGATGAAGGTGGGCTTCCACTCAAAAGGTATTGTGGTCATTTTATAATCAGGTGCATAAGATTGTTTCTTCTTGGGCATTTAGTATGGATTCTGGGGTGATCTAGATAAATGATGTGCTTTGACCATGATCTTGTTCTCTCACCTTAAATGGGGGGTTAATATTTGATCCTAGTCTACTAGGACTTCCCTTAATGGCCCAATGGGTATAACACTAGTACATTTGGCGGAAATTCCGACACTTTAGTTCCGACACTTTTGACCAAATGTCGGAAATTTCCCCAAATTTTATCAATTTTTCAAATCTCGCCCACAACTGTCGCTATATCGACGTTTGGAGACAAGTGTCGGTATTGCGACACTTAGAGGTAAGTGTCGATCTTGCAACGTTTGGAGAAAAGCATCGGAATTGCGACGGATTAGAGGAAAGTGTCGGTCTTGCTACACTTAGAGCTAAGTGTCGCTATTGCGACATTTGGAGCAAAGCGTCGGAATTGCGACGGATTGGAGGAAGTGTCGGTCTTGCGACACTTGGAGCTAAGTGTCACTATTGCGACGTTTGGAGCAAAGAGTCAGAATTGTGACGGATTGGAGGAAAGTGTCGGTCTTGCGACACTTGGAGCTAAGTGTCGCTATTGCGACGTTCGGAATAATTCTCATTCATTTTGGAAGAAGTACGCACTTTATGCAGATGATAACTCTTCACACTACCTCTTTTTCTTTACTTATTTTAGTGTTTGTATTATTTAGAAGTCAAGAATACTAGTTTCCTTTTTCCATTCTTATTGAAGTCCCTAAAATATCCATCCTCATCATTCTTCTGTAGTGAAACATGCACAAAAGCAAATATTTTTTTATAACATAGATGCATGCATGTTTTCAGATAACAAGAACAAGTGTCGGTATTGCGACTGTTAGAACAAGTGTGGGTATTGCAACAGTTGTGTCAAGTGCCGGTATTGAGACGTTTAGGAGGCAAGTGTTGTTATTGTTTAGGAACAATCTTAGGGTTTAGGGTTTGGGAGTTATTTATGGTGATCGGGTCTTGTCGTGTGAGGCCGCCCAACGAAACACATTCGTACGGGTCATTTCATTCGAGGGTGCTCGTATCAGTTTTTCTAAGTTGTCACTGCCTGGATGCCTTGTGCACATTCGGGCGGCCCGTTTGCCGTTTTCTCCCTTGTGGCATCATTCGGTCGGGCGCGTCGTGTCGTATCGTGTGAGGTCGCCCGACCGGGCGCGTTCGGGTTGGGCCGTTTCGTTCGAGGGCGCCCGTATCAGTTTTGCTAAGTTGTGAATGCCCGGGTGCCTTGTGCACATTCGGGCGGCCCATTTTCCATTTGCTCCCTTGTGGCATTGTTTGGCCGGGCGCGTCGTGTCGCGTCGTGTGAGGTCGCCCGACCGAGCGCGTTCAGGTCGAGCCGTTTTGTTCAAGGGTGCCCGTATCAGTTTTGCTAAGTTGTGACCACCCAGGGGCCTTGTGCACGTTCGGGCGGCCCATTTTCCATTTGCTCCCTTGTGGCATTGTTCGATCAGGTGCGTCGTATCACGCCGTGTGAGGTCACCTAACTGGGCGCGTTCGGGTCGGGTCGCGTTGTTTCGTTCGAGGGCGCCCATATCAGTTTTTCTAAGTTGTGACCGCCCGGGTGCCTTGTGCACGTTCGGGCGGCCCGTTTTCCATTTTCTCCCTTGTGGCATCATTCGGTCGGGCGCGTCGTGTTGCGCCGTGTGAGGTCGCTTGACCGGGCGCGTTCGAGTCGGGTCGGTCATTTCGTTCGAGGGCGCCCGTATCAGTTTTTCTAAGTTGTGACCGCTCGGGTGCCTTGTGCACGTTCGGGTAGCCCGTTTCCCGTTTTCTCCCTTGTGGCATCGTTCGATCAGGCGCGCCGTGTCGCGTCTTGTGAGGTCGCCCGACCGGGCGCCTTCGGGTCGGGCCATTTTGTTCGAGGGTGCCCGTATGAGTTTTGCTAAGTTGTGACCACCCGGGTGCCTAGTGCACATTCGGGCGGCCCGTTTTCCGTTTTCTCCCTTGTGGCATTGTTCGGTCGGGCGCACCGTGTCGCACCTTGTGAGGTCGCCCGACCGGGAGCGTTCGGGTTAGGTCATTTCGTTAGAGGGCGCCCATATCAGTTTTGCTAAGTTGTGACCGCCCGGGTGCCTTGTGCATGTTTGGGCGGCCCATTTTCCGTTTTCTCCCTTGTGGCATCGTTTGGTCGGGCGCGTTGTGTCATGCCGTGTGAGGTCGCCCGACTGGGTGCATTCGGGTTGGGTCGGGCCATTTCGTTCGAGGGTGCCCGTATTAGTTTTTCTAAGTTGTGACCGCCCAAGTGCCTTATGCATGTTCGGGCGGCCCGTTTTCCATTTTCTCCCTTGTGGCATCGTTCGGTCGTGTGCACCGTGTCGCGTCGTGTGAGGTCGCCCGACCGGGCTCGTTCGGGTCAGGCCGTTTCATTCGAGGGTGCCCATATCAAGTTTGCTAAGTTGTGACCGCCCGGGTGCCTTGTGGACATTCGGGCGGCCCGTTTGTCGTTTTCTCCCTTGTGACATCGTTCGGTCAGGCGCGCTGTGTAGCGCCGTGTGAGGTCGCCTGACCGGGCGCGTTCGGGTTGAGTCGTTTCGTTCAAGGGTGGCCGTATTAGTTTTGCTAAGTTGTGACCGCCCAAGTGCCTTGTGCACGTTTAGGCGGCCCATTTTCCGTTTTCTCCCTTATGGCATCGTTCGATTGGGCACACCGTGTCACGCCGTGTGAGGTCGCCCGACCGGGCGCGTTCAGGTCAGGCCGTTTTGTTCGAGGGCGCTTGTATTAGTTTTGCTAAGTTGTGACTGCCCGGGTGCCTTGTGCACGTTCGGGTGGCCCGTTTTCCATTTTCTCCCTTATGGCATCATTCGTTTAGGCGCGCCATGTTGCGCCGTGTGAGGTCGCTCGACCAGGCGCGTTCGGGTCGAGCCGTTTCATTCGAGGGTGCCCGTATCAGTTTTGCTAAGTTGTGATCACCCAGGTGCCTTGTGCATGTTCGAGTGACCCATTTGTCATTTTCTCCCTTGTGGTATCGTTCGTTCGGGCGCGTCGTGTCGCGCCGTGTGAGGTCGCCTGGTCGGGGGCGTTCGAGTCGGGCCGTTTCGTTCGAGGGTGCCCGTATCAGTTTTGCTAAGTTGTGACCGCCTGGGTGCCTTGTGCACATTCAGGTGGCCCGTTTTCCATTTTCTCCCTTGTGGCATCGTTCGATCGAGCGCGTCGTGTCGCGCCGTGTGAGGTCGCCCGACCGGGCGCATTCGGGTCGGGTCGTTTCGTTCGAGGGCGTCTGTATCAGTTTTGCTAAGTTGTGATCGCCTGGGTGCCTTGTGCACGTTCAGGCAGTCCGTTTGTTGCTTTCTCCCTTGTGGCATCGTTCGGTTGGGCACGCCGTGTTGCCCCGTGTGACGTCACCCGACCGGGCGCGTTCGGGTCGAGCCGTTTCGTTCGAGGGCGCCCATATCAGTTTTGCTAAGTTGTGACCACCCAGGTGCCTTGTGCACGTTCGGGTGGCCCGTTTTCCGTTTGATCCCTTGTGGCATCATTCATTCGGGCGCGTCGTGTTGTGCCGTGTGAGGTTGCCTAACCGGGCGCGTTCGAGTCAGGTCGTTTCGTTCAAGGGCGCCCGTATCAGTTTTTCTAAGTTGTGACCACTCGGGTGCCTTGTGCACGTTCGGGCGACCCATTTTCCATTTGCTCCCTTGTCGCGTCGTTCGGTCGAGCGCGCCGTATGATGTCGCCCGACCGGGCGCGTTCGGGTCAGGTCATTTCGTTCGAGGTAGCCCGTATTAGTTTTGCTAAGTTGTGACCACCCAAGTGCCTTGTACATGTCCGGGCGGCCCGTTTGCCGATTTATCCCCTGTGGTATCATTCGTCGTGTCGGGCCATGTGAGGTCGCCCGACCGGGCGCGTTCGTGCCGAGCCGTTTCATTGGAGGGCGCTCGTATCAGTTTTGTTAAGTTGTGACCGCGCAGGTGCCTTGTGCATGTTCAGGCGGCCCATTTGTCGTTTTTTCCCTTGTGGCATCATTCGGTCGGGCGCGCTGTGTTACGCCGTGTGAGGGCGCCCGACCAAGCGCGTTCAGGTCGGGCCATTTCGTTCGAGGGCGCCTGTATCAGTTTTGCTAAGTTGTGACTGCCTGGGTGCCTTGTGCACGTTCGGGTGACCCATTTGATGTTTGCTCCCTTGTGCACATTCGAGCGGCCCGTTTGCCATTTTCTCCCTTGTGGCATTGTTCGGTCGGGCACGCCGTGTCGTGCCGTGTGAGGTCGCCCAACCGGGCGCGTTCGGGTCGGGCCGTTTCGTTCGAGGGCGCCCGTGTCAGTTTTTCTAAGTTGTGACCACCTAGGTGCCTTGTGCATGTTCGGGTGGCCCATTTTCCGTTTTCTCCCTTGTGGCGTTGTTCGGTCGGGCGTGCCGTGTCGCGCCGTGTGAGGTTGCCCGACCGGGCGCGTTCGGGTCGGGCCATTTCGTTAGAGGGCACCCGTATCAGTTTTTCTAAGTTGTGATTGCCCGGGTGCCTTATGCACGTTCGGGAGGCCCGTTTGTCGTTTGCTCCCTTGTGGCATCGTTCGGTCGGGCGTGCTGTGTTGCGTTGTGTGAGGTCGCCCAACTGGGCATGTTCGGGTCGGGTTGGGCTGTTTCGTTCAAGGGTGCCAGTATCAGTTTTTCTAAGTTGTGAGCGCCCGGGTGCCTTGTGCACGTTCGGGCGGCCCGTTTTCCATTTGCTCCCTTGTGGCATCATTCGTTCGGGCGCGCCGTGTTGTGTTGTGTGAGGTCGCCCGACCAGGCGCATTCGGGTCGGCTCGTTTCATTCGAGGGCGCCCATATCAGTTTTTCTAAGTTGTGACCACCCGGGTGCCTTGTGCATGTTCGGGCGGCCCGTTTTCTGTTTTCTCCCTTGTGGCATCGTTCGGTCGGGCGCATCGTGTCGCGCCATGTGAGGTCGCCCGACCGGGCGCGTTCGGGTTGGGCCGTTTCGTTCAAGGGCGCTCGTATCAATTTTTCTAAGTTGTGACCGCTCGGGTGCCTTCTGCACGTTCAGGCGGCCCATTTTCCATTTGCTCCCCTATGGTATCGTTTTTCGTGTCGCGCCGTGTGAGGTCGCTCGACCAGGCGCGTTCAGGCCGGGCCATTTCGTTCGAGGGTGCCCGTATCAGTTTTGTTAAGTTGTGACTGCCCGGGTGCCTTGTGCACGTTCGGGCGACCCGTTTTCCGTTTTTTCCCTTGTGGCATTGTTCAGTCGAGCGTGTCGTGTCGCGCCATGTGAGGGCACCCGACCAAGCGCGTTCAGGTCGGTCCGTTTCGTTCGAGGGTGCCCATATCAGTTTTGCTAAGTTGTGACCGCCCGGGTGCCTTATGCACGTTCGGGTGGCCCGTTTGTCGTTTTCTCCCTTGTGGCATCGTTCGGTCGGGCGCGCCGTGTGAGGGCACCCGACCAAGCGCGTTCGGGTCGCGTTGTTTCGTTCGAGGGCACCCGTATCAGTTTTGCTAAGTTGTGACTGCCCGGGTGCCTTGTGCATGTTCGAGCGGCCCGTTTTTCGTTTGCTCCCTTGTGGCATCATTCGATCGTTCAACTATCCCTTTTGGGTCGGGTCAGGTCTTGTCATGTGAGGCCGCCCAAGTAAACGCATTCGGGCATGTCAAGTTGGGTTTGGTCGGGTCGTGTCGTGTGAGGCCGCCCAAGGAAACATGTTCGTATGGGTCGAGTCTAGTTGGGTCTGGTTGAGTCATGTCATGTGAGGCCGCCCAAGGAAACATGTTCGTATGGGTCGGGTCGAGTCATGTACTGATGGCGCTCAAGGAAACACATTCGGGCGAGTCGGGTTGGGTCTGGTCGGGTTGGGTTGGGTCGTGTGAGGGTGGTCGTATAAAAAATGCTAAATTGTGACCGCCTTAAAATCCAGTGCCTCCTCATAAGGGACAAGGTTGACAACATTAGGATGTTTTTGCAATAAACAAGGGTATTTCCAAGACACAGTCAGGTGGAGCAAGAGTACAAGAGCCAAATTTCTCATGAATGTGGGACACTCGAACTTAAGATTTTTTGGAGTAGTCATGAGGTGCAGTTTGGTTATTAAGACTTCATCAGATGGCCATTCTCCGGACTCAAATTGTGTGACAATACAATGGCTGAGTTTGAAACTGGAGATTGAACATACATTTGTTTCTACTGCAATATACATTTTCATCAATAAATGTAAGGAAATGGCTAACAAATACTATAAATTAATAAATAAAGAAGACATGGCAACAAGCAACAATACTTACAAAATTGTTACATTGAGACGCAAAGAATAAGCAACTAATGTGCACAAACAGAGACCAATGAAACTATCATCTTAACCCCTAACCCCTTAAACACTAATTCCCAACCCCTAACCCATTTAACCCCCTAAACCATAAACCTCTAAACCCTTAACCCCTAACCCCTAAACCCTTAACCCCTAACCCATTTAACCCCCTAAACCCCTAGTAAACCCCTAACCCATTTGACCCCCTAAACCCTAAACCTATAAACCCTTAACCCCTAACCCCTTAAACCCTAAACCATTCAACCCTTAACCCTAACCCCTTAAACCCTACTTCCTGACCCCTAACCCATATAAACCCCTAAAATATAACCCCATTAGCCCCTAACTTCTAACCCTTAAAATCCTTAACTGATAAATCCCCTAACCCCCTAAACCTCTAACCCATTTAACCCCATAAGCCCTAAACCTATAACCCCTTAACCCCTAACCCATTTAACCCCCTAAACCTCTAAACTCCTAACCTTTAACCCCTAAACCATAAACCTCTAAACTCTTAACCCTAACCCCTAACCCATTTAACCCCCTAAACCCCTAGTAAACCCCTAACCCATTTAACTCCCTAAACCCTAAACCTATAAACCCTTAACCCCTAACCCGTTAAACCTTAAACCATTAAACCCTTAACCCTAACCCCTTAAATCCTAATTCCCGACCCCTAACCCATCTAACCCCCTAAAACCCAACCCCATTAGCCCCTAACTTCTAACCCCTAAAATCCTTAACTGCTAAATCCCCTAACCCCCTAAACCCCTAACCCATTTAACCCCCTAAACCCTAAACCTATAACCCCTTAATCCCTAACCCATTTAAGCCCCTAAACCTCTAAACCCCTAACCCATTTAACCCCTAAACCATAAACCTCTAAACCCTTAACCCCTAACCCCTAACCCATTTAACCCCCTAAACCCTATACCTATAAACCCTTAACCCCTAACCCCTTAAACCCTAAACCATTAAACCCTTAACCCTAACCCCTTAAACCATAATTCCTGACCCCTAACCCATCTAACCCCCTAGAAACTAACCCCATTATTCCCTAACTTCTAACCCCTAAAATCCTTAACTGTTAAATCCCCTAACCCCCTAAAACCCTAACCCATTTAACCCCTAAACCCTAAACCTATAACCCCTTAACCCCTAACCTATTAAACCCTAATTCCCAACCCCTAACCCATTTAACCCCTAAACCATAAACCTCTAAACCCCTAACCCATTTAACCCCTAAACCCTAAACCTCTAAACCCTTAACCACTAACCCTTAAACCCTTAACCCCTAACCCATTTAACCCCCTAAACACCTAACCCATTTAACCCCCTAAACCCTAAACCTCTAAACCCTTAACCCCTAACCCCTTAAACCCTATTTCCCAACCCTAACCCATTTAACCCCCTAAAACCCTAACCCATTTAACCCCCTACCCTAACCCATTTGCTAAGTTGTGACCTCATGGGTGCCTTGTGCACGTTCGTGCGACCCGTTTGTTGTTTCATTTGAGGGTGCCCGCCCAAACCCATTCGGGTCGGGTCGTTTCAGTTGAGGGCGCCTGCCCAAACGCATTCGGGTCAGGTCGTTTCGGTTGAGGGCACTCGCCGGCCCAAACCACTAACACCTAAACCCCTAACCCCTTAACCCATAAACACCTAAACCGTTAATGCTAATTAACCCATAACCCATTAACCCCTCACCCCTAATCCCTCAAATCCTTAACTGCCTAATCCCCTAACCCCTAAGCCCCTAATCCCTAATCCCTTAACCACTAAATCATTATTCACCTAACCCTAATTGTGCCTAAATCCCCTAACCCCTAAGCCCCCAATCCCTAATCCCTTAACCACTAACTCATAATTAATATTCCCCTAACCCCTAAATTTGCTTAAATCCCCTAACCCCTAACCCCGAAATCCAACAACACATAATGATGAAACAATGCTTGGTGATGAACCAATGATCGTCCCAATAAACACAGATTGTTTGTAATTTTCATAAAGGCACAGTTGCCCCCCAAATTTTTGCAGATGTTCAACCAGCTTCCACAGCTAAATAGTAGTAGATTAGATGATGATGGTGCACCAGTACAAGAGAATATTGCAGCAAATATTAGTATTGTCCGAAATGATGTTGTACAAGGTGAAGCATATTAACTACTAACTCATTATTCGACCCCTAACCCCTAAATGCACCTAAATTCCCTAACCCCTAACCCCCAATCCCTAAACCCTTAACCACTAAATCATTATGATGTCCCTAACCCCAATCCCTAATCCCTTAACCACTACTAAATCATTACTCCCCTAACCCCTAAATGTACCTAGATCCCCTAACCCCTAAGCCCCCAATCCCTAACCCCTTAACCTTCACTAACTCATTATTCTAGTCCTAACCCCTAACCGCTAAACCCTAAACCTCTAACCCCTAATCTCCTATTCATCGAACCCCTAAGCCCCTAAAAACTATGCCATGAAAACCCTCCAAAAAATTCTTAAATGATGGGAATTCCTATTCAATATGCGTGAAGCTAGTCATGGAATGTGACAAGTCATCCAAGATACATCCAAATATTTGATTTGTGCCTTGGGGAATGTGAAATAATGGGTAAGATACAATCACTGGTGAGAAAATCATTGGTTCAAAACTATGTGGGAAAAATTCCAGTCAAGCTAAGGGATGGTGTGGCCTAGGTTGGATGCGATCCCTAGGTGATTTTGACGGCTTAAAAGCCCTTGGTTCATGGCTACTCAAATCACATGTTAGGCATGCAACTCATCTCAAAACTCACATTACCTAACAAAATAAAAGTAATGGATTAATGCACAACTTATTTATTTCCTAGGCATATGTCTAGGTATGTTGACATAATTTATTTACTTATTCATTAGGAATAACATATAATGGTTCAATATATGGAACATTAGAATTTTAAATATCAATATTTTTATTTTCAAAAGTTTGCATAGGATTAGAATATGCACTAAAAAATTTGTGTGACATATCATTATGTATATTATTATTATCGTTCATACAATACAACCCTCCTAGAGCCAAAATCGTTCAAATTTTCTTAATTGATCTATTCAAATTTTCTTAATCGACCTATTCAAATTTTTTTCCCGCTCCGCTTGTTCGACCTTTATGCCTTCTTTCCCATGATTTCATTCTTCCTTATGATGCTTGATTTTTTCCAGATTCTTGCATAAGCATGGACGCTCTGAAACCCTAAAGCGGCCACAGTCCATTAACGGCTTGAAAGCCATAGTAGCTGGTGGAGATATTTCGAGTTTTTCTGATGTTCAGAAATCTGTGGGAGATCTGAAGAGAAATCGATCGTGGAAGAATGCTCTCTTCTTCTGGAAGAATCAGATTGGTATTTCCCTTGTTTTACCCCATTCAAATTCGTTATTTTTTCTTCTACGCTATCTTGGTTATGAGATATAGATGTTTCTACGCTATCTTGGTTATGAGATATCGATGGTTGTAGGTTTGAATTTCTGCACTCTATCTTTGTGGGTCTGTTCAAATTATAGGGATATGGATTCTTCTCCTTTGAACTAACCTAATAAACTCTGAGGCTGTAGGCGAATTGAGGGCGAATTGTAGAATATAGCGAGGAATAGAACACAACAAAAGGGTTTTAAATTATTATGGCACTTTAATGGCCAGTGTAGTAGTAGGACAATGGGGTTCAACCCTAATAAGTAGGAGAGGGGGATTTCTCTTGTCTTCTTCAAGCTCCACTTATCCTCCAAAGTTGGCTTATATTGGCTTAGATTTATATGTCTATTGTCGTTTTGTGCATTTTGTGTAACAGTGTGCCCCCTCTCTCTCTCTCTTTTCTAATGGAAATCTCATGGAGAAACATCCAGGTTCTTCCCTGCATTTCACAGATGGTACTCAGTGTAAATCTGTTGTCACTGATTGTCGTGCATGTCCCTGTTAGGTCATCTATTTAGTCACTTACCAAAGGCAACAAGCCTAAGGCATTTACCCTGAGACCTCATACATAAAACTCAAATCACCACTCAAACTACTTGAGTTACCCCATTTAAAAATTTCATCTGACCAATAAGAACTTAAGCAAGCTCGTTGAGTTTTTAAATGTTTGGAACTATCTCATCTGATCCTTAAGCACTTAAGCAAGAGTTAGATTGCTTATACCTTGCCAATCTTAACCGACCAATGAAGGGCAAACTTATCAAAAGCATGATTGGAGGGGAATAATAACAACTCTTCCTCTTAACCACCCAGGGTGGACCCAATTGACATCTTTATATAATGCAATGATAAAACCTTATGCTCAATGGGTGTTCACAGTTGAGGCTTGTGTTTATGTTGTTTGGTGGGTTATGTGTCTGTCTGTCTACACACAGTTAACTTATACAAATAATCCAAAAAACTTGGTATAACTCTAGGGTCAATATGAGTTGCAAAAGATGGTTTTCTTTCTGCTTTGAAGACCACCCTCAGCAGTTTTTTCCTTTGGTGAAACACATTTCTCATCAATTAGAAATTTTATTTGTGTTTCCTTGTAAACTCCTAATGGCATGTATGTTTTGAAAACAAGCTCTACTGAATTTGATTAAGAATCACCTGTAGGCCCAAATTGCTATAAATCTAGATGCATTGTTTTTCAAACTTTCACTATACATTTCCAAGAAGTACTGACTTTTCAGTGTGTATTATGGTACTTAGAATATAGCCTTGGAATTGAACAGATAAAGTGAAGCAATATCAATTGAGCTTACTAGTTTGTATTCTGTAGACCTTCTTGGTCGGAGTCTAGGATTGATATATCCTTCTAATTCAATATTTATATCACATAAGCTTTTAGGCCAGTGATATTATTTGTCTTTGATTATGACCAGATTTCAAAAACCAACATCACCTGGCCATGCCACTGATTTGTTGAATCCTTAAGTTTTATCATTTTACAGAGAGCTTGGATGTAATATTGATATACGGCTCTCCAGTTCTTTGAGGATGAGAATCCATTTGACTCCTAGACATGCGCACTGTGTTTTTCTCTCACCCCTCATCACAAGATATCCTCTGTCAATCTTGTTTGGTATCCCTCTAATTGTTTTTCAGTCCTGATATTGTTCATGCTTTGTAAAAATTATGAAGCGGATGAAATAGATGAACATGTAAAGGTTATGGCCTTGTAACCAAACTAAATTTTCATACAGATCCTGTTGAATGATGTTTTAATTGATGTCAACATTGGTCTATGAATGCTCTTAATATGTGTCTATGGGTTGCATTAATTAAATCTCTAATTCTCAAGATGTCCTCGAAGCCCAAATTCCTGATCTTATTTTCTTGCACTTGTTGAAGAATTTGAGGATGAATATTAATGATTTTTTTCCCATAACCATCTTCATTTGATTCTCCTTGTCGTGTTGATTCTAATGGTAGGTGGCACATCACGTGGTTCCTCTTGGTTGAGGAGATATGGATTCTTGAAGTTGAAACCCCAATTGTGGTAAAAAAGCCCTAAAGAAGATTCTACAAGGAACTTATGGATTGGTTTATTACTAGTGCTGTTTTAATTCAATCAAAAATTAAATTATGATAGGCCTCTTAGTAAATTTCGTTTGCAAAATAAGTCATGGTCACGGGGAAAATAATTAATTAAATTTGGAAATTATGTCTACCTCCTAAACCAGTTTGTTTTTTGCTCCTAAAATTCAAATTTAAATTCAAATTTGAGGTTGGTTTCCCTCATTTTTTATTAAGTTGACTTAACAAGGAAATTTTCCCTTCTCCTCTATATATAGGGGCTCAAATCCTCCATAAGAGGCAAGATTTATGCGCTATCTTCTGTGATATTTTCCATGCTATGCGGCTTTAAGTAGTCCTGATTATTTGAACCAGTGGGTCGAAGTTTGAGAGGTCTCTTGGGTTAAAAAAAAATTGGGTATTTAGTTTTTTTCAAGGAGAAAAATCTAGAGGGTTCTAAGGCATATATCATCGAGAACATGTGCTATATCAAGGGTGAGTTTATTGACCTTGTGAGGCGAGTCTTTTTTAGGCCAATCAACCCTCTGTGACAGACCTTGTGAGACCATTTTTCAGAGGCCAGTCAACCCTTTGAGGGAGATCTTTCTGAGGAAAAACATAGGTTGTTTCTGAAGTATTTTGCAGACCTTTCTCAGGACTTTTGTCCAATTTGGAGCTCACTTAATGTCTATCTTTTTATTCTTAAGCGATTTGATCAGAGGAAAAACTATTTATGAATTTGTTGAAATTCTAGTGCTTACATCTGAGGCATCTTTCAGAGGCAGGGGTAAATTGTGTTACAACCTTGTTGATCAGAGTCTAAGTACTATTCAGCCCTGTGGGAGATCAATTATGTGGAAGTCTAGATACCTGAATTTGTTTTTTTTACCATCTCATCCCTAGATTGAAATTGTTTGAGAGGCTTTTCCACACAAAATAAAGGGTTATTTCACATTGGTTTATGGTAGCATTTTCTATGGCATAATCTGAGTCTTCTTGTGGAAACTTTCACCTCAAATTCAAGTGCATATTTTCAATTTTATGGAATATTTTAACACATTCTTTATTAACATCTCTAAGGTAATTTTTTGCATCAATTTTTAGTTTCCTTAGGCCACCTAAAACATCCTTCAGTGAGGTATAATGATATTACTCTAAGGACGAGTGTTGGTACGATTTTTTGTATTGGAAACATCTGTGTAGTATAATTTCACTATCAATTTTCAAGCCATTTAAGAATATCTTCAAAGTTATTTTTAAGGTCAAACCTATCAAAGTACTTGGGCCTCAGTAGCCCTAAGAAACCTGATCAATTTTAGGCCACCTATCTTGCATGAGTCTTATCTTATCACTCATTGAAAAGGGCTTCATCTATAGCAATAAGATCCATATATTAAAGGCATGGAAGACTATCACAGGAGCATCAACATTTTGGAATCAAACGGAAGAGAATTGAAAAAAAGATAAGGGAAGATAAGGGTCAGATGAGTGGCATACATATTCAATAATTAGTGGCACATTATATGTGTACTGTCACATTTCATTTTTTTAAAAATATTTTTAGCCTTGCGTCGGCTAAAAATATTTATTTAAACCTATGATTTTTTTGTGATAAAATACCTATTAGATATCATTTTTGGATTCAACTGCGTTAATTTAGTCATTCATCTATGACCATTTCCATGAGAGGTAGTCGTAACTGACTAATTTCTCATGATTTTTGAATAGTCCACTTAGCACTCATTGCATCGGGTGATGCTCACAGGGGTGAAGAAGTGGGATTAAAACTAGTGAAATGAATCACATAGCGTCAATCATCACTTCCGGGGCTTGCACCCGGTAACCAGGACTTCCCGGGAGGTCACCCATCCCAAAACTCCTCTGGCTCAAGCGCGCTTAACTGTGGAGTTTTCCCCACAATCAAGCCCACTTAGCTTGCTACCCCATTTTCAAAACCTTAGCAACTATTGTGCCTCATGAACCATTCAAGAAGAGATCCTCTTATAGTTAAAATACCTATTATTATATTATTTCAAATTGTATGCAGTGTTTTACTTTTGGGTTTTCCAAAGTGTTAAATTCATTTTTAGATTGTTATATTGAAAAGTACAATTTAAACTCACTGACATTTCACAAAAATCATATGGCCATTAAACAACGCAGAACAACAATAATTTTTCAAGGAATCTCGTAACAGAGGAAATGCCCAAAACAGTAACTGCACCAACTGAGCTATGTAGAGGAATAATATGCAATTGTATTTCCTATTCAAATTCTGATAGCAATTCAAATAAAAAAGTAGTTACAGTCCAAAAGTTGGTAATGAGGTCTCTGGATCTGTGATGCCATTTGGAAAAAGATTGCAAATGGGATTGATGGCAACCTGCAGTGGAAAAATACCTAACAGGTTTCTTTGTAGGGCATAAATGGACAAATTAGAAAATGATAGGAGCCTTGAAAGTCTGGGATTCTTTAAGGTTTGGATGGGTTGCCTGACATATGGGAGTGGGACATATGGATATTAACCAGTCAACCATAATGCAAGTTTCAACATTCAATGAATTGCCATTAAAGTAAATGTTGGCATCCATCCGTATGTATGTAGACAGGGCCTGAAACTTCCTTATTGCTCTCAGGTGATTCAAATGCTAAAATTACCTCAATTTCCTAGAGCTGGAAATCTACTCAAATTTCCAATACGGTGTACATGAAACGGCGTGAACTTTTTAGTACTAAAAACCAATCAAACAACGACCAAATGAAACCAGACATCCGATAACTTAACCAAACATATTCATCTTACAACGATAAGTATATTAGGTTTGGAGTATGCAAATTATTTATATTTGAGTAAGATTTTTTTTTATCAGACTTAAGGAAACAGATTAACAGAATATCTTATCACGTTTCATTTTTTTTCTAATATTTTTAGCCTTGCATCGGAAGACTAAAGTTTCATAAGCATTGGAAGACCGAAGCTCTAAACGTCGGAAGAGCGATGATTATTTTTTTAAATATTTTTTATTGTTTCGTCGGAAGAGCGATGTTTCCTAAGCGCTAGAAGATCGACGCTTTCAACCTCAGAAGAGCGACGTCTCTTTTTTTAAATATTTTTACTGTTTCGTCGGAAAAGCAACGTCTCATAAATGTCAGAAGTGCAACGCCTAAACATCGGAAGAAGAAACGTCGGAATTGCGACAGTTGTGTGAAAAATTGATAAACGTCGGAAGACCAACGCTTTAAACGTCGAAAGAGGTAACGTCGGAATTGTGATGCATATGGATCGTCGAAAGACCGACGCTTTGGAAAACGTCGAAAGAATGACGGATTGGAAATTGTCGGAAGAGCAACGGTTTGGAAAACATTAGAAGAGCGACAGTTGTTTGGAAACGCCGGAAAAAGTGTCGCTTTTCCGACACTTTATTGAAGTGTTGGAATTGCGACGTAATGGCTAACCACGTTTTTCTCGGCCTCAAACTGTCGCTCTTGCGATGCCTATGTGTCGGAATAGCGACGAAGTGGCCGTCGGAAATTAGGGGAAATATACTAGTGTAAGAGGGGCACTACTTGGGAATCCCCGTTTGAGATAGCATAGTTACATCTTCCCCTGTGTCATGATTAACACTTTCCATCACACATTACAATCCCATATTCTACCTCCATTCTTTGGGTTCAACTTATCATGATTTCTTTGGGATTTGGCACCCATATATCCACATACCTAAGTAGGGCCCAAAAAATTTAACCTATGATTTTGATGCAACTGAAATAATTATAGAGAGCATGTCATGGCCACAAAAAACAAAAATAAAGAAAATAAAAATGCAAAATATGGTCAGGGACATAAAAATTAGCACATGGAAACAATCCTAGCATGAGTTCTACTTCACTCATACGACCATCACCCGATTCTTAAGCACATGTTGTCAAAAGAAGGAACCCTTGCATGTCCCAACCTCATTGAAAAATTAACCGAATCATCACTAAGGGGTAATACAATTGCTACATCATTCAAAGCAAGCGCCAAACCTTGAGCTATGAGCATTCATACAAAAAAAATCAAGAATAAGTAAAAGACACACAAGAGGGGTGGAAAAACAAAGGCCGAGTTGGTATGTTAGGTCCCTATAATAGTAGTGTAGCCTCCATATTGTTATTCTTGCGCCCCATGCAACCCCCATATTGTTATTGTTGTGCCCCATAGAAGTGCAATATTTTTATTTGTGTGCCCTTACATTATTATTGTTATGTAGACCCTGATTATATTGTGACCCTTTAGACTCCTATATATACCAAGGAGGTCTTGTCAATTGTATCATCTAAGAATTTTTCATTTATCTGATGTAAAATGAGGTTTCCCCCTCGAGAATGCTTATTTTCAAGTCGTTGATCTATCTTTTGTTTTTTTTGTGATCTGGTTACATAACATTTGGTATCAAAAGCTAAGATGGATGGTTTGAAGGATGGCTTAAAAGTGGACATGGAAGGTTTGAAGGATGAGTATTTTATACAGAAGCATCTAGAACTACTCAAGGGTTGAGGACAAAAATTTCTTGATGGCGAGGGGCATGTTAGGTCCCTATAGTAGTAGGTTGATAGCATGGAGTTTATTTACACAATTTGGTGAAAGGATAGCCTGTTTTGGTGAAAAAAGGATGCTCAATCGAGAAATTTTTAAGTGTTCGATCGATCTGTTGAGGCACTTAAAAATAGCTCGATCAAGCATTTAATCAAACCCTCAATCGAGCTCCTGTGTAACCCCATGTTAGGAGCTCGATCGAGCCTTAAAGCTGGGAATTTTTAAATTTATGTAAATATCAATAATGACATGTAAACTTTCAAACTGTAATTATTTGATAGTTAAAAAGAAAAATTGCTAATTGCATTTGAATATGTAATTAACAATGTTGTGGATTAATTTCTCATTACATTTCTAGAATTTTGGTGTATAGATTTGAAAAAAGATTCTATCCCTCTTGCAATTGAAATTCTAATATTCTTATATATATAATTTAGTAACTTAAAAAATAGTTTTTTAATATTATTTAAATTTTCAATTTCATAATTTAAATAATAAATTCATTCAACATTCACACAAACAAGATAGATGGAACAAATTAACCTGTTGGTTGTGTGGCAAGACAGGCCATACTTCAAACAACTGCCCAGATGGTGAAGAATCCAGAAAAAATAGAGGCAAGAAATCACAGCCTCAGAATAAACAAAAGAAAGTTGTTAAAATAGAGACCCAAATGTTATGTATGAAAGTGGGTCTAGGAATCACAAAACTGATCATTGTCCAAATGTTGTGATTTGTGAACAAATTCAACAACAACAGCTTGAAGAATCATCCTATGATTATTGCAGTTCCTCTTCTTCTAACTCATCAATAGAAGAATTAAATAAGCATATGCAACAATGTTTCTGTTCAGATTCAGATGATTGTCAGTGAATTTATTCTACTGATTTTGATTGTTCAAGTGACATTTCTTTTGAAGAACCGAATCATCAGAAAGAAAAAATATTTATGGCTCAGATTGCTGATGAAGAATAACTAAAAATTCTGTCACAAATTCATGCCATGGAAGAAGGATAAATGAAATATAAGCTTCTTGAAACTTTTTAGAATCAAATTCATTCCTCTAGTTCCAGCAAAGGATCTGCCAAAAAGCCTATCTTTGTGGATGCTTCCTATGAACATAACACAAAAGCCTTCCAGCGTGATCAACTGCAATCTAGAGTTCACACACTCACTTTGGGGGAGGTAAGTAAAGAAATCCACAATCTCAAAAAAGAAATATCTGCACTTAAGCATCAAGTAGCTCAATTAGAAAAAGGCAAGCAACCTTTGGCACAAAATATTTCTGCATGTACAAATGCATACACTCTGCATTCTGCACAAAAATATATTGAATCTCAAGTTGAAATAATTGAAGGGAAAAGAGATCCTACAGTAGGTTTCAGAGAAATGAGGATATTGGCAATTGAATACCAACAACATCATGTTCTCATAAATGTCTGCGTTAAAGGGGAAATGTTTTCCCTAACAGCTTTAATTGATTCAGGTGTATATATAAATATTTTTAATACAAAGGTAATCCCAGCCAAATTTTGGGTTGCAGCTACTAGAAAAGTAGTTGGGCTGGGAGATAAAACCCTTAAATATGAAGTTCCCAAAGCTACCATATGTTTTGATAAGCATTGCATAAAGCTAAAATTTGCAGTAGCAGACATTCCTGTTGATTGTATATTAGGAAATGTCTTTCTTGCAGCTGTGGAACCACATGGTTCAGTCAGACTAAAAGGAAATAGGGTTGGATACTTTGTTACTGTTCCTACTTCTGATGGAGGTAAAAAATAGATTGAAATGCCATGTATTTCAAATCCCAGAGTCTCTACAATGGTTCAGGCTATGAAATAATTAGATAAAGCCGAAACCAAACTGACTGAATTGAAAGATTTAAAATCTACTATCCAAATAGGGGAACAGCTAAAAACCCCTACAGTCATTAATAAAATCTCTGAACTTAAGAAAAAAATTGAAGAAGAATGTTGTTCAGAGGAGCCCAATGCTTTCTGGCACAGAAAGCAATAGTGTTGACCTGCCATACAAATCAAGATATGAAGGAAGGCCTTGCAAGAGCAGAGCTATTCCTATGAACAAGGAATATAGAGATCTCTATGAAAAAGAGATCAAGCAACTATTGGATAGAAAGCTAATAAGATAATCTGACAGTCCATGGAACTGTTATGGATTCTATGTGAATAAAATATCTGAACATATAAGGGGTATACCAAGATTGATCATAAATTACAAACCCTTAAATTCAGTTTTAGCTGACAATACCTATCCAATACCCCACAAGGGTGATTTGTTAACCAGAATTGTAGGAGAAAAAATATTTTCAAAGTTTGATCTCAAATCAGGATTCTGGCAAGTGGCTATTGCAGAAAAAGATAAATTCAAAACTACTTTTAGTGTTCCCGCGGTCACTATGAATGGAATGTTATTCCATTTGGTCTGAAACATGCTCCTTCAAAGTTTCAAAAAGTAATGGACTCAATTTTTAAACCTTATTTTGATTGGTTGATGGTGTACATAGATGATATTCTTATATTTTCCAAGAATATTCATGATCACTTCAAACATGTACAGATTTTCCTGCAAGTGGTCAAAAGAAATGGTCTTGTTTTAAGTAAGAAGAAGATTGAATTATTTCAATCCTCTATCAAGTTCCCTAGTCATACAATCCATAATGGCTGGATATTTCTCCAAAAGATGCCCTTGAATTTGCAGAAAAATTTCCTGATGTCATATGGATAAAACCCAGCTTTAGAGATTTCTGGATGTCTGAACTATGTCAACAGTTTTTATCAGGATTTTGCAAAGGATAGAGCCCTTCTAAATTAGATATTAAGAAATAATCCTTCACCTTGGACTAGTGCTCATACAAATGTTGTAAGAAATATAAAAGCCAAGGTAAAATCTCTTCAAATTCTATATGTTGTTGATGATAATTCTTCTAAAATTGTGGAATCAGATGCCAGCAATTTGGGATGGGGAGGAGTGCTCAAACAGAAGAAGGATGATGAGGAACAAATAATCTAGTTTGCCTCAGGAACTTGGAGCCCGGCAGAAATAAATTATTCTATCATTGAAAGGGAGGTAAAAGCTGCATGGAATTCTATTGATAAATTTGAGATTCATTTGGTCAATACAAATTTTTTATTGAGATCAGATGCTTCTACTTTAAAGAAATTTTTAACAAAGGACATCAAAATTCTTGGTGAAGAAAATTTTGCCAGATGGCAGGCCTTATTTTCCAATTTTGACTTTGATGTAGAACACATTAAAGGATCTGAAAATTGTCTGCCAGACTTTCTTAGCAGAGAGCATATTCAACAACTAGAACATATAATGGTGATTGTAACAGAATGGGACCCTAATCAACAGAAGGAAATACTAAGGTCCATTCCTGAAGATAAAAGTTGGCGTGAGTTTTGTGATCAGTGGAAGCCAACTTGGCAACTTAGAAACACTAAAGTCTTGGATGCCAATCTACAGAATCATACAGACATTCTACACCTAGTCCCTGAAAGAAAGGTGTATCCTAAAGGTAGCAGAAGAAACATTAAGAACTAACTTCCATGACATCGCCATGATATGGTCTGAAGGAAGTGATAGACACAAAGTCTATCACAAATTATTTTGTATAAACAGAACCAGAAATCCTGCATGGACACATAGACTTAATTTTTCCCAGTGGCCAGGAGGAGATCCAAATCTTATTTTTCCTGACACAATATATAATTTTTCAGGTTATAAAAAGCTTTGGTGGGATTTGCTAAATGTTGATGGGAAAAACGAAACCCATTACACAAAGCTAAAGTTTGGTTCAACTTGGATTATGCAACAAAATCAACAGTGTGATTGGCTACAAGACTGGTGGAGTGATTTCGGCATCAACAAAACAACCATTGACCCTGTTTATTATGAATCGTATTTTCAATTGCATTGTGACTAGTGTTTAGAAAATCATATTCCTGAGTGCTTTCATACTCCTTGTAGAACTGCTAGTGATCTTCAACTAACAGACAATCAAATTTTGCATCAGTATATGAGAAAACATTATGAATGGTTGGTCATGACTAAGATTAAACACCAGATTGTATTAAACAAACCCATGATAGTCAGAAGAATTTATACTAAAGCATGGGATGAGCCTTTGTATAAAAGATATCGATTTCCCGGTATTACTCCTTTGAATAATCCGACATAAATGGCTCTCGTGGACTCCATCCAAAAGTATCCACATTGTTCATGATACCTAGTCACGGGTATATTGTGACCGGTTTTCTCGAGGACTTTCTGGTAAAAAGTCTCCTCTTTGTAATATTTTCAGTTTTCCCGTGGGCTTTCTGTACAAAAAAGCATCCACTATGCTTTGTTTTACTTTTTTCCCCACATGTCTTTGTCCAGACTTGGAATCTATGTGTGGATGTCACCTCGGTGTTACCTGAAAACAATGATTCCATTTCCAAGTCACGGGTCCTACAGGAATTTTTGTCCCCTCTCCTTTGTTATATAAGGAGGGTAAGGCTCATTCAAGAGGCATTTGGAGTCGGAGTGAGTGTGTGATAAAGTCTTGTGTTTGTTTTTTTTTTAGTAAGAGATCTAAAGATCTTCTCTTCCTGCTCTGCAACTGCGGATGTCTAGTCTGATCTTCTTGCACCATGAAGGAGATTAAAATCTCTAAGTCTTAGGAGATCTGAGAAGCCTTCGTATCAGTGTGCTCGGCACTGATAAGAACCTAAATTGGCCAGATCAATAGAGAGTCCATTGGTTTGTGTGTTTCATGTTCAAAGACTGAGTCTGTGAATCGGCTAGGTAGCCTCCAGAAAGCTATCTTATTCATTAAGAAGTAAACACTGGTAAATGTCGTCACAGTTTATCTCGAAAAGAAAAAACAGAGTCTGTATCTTAAATCTATAATCTGAAATATTTTGATCAATAAAGAGTGAGAATTTCCTGCATATTTTGAGTACTGAAAACTCTGAGTTTATTTTAAAGTCTGTTGGGGTAGTATTTGTCTTACTTGCTTATACCAGAGGTTCGCCAGAAGTTCGCCAGAAGTTCACCAAAGGGTAGAAGGGACGCCGGACCGTTAAAGGCGAGGGAAGCCGTGTGGAAGGTCGACAGAGTGTGAAATACATGATTAGGTTCGTGTATGGGTTCGTGTATGGATAAACAAGCATAGATAGAGAAGAGACTCAGCAAGGCCAGTCAGCCTGTGTTGTTGTTGCAAGCTTCATCTGGAAGCCCCTGCGTTAAAATTGGTATCAGAGCCAGAAGTGTCATCTGGTTCGAGAAGGTTAGTACTCAAATACAAAACTCTTTGTTGATAAATGGATCCAGCTAGAAGATCTGTTTCTTTCCGAGAATTAGATGGTAAAGATAAAGCTGAAGAAAATCCCCTTAGGGATATGCTTGCATCTGCTTCTAGTCGTGTGATTAATTCTGCTGAATTAGAATACGAAGATTCACAACCATCTTCTAGATGGAAGCTCCCTAGTATTGATGCTTCTCAAGTATATTCAGATCTTACTTTTTTTCATTTGAAGGCCGCTACTAGAATTTCCATTAAGGAATCTATTAGTCAAATACAAGAAAACTTCAAATGTGTACAGTCCATTCCTCTTCTAAATTCTAAGCAACTTCAAGCCGAAGTTAAAAGGCTCAAAAACTCAATACTTGCATTTGGGATGTATTAGAATCGGCATTAATGCTTTGACACATCAAGGGCTAAATACCTTTGTCCTAGCCACTGTCAGAGATCTTACTCATAATAAGTATACTGATTCCTTGATTGGAGGAATAGTTGCCCCTCTGTATATGTTTTTGATGAAACAATCGATAATATTCTTCAGTTACAGATCCAGACCACTGGATTTGATATGATAAGAAAAAGACATAATATAGCCATTCAGACCAGAGGATGTTTCCATCATACCAATACCCTCTATCCTACATTCCTCCACACACCCATTAAAGAATCTAAGTCAAGTGTTGTTGTTCTAACCGATTCCAAAAATCAAAAGGTAGAACATCAAACTATCAAACGGGAAGACCTCACTTTCCCTGAGCACTGGGTTGTATCAAATCCCAAACCGCCAAGTATGAGAAATATTACTTCTGCAAATATCCATGAAGACCAGTCCTCTGCTGTTTTATCTTTTCCTCGAAGATCTACCATAGACAGAAAAAGGATTGACCAAGCCTGCAGAAGTTCTCCTTTGTACAAAGATCCCCTTGAAGTTGACACTGCTTGTTCCAGTTTTGTCACAAATTCTTGTAAACATATTTCTTTTTTTGAGTTTGCCCAAATTGTAAATTTTTCCTCTGTTGAAGTTATTTGTCCAGAATGAAAAATACCTGTAAATTTGAGCAGTCTTGCTGAATTTGTCATTCATGCCAACCATCATCCCAGGACAAGAGAAGCCCCAACTTCTACATCTATAAACCCTTGTCCAAATCCAAAGTGTTCAGATATTCCCTTCCAACATGAGTCTCATCACGTTATGATGATGCATTTTTTACCCTCTTTAGAAAAAGAAGATCCGAGGTTAACAGAAATTTTTAGCCGAATGAGACCACCAAATATGCAAAAATATGGTCTAGGCTACTTAGAAAAACTAAATGACTTAATTGCAGAATCCAGATTTTGTATTTTACTAGAAGATTGTAAAAATACATCAGTCACAGAGATGCACAAATTCTTCACTCTGATGGATGGTTGTTTGAAACATAAAATAAATACCCAGTGGATGAAAGAGATTTTAAACTGGGATATTTACACCCATCCAGAGCAGAATATTTTGGCCTCACTCATACTAGTGAAGAAAAACTTAGATTATCTCAAGAATGGAAAGAATTCATGGACAAATCTTATTCTTGGATATATTTTTATGTTTGGAAAAATATGAAACAATCTGAGAATGTTTTAATTACTGACACTGCATCCTCTACATCTACTCAGCATTCTTGGTCTGCATTAGATGGTAGCAAGATTGAAACCTCATCCACATTTCCTCCTTACAAAGGAATCATCCTTGGAGAAGCTCAAAACTCAGCAAAAGCTATCCATCTAGTTTTGAAGGATGATAATGCTTTAGGCATTGATGGCAGAATCCAAAAATCCAGTGAACAATTAAATTGGACTAACACTGCCATTAAAGGATTGGAAATGAACTATGCTAAAACTTCTGTCATAAAGGAACAGTTTGACAGCTTACAGGTTTCAGTCAATAGTGTAAATAATTGTTTGAATGATCTTCAGTTTTCTTCTTCTGTTTTAAAAAGTTATGCAAGAGAGTCCATAAGAAAATTAGATGAAGTAGAGGGGAAGGTTATACAAGAAATATGCTCTACAAAAGGACTCATAACAGATTTGTCTGAAAGGTTTGACAAAGTAAATATATCCAAAACTGACAAGTCTGTTCCTGCTTCATTCTTGCATAAGAGAAATGTACATATTCAGAATATTGTCAAGTCAATTGACAGATTTCCCCATTTGCTGCCAAAAGAAGTTGCCCAGTCCTCTCAGGAAGAATCTTCAGCAAAAACTGAATCTTCAGAAAAGATTTCTATTTGTTCCTTATTTAAGGAACCAGAAAAAGATTCAGAATCACAGATATTCCCCATCTATGAGCCTCTAGAGAGCCAGTTTACCAGATATTCTGCTCCTAATCTTGGTGGAAAGGGAAAGCTTCCAGAGACCCATACTTTCTATCCAGACTCTCATCGAGAATGGAATATTGATAATTTAAGTTCAGGACAAATAAGGCAAATGATTGATATGATGTTAACAGAATACAAGCTTATGTGCCTAAGAGGAAAGAATGAAATTGAAGCTTGTAAAACTATTATTCAATGTTTTACTGGCACTCTCCTATGATGGTGGGAAACAAAAAAATCTCTAGCCTTAATTGCAAAAATGGAAACTGAACTTTTCAAAGATAAAGTTGGAGACATAATCCACAATATTGATGGCACACCCTAGAATAATATGATTGGAGCTCTCACCTCCATGATTCAAGAACATTGGTGTGGTTCTGAAACAGAAATAGCAGATAAGCACGAAATTATTCTAATGAATATTAAGTGAAATAAATTATCTCAATATGAATATTTCCATAGAGACTGGATGCAACGTATCTATGAGGTAAAAGATTCTAAAAATATTCTCTGGAAACAAGTATATCTTGCAGCTCTTCCGTCTAGATTTGTAGATTTACTGCGTCTGCAAGATGCTTTTCAGTTGCCTTTTGAATCATTTACCTGGGGAGAAATATATTCTATAGTTAATAAAACACTGGTTGGTTTGTGTACAAGTTCTAAAGTAAACAAATCTTTAGAAAAACTTTCTAGATTGCCTGACAGTAAGTCAATTTTCAGCAAGTATGGCTTAAACATTGATGATCCTCTTGTTAAAAGAAGGAAAGCTAAAAGAAAGGCAAAGAAAGCTAGCAAACAATTCAGAAATACTCCAACCAGCAGAAAAAGAAGGGTCACCTCTGGACCCAGAAAAGAAAGAAAGTTTTAATAAATATTATAATTTGTTATGTGAATAAGTGTAACTCAAAAATGTGAATTTGAGGTTGTTGGAAATGTATATTTTATAAAATTCACTAAAGAGTTAATAAACATGATTCTCTGAGTCATAATTGTATCTATTAGAATAGAAGTTATATATATATAATGCAATAATATCCACTTGTTCAGGAAAAAAATGAGTGTAGTAATATTTAATGTAGTTGTAATAGTTGTAAGTTATAATTAATATAGTTGTAATGGATGCAATGATATCTACGGTTATAAATCACTCTCAACCTATAAAATGTGATTACACTCAATTTTTTCCTCAGTTTGCAAAAGTGCGAGGTATATATATAATTTTTAACTCCTAACTTAGGTTTGCAATATATATTTTTAAAATAATAAAAACATAAGGAAATCATAAAATTTAAAACATTATTTGACTAATTTGAATTTGAGTAATCTATATTTAAATGTGTCCATGGGGTCTTGGATAGACGATAATTGGGTTCTATGTTAAGGAACTCCTTGATGTGATGTCACCGATTCAATTTCCCGCCTCGAGCGGGGTGATATATTGGATATGATGATGATGTAATCCCTATAACCCACGCCTCCCATATTTATCTACTTTCACTGGTTTACTTGGTGTAAACATGAGCTAAGAGTCACTATGATAAGACTCAACCTCCTATATGAATTTAAGGAAATGGAGTCAACAACTTAAGACCTTGCTGACTGCCCTCATGTGCTACAGGGCCTTCGGGAGAAACCCAGCCCCTCCAGGTGTCTAACCCTTGAGATAACTCTCTTTTTCACTGAACCGGACCTCATCTACTTTCCTTCCAAGGCATGCAAGCGAATATATCCTTCCAGACGCTCCCATAGGCCTTCCTTCTAGCAAATGTGGACTTTTTTAGGCAGTTCTATGCCAGCGACCCCGAATTCTTAGCCACTTTTTCAAGGCTAGGACTCAGCCCTCTACCTAGAACTCAATGAAACTTCCATAAATTATTAATGACATAGAAACAAAGCTTATAAACCAAAACTTGAACTAGGACTTGACCTAACCTCTCCCAACCTGGACTGATATTTCTTCAAATACTTGGTAAACATGCATCCTACAGGTCATGAATATAAATATGAACATAAGGATTTGAAAACTTATCTGAGGTTTAACAAAAATGATCAATGCCTTCTCGCAATAGTTTTCATAACACCACTTAGGTCTTTCATTCATTATTTGTTAGATGATCCAAATATCATAATATAAAGTTAGGATAAAATATTTATTAAATTAGAATATTTAATAAATATTAGAGAAACTTAGAAATAGAATATTGTTAGAAAAGATAGGACTCTAGAATAGAATCGTATCTTAGGCTCTAAAATAGGAATAATGTTAGTAGATTGGATAGAAGGTCATTTATTGTAAATGGACACTTGTTGTTTTATCAAGTGGTCCATAAATAAATTAACTTAGGACATGTAGTTTATAAATAGGTTATTTTCCTAATTGCAAATGAGTTGAAGTTTACGTGTGTAAACTCTTGCAATTTATATGCAATTTATTTTCTCATTATTAATAAAATTACGTGTATGAGAACACTTCTCTATTATTGTGGTATCAAAGCTTCACTAATACAGCTGACGGGAGAAGGAGATTCCAGCTCTACAAGCCTATGGAAAACTCCAGTAAATTGTTCATAAAATTAATTGGTATGCAGTTTGTCGAGTTTATTTTTTTAAAGGAAAAGAAAATTTCATATTTGATTCTAGATTGTTAAATCTGAAAATCAATTTTTACAATTCAATTTTAAAAATTGATTCTGCCATCCATCAAAAACATCGATTCGTGAGTTTGATTGCTAGCGAAACAGTGAATTTGATCAGGCAAATCGACTCTGGCTCCTACTCTAGTTAGCATAGTTCTAGTTGATTAAAGGCTCCCTCAGACATTCACTTTTGCATTACATGTAACTGTTTTTACTGTCCACCTGCGCAGCTGCTACAACGATCTGCGTACTTTTTTTTTTTTTTTCTTAAGCTGTTGGCCGAGAAAACTATCTCCACGTTGCATACATCCTGCTCTTCACACTGCATTCCATGATTTAATAGAAACATAGCTTAATCAGCCTCCATGTGTAAATCTTTATAATTGCTTCGGCTTCACTACTAAGAATCCGAACCCAAAATTCCCCTGCGCCACTTGCTACTCTCTCCTGCCAGTAAACTTTAGCACTGCTCCCACATTACTCCCATATGTTTGTAGTCTTACCCATTGTTGGATGAGCTCCTGTCGCATTGCTCCCATATTTCTCGATCTCACTGCGGCAAGGTACTTGTCTCCATGTGTTTCCTGTAGAAAACACAGTTTCCGAGAAGAATTTTCGGGCTCATCCCCAGATTCAGCGTCCTCAACCTGGTTGACAGAACAAGGACACTTCTCGATTGGGACGATCTGATGAAATGCTCTTGCAGCTTGGGTAGAAGCGTCTGGAAAAATTCACAGCTTGCTAAATGTAGAGGAAAAATGCTGAGACAGTGTTGAGAAATTTTTGGACAACGTTGAGCTAAAGGCATATGAGAAATGTTGGGATGTAGTGTTGAGGAGAAACACCAGCATGGACAGTGTAGGCAACTTGAAAATATCTTTCCTCTTGCTTGGAAGATATCTACAAAGTAGAATTGATCTACATCAAAATCAAAGGTAGCATAATAGCATGGAGTTTAAAAAGCAAAAGTAAATTTTCAGACTTAAAGTATTTAACTTTATATTTGAAAGTTTGAAAAATTGGAAAAATAAAATGTTTCTATTTGAAAATTGGGAAAGTAAAATATTTCTATTTGAAAAATTGGAAAAATAAAATGTTTCTATTTGAAAATTGGGAAAGTAAAAAATTTCTATTTGAAAAATTGGAAAAATAAAATGTTTCTACTTGAAAATTGGAAAATATGGGAAACTCAAATACTTTTTCTATAAAGTGAAATAGTAAAAAGTTGGGAAATTAAAGTGATTTTTTTATAAATCACTTTTATAAAGTGATTTTAAATTTTGTAAGTTACATGGAGAGATAAGGTATATAATTTTATGTAATTTTTTATTGTTGGAGTAATAAGGATTTTGTAATTTTTGAAGTAATAAGGAGATTCTATGTGTAATTTTTTATATGGAGAGATAAGAGTGATATTGTAACTCAAAGTACTTTTTTACTTTGAGGGGGTGTAGATTTTTTTTAAAGGAAATTTGTAAGAGCATTCTCAAACGGTCAAATTTTGAAAGGATTTCATTGTAAACACTCAATGAGAAATTGACTAGAGCCAAGCGCAAAGTTCAGTCATTTTTCTCTTTTTTCAACGACTATACGAGGGTCAAGGCCAAGCCCCGATATATCGTTTTTTGCATGATGTGTGTCATTTTTTGCGTGGTGTGTTTCATGTGATGAGTTGATCATTTTTGCTTGTGCTTGATTCTTTTGGTGCACTGCTTCAACACTACAATGTCAAAGTTAATTAATCTATTCTCTGATTCTGATAAGCTAGAAGGGGAAAAATCTTATAAGACATGGAAACATCTAATTGAAAGCACTCTCATATATAATGAATTATGGCATGAAATATGTGATGGTGACATTAAGCCAAATAAACCAACAGATGCAGCTTTACTTGCAAAATGGAAAGTAAAAAATGCCGAGGCATTAGCTCTTATAAAGTCTTCAGTTAAAAATGAAATGTACATTCATATTAAAAATGCCTCAGATGCATGGACTGCTTTGCATACATTCAAAGATCTCTTTGATACACAAGTTGAATCAAAGAAGGTTGATCTTCAATTAAAATTGCTCCAACAAAAATTAACTGAAGGTGGTGATGTTCTCGAATATATTTCACGGCTTAAAAACATCAAGCATGAAATAATAAATGTTGGTTTTCAAGTTGTCGATGAAATTTTCTTGATTAAAATTTTAATTACTGGATTGCCATCATCTTACACACATTTTTTGGAAACTTTGCAAGTCACTAGAAAGTTAGAGAAGATAAAGTTTGATGAATTGAGTGATATGTTAGCCCAACATGACAAAAATTTTGGGAAGAAGAAATAGATTGGGGAAGATGTCTTCTTCACAAAGGCTAGCACAAGTAAATCCTCAACTGATAGTTCTAGAAACCGAGGAAGAGGAAATTTCAATCAAAGTCAAGAAACCCACAATGTACAAGGTCATGGTCGCAGTCAAAGCAGAGGAAACAATTTCAACAGAGGTTACAGTTTAGGCAAGAGCAATTTTCAAGGCCAAGGAAAAATCAAGGAAGAGGATATAATCAAGGAAGAGGACAAACTCAAAACAGAGGCCAAAGCAAAGGTAGAGGACAATATCAAGGGAGAGGATAGTATCAAGGCAAAGGCAGAGATTTGAGTCAAATTATTTGCAGGAGGTGTAATAAAGTTGGACATTATGCTGAAGATTGTAGAAATTCCATTGATAAAATTGCCAAGTTTCATCCAAACTATGCATAGTTTGAAAATGATGAAGATGATCCTGATGGTTCAGAATATGTCTTCACCAACACAGAATCAAAAACTTTACAGGTTTCAACCTTTCTTAGAAGTGATTATGAAGATGCATGGATTATAGATACAGGAGCAACCCAACACATGACTTTTTGACGGGACTTCTTTTGGAGCTTCCAACAATGCCATCTCAATTCAATCTATCTAGCTGATAAAACAAAACGTACTCCTTTTTGAAAAGGTGTAGTTAAAGTTTTTCTACTTGGCATTGGAGAAAGAATGATTTCAAATGTATGGTATGTCCCAACATTTAAGAAAAAATTGTTATCTTTAGTCACGATTCGAAAAGCAGGACATTTGGTGATTGTGGAAGATCGCTTAGTTAAAATTAACTTAGTCAAACAGAACATGAAAACAGTGATGGCAGGTTATGAAGATGGAAAACTGTTAAGGATGAAAGGGACAGTTATTCCAAGAAATTCTGACTTTGCAGGAGCAACAAGTATAGACATTTCACCGATCAGATTGTGTCATGTAAGATATGGCCATCTCAACTTTGACAGTCTCTCTCAGTTACAAAAATAGGGAATGGTTAAGGGACTTCCAACCCTCAAAAGGGAAAATGAAAAATGTGAAGCTTGAATTTATGGAAAACAACATCGAGAGACTTTTCCCACAAGTTCATGGCGAGCAAACAAGCGTTTGCAATTGGTTCACAGTGATATTTGTGGACCCTTACAAACTTCGCTAGGAGGATGCAGATATTCCTTACTCTTTGTTGATGATTTTAGTAGGATGACTTGGGTATGTTTTTTGAAGCAAAAGTCCGAAGCATTTGAAAAGTTCAAAACTTTTCGCCAACTTATTGAAAATGAAGTAAAGGAGAAGATTGTCACTCTTAGAACCGACAATGGAGGAGAATTCACTTCAAATGATTTCAAAATGTATTGCATGGATAATGGCATAAAACGACATCTTACCAATGTCTACACTCCACAGCAAAATGGAGTAGTAGAAAGAATGAACCGCACCTTGTTAGGAATGGTGAGATCTGTTTAGTCAATTTAGTGTTCCTAAATTGCTTCCATTAATTATCAACCAAGACTTGTAACTTTGATGGAGTGTAGTGCACTATATGTGCCTAAGTGTCCTTTTCCTTACTTAATTGTTTTGATGTTTTTCTTATTGTTTTGGGGGTTTTGTGTTTTTAGTCCTTAGTGTGTTATCCTAGTTTGAAAGTGAGAATAAATCTAATTAAAAATGAAGCAAAGGAAATGTTATAAAACTAGTTAACTTCCTATAAAGAAATTAGATTTTTATGGACAAGTTCTAAGGTCTAGTTCTAAAAGATAAAACAAGTGTTTCAATTAGTGAATAAACCTAATCCATGGATCTATGACTCAATTGAGATTTAAGAAATGAAAACAGGAAATGCAATTGATAACTCAAACATTGCATTGAATCTAATCATTTAGCCATCCTTGCAAATCATATTCAGATTCAGTTTCAATCAGAATGTCCTTTAAAGAGATTATTAGTTGCAATGGAATGAGGATCTTCTAACTACAACTAATTAAGTGAATGACAAAAAGAATGAAAATGCTAAACAATTACTACTTCTATAAGTCACTAACCATTTTAATATAAGATTTGAAAATAGGAAAAATGGCTTTTACTTGGTTGAACACATCAATTGTCAACTATGAAAGACAGTAAATGAAATCTAAACAATCACTATACCTGTAAGTCACTAACCATTCAATTGTAAACATTTGGTAATATAGACAAACCATTTTTACTCAGTTGGACACAGCAATTGTCAATTATGAAAGTAGTAAATGAAATCTAAACAGTCACTGTACCTATAAGTCACTAACCACTCAGTGATAAAGATTTGGTAATGTAGACAAATGGTTTTTACTCAGTTGGACACAGTAATTGTCAACTATGAAAGAAATAAATGAAATCTAAACAATCACTGTACCTATAAGTCACTAACCATTTAGTGATAAAGATTTGGTAATGTAGACAAATGGTTTTTACTCAGTTGGACACAATAATTGTCAACTATGAAAGCAGTAAATGAAATCTAAACAATTGTTGTACCTATAAGTCACTAACCATTTAGTGATAAAGATTTGGTAATGTAGACAAATGGTTTTTACTTAGTTGGACACAGTAATTGTCAACTATGAAAGCATTAAATGAAATCTGAACAATCACTGTACCTACAAGTCACTAACCATTCAGTGATAAAGATTTGGTAATGTAGACAAATGGTTTTTACTCAGTTGGACACATCAATTGTTAATTATGAAAGCAATAAACATGAGCATAAGCATAAAGAAATACTGAAGAAAGAAACTAAAATAAACCTAGCTAGAAAGCATAAAAACCTCCTTAGCAGCAGGGGCCCTCTGCTACCGATTTGGTGAATTCCTTAGCTCCTTGAAGATGTGATCAAAACAAAATCAAAGAACTAATCTCCTTTATTTAAAAACAGAGTTTGATAAAACAGAGTATCACGCTGTAATTCTGAACTTATGCTATTAACAATTAACCTATTCTTGGTTCTACAAAACCTCTATTTATAAGTAGATTGCACAACTAACTTCGAATAGGAATAGCTACAGGTGTAACTTCAAATTATAATCAAACTGGGACTCTTAGGACTCATGATTTTCTATGGAGCAAATCAAGAGTCCTAATTTCTGTGTAAAACAGTCTCTTTGACTTCGGCTTTGACTATTGGATTAGACTCCTTCAATCGTCGATCTGGTCCTCGTGGATAGGAAGAAATCATGTAGGACGGATTATGGAACTACCCATTTAAGCCATTTCTTTAACTGACACCTATATCATATTCAAATGCAAAAATAGTTGCGGAACGCCTGACCAGCTACGGAATGTCTGTATTCTGTAGCTATACTGCACAAAATTATTAAAACAACAAAAACCATGAAAATACAACATGTTAATCAATTGCATGTATCCTTAAGAAAATCCTAATCATTCTTCATTGATTTTAGGCTTATGAGTTGATGAAAGATGAGTGAAATGAGATGATGGTTTTGTAAAAGAAAAGGAATTTCTAGAGCTCAACAAGATCTATGTTAACTTTCAAAAATTTAAGTCCTATATATTGGGTCGAGGCAATTCATATAGCTGTCTACTTAAGAAACAGATCTCCAACTGCTTCTTTAGATAGAATCACACCTTATGAAGCATGGTTTGGCTTCAAACCTCGAGTTAAAAATCTCAGAGTTTTTGGATCAATATGTTATGCCTTAGTTCCAAAGGAAAAATGAACTAAGCTTGACTCATGAAGCTTGAAGTTCACAATGATTGGGTATTCTGATGAGAAGAAAGGGTACCGAATTTTGTCTAATGGGAAATTTATTATGAGCAGGGATGTGATTTTTGATGAAAATGAGAGTAAGAGTGATGAAGAAATTGAAAGTATTCTTCAACAGTTAGAAACAAAAGGTGATAAAAGAAAATGAAATCTACAAAGTCAACCAAATTCACAAAATTGGTATGAACTTAAGTTTCCTTCATATGAAAATGATTCATCTAGTCCATCTTCTTCACTAACGTTGTCTGGGTCTTCTGGCAGTTCATCCAAATCTCCTAGCAGCAGCAGTTCTTCTGACAGTGACTCTCCGCCCCCAGAATCCACATCAACGAACATCAGTTTACATCAACCCTCTTTACAATGATGGGGATTTTTCACAATCTCAAACTAGTGAACATCAATTACCAAAATGGGCAGTTCAACTTTTGAACGATGTAAGGCCTAATGACAGAATAAAACAAGAACAAGGGGATCACAAAGAAGTGAAGGTAATTTTTTCTTGATAGTAAATGATTTTACTGAACCTTCTACTTATCGAGAGGTAGTGAAACATAAAGAATAGCAATAGGCTATGGTTGATGAATATCAGGCGGTTCTTGACAACAACACTTGGAAACTTGTTCATTGTCCTCAAAATGTTAAACCCATAGGATGCAAATGGGTTTACTGAATTAAGTACAAGCAAAATGGCGATATCGACAAGTACAAAGTAAGACTTGTTGCTAAGGGTTTTGCGTAGCGGGAAGGGATTGATTATGAGGAAACTTTTGCTCCTATAGCTAAATGGAACACCATTCGACTCACACGTGCCTTAGCAGCTCAGCAAGGATGGAAAGTTCATCATATGGATGTAAAAAGTGCTTTCCTCAACGGATATTTATAGGAAGAAGTGTATATGACACAACCACTAGGTTTTGAAATTGAAGGACAGGGACATAAAGTCCGCAAACTGAAAAAGGATTTATATGGGTTAAAACAAGCTCCCCGAGCTTGGTATTCCAAAATGGACGAATACCTTCGGAAATTTGGTTTTCAACGAAGTGAATCTGATGATACCTTGTACAAGGTACAAATCTGGTGACTCTGGTTATGTATGTAGATGATTTGATTATCACTGGCAACAACGATGATCACATTGCACAAGTGAAAAATGAGTTACATGCAAGTTTTAAGATGACAGGTTTGGGACTACTTCACTACTATCTTGGAGTTGAAGTATTCCAACGTCCACATCATATCTTCATTTCTTAGATTAAGTATGCAACAGAAGATTTTCAGCGATTTGGCATGCAGGATTGCAAGCCTGTTCTTACCCCCATGGAACAAAACTTGAAACTTTCAAAATTTGAAGGGGGGGAAATGGTGGATAACATTACTTATCGACAGTTGATTGGAAGCCTAATTTATCTGACAACTACTCGACCAGATCTTTCTTATGACGTCAATATTCTTTCCCTCTTTATGCAGGAACCACGAGACATCCACTAGAATGCAGCCAAAAGAGTTCTTCGTTATATCCAGGGAACAAAATATTTTGGTCTTCTTTACAAAAAGACTAAAAACTTTGTACTTGGTGGATTTTCAGATGCCGACTTTGCTGGCAGATTGATGATAGGGCATCAACCTCAGATTATTTAATGAACATGGGGTCAGCTGCAGTGTCTTGGAGTTGCAAGAAGCAAGCCATAGTGGTCACTTCTTCAGCAGAAGCAGAGTACATATTAGCATGGGAAGCAGGATGTGAGATTGTTTGGTTGCGTAAAGTTTTACAGGACTTGGGAATTCCTCCAGTAGAAGCTACATAGTTATTCATCGACAACCAGTCAGTAATAAAGCTTGCCAAGAATCCAGTTTTTCATTCAAAGACAAAGCATGTGGACACCAAGTATCATCATATCAGATCACTCTTTGCAAAGGATGCCATCAAGCCAATTTATTTTCCTTCAGAAGATCAGACCTCCGATATCTTCACCAAAGCTCTTGGCAGAATAAAATTTACTAAGTTCAGGGATGAACTTGGTATATGTTGTAATGTATCTTTGGATCATATGGGGGAATGTTAGATGATTCAAATATCATAATGTAAAGTTAGGATAAAATATTTATTAAATTAGAATATTTAATAAATATTAGAAAAACTTAGAAATATAATATTGTTATAAAAGATAGGACTCTAGAATAGAGTCGTATCTTAGGCTCTAAAATAGGAATAAAGTTATTAGATTGGATAGAAGGTCATTTATTGTAAATGGACACTTATTGTTTTATCAAGTGGTCCATAAATAAATTAAGTTAGGACATGTAGCTTATAAATATGTTATTTTCTTAATTGCAAATGAGTTGAAGTTTACTTGTGTAAACTCTTGCAATTTCTATGTAATTTCTTTTCTCATTATTAGTAAAATTACGTGTCTGAGGACACTTCTGTATTATTATTCATTTAGTTACAAGTAAACACATGAAGAGAGACATGACTAAGATCTGTCATATAACCATGTTTATGACCAGCATATAACCAGATAAATAACAATGATAGAACATCCATTAAAGCCACATAATAACAAGTACATTTACTCATCAAAAGTAAGAGAAACTTAGCTCTTATTAAACATAGGCAAAAGCCAACCAAGTCCGGGACATCCACGTACCACCCTACCATAGATTGGGTTGAACCAAATCTTTCTTTTATTCAATCACCCCGGTGCCATATTCCAAGCATGAATGTGGTATCTTATGGAATAAACCAATCCATAAGCAACTAAGGGAATCCAGAGGTTAAACCACCTCCACCCTCACCATATCGTGATCTCACCTAAACTGGTTCCGAGATCACAGAACCAAACTGAGTTTGGATGCCTCATAATTCCTTCACCATCCCTTGAGGAATTTTCCTATCTCCACCCACCTGTTGAGGGCTTCTCGGAGAAAACCATCTCCACCCCCAACCCTTGGGATTTTCCCAAGATCACCTCACCTGGATTCAAAATCTTCCAGAAACCCAAAAGCTCAACCTAAAAATGAACCCCATCACACCATGGATATCCGGAAATGGCAAGGCAATGCTAAAATCCACTGTCGAAACCCGACAAAATTCATGTCAGTGACATCAAAAGAACCAAATATCAACATGCACATGGGATGTGTTCCAAAACCAGCTAGGAAATCATACATGCAACCTGTTACCTGCAAGTATTCCTGTTGAGGCTGCTTGATCCAACTTTTTCTTGATTGATCCTTGTTTTCCTTTGCTTTCCTTGTCCTTCCTTTGGTTTCCTTGTACTCCCTTTGCTTGCTTGCTTTCCTTCTCCTCTTGGTGCTCTTCTCCTCTCTGAAACTAATTCCAAAACTGAACTGGAAAATCTCTACCAACCATTAGGGGAATTTTGAGGTCTAAAATGGGCCTCCTAAAGAAATAATAAAATAATAGCTAAACCAATAAAATAATATTCATGAATTTACAATTCAATTTTTGCACCACAATCCATGTAACCATAGTTAAATTCAATTCAAAAGTTGTACCAAAATAAAATTAATAAAAAAATTCTATTGATGTGACTATAAATAAGAAAGAAATTTTCAAGAAAAAGTCATTATCATTGAACAACTAATGCATTTGTCCTTTGTACTTAAATAAGTTAAAATAAAATATAAATATATTTATACATTCTTAATTATATTATATGCTATTAATTAAAATTTATATTATTTAAATTGTATAATAACATGTAATTAATATATTATATAAAAATAATATAATATAATAAATGTATATGGATATGAATTGTTTCTTTCAAGAAATATGAAATGACAATAATATATTTTTATTCAAAAAGTGTGAAATGACATTTATTATGAGTACTTTACTTTGACTTTAAAAGTACTTAGAGCACTACCATGGTTAACCATGAGTTTTTATCCACCATTGAGAATGTGCCAAGTAAGTACCTTTAACTCAAGCAATGCCACATCAACCATTATGGATGATGTCATCCCCTAAAATGTGATTGGTTCTCATAAAGTGAATTTTGATTGTACATTTTCCTTAGGAGGCCCATTTTAGACCTCAAAATTCCCCTAATGTGATACTCCGAGGTCTTTTTATTATTGATGTCTCTAATTTCTTCACTTTCCTTCAATTTCCTCATCACATGCAACATGTGACATTTCACCTTCATTTTCTCCTATTTTCCTTTATTTCCATAAATAAAATGCCAAAAATACATTTTTTCCTTTTCAAAGCCATTGTCATTGTCTTTGCCAATTTCCCCTTAGCCATAAACACAACAAGTGATGCCCACTAGGATATTTTGCCCAACATTCAACTTGGAATAAGGGTCCTTTGGCCACGGTCTTATTTTTCCTTTATTAACTTTTATTACATGAACTTTTAACCCAGAGTTGTTACAGTCCCACCCAAACTTACAAAAAAAAATCTAGATTTAAATGTGCGTATGGAATTATTTTAAAATAATAATATTATAAAATATAATTTAATTTAGTTCATTGTTTTATTTATTTATTTATCACAATTTGACTTATTTTTATGGAAATTTTCTACATAAAAAAATTATAAAATAATTAAGTATAAAAATATGTTATATTGAAAATCAAAACAATAAGCAAACTATCATTTTTAAGAATTTCAAAATTGAAAAAGAAATGTTAAAATATTTTATAGAAAGTTATATATATATTATTATAATTATTTTCTTGGTAAAATTAAATAAAATTTGGGAAATTAGAGTTTGGAATATATTTGAATATTTATAAAAATTATTTGTGAAATAAATAAATTTTATAATTCGCTTAAAGACAAGTATTGAGAGGCTTCATTAATTTTTATTTTTTTTAGATAATTATGATAGTTTGATCGAGCCATTCGAAATTTGAATTTCAAATACTCGATCCGAGTGTTTTAAGCATTCAATTGAGTTGTTGATGACCTAAAAATAGAGTTTTAACTCCTCTTCTGTAGATTTCTCTGGAACAACATTTTGTACCTTAGGGGACTTGGGGCAAATTTTGTCCTTAGGTGGTGGAGTTGATCATGTTGGATTCATGAAGGAATCTTCTATCCAATGGCATATGAGTTTGACATTTTCGAATTCATATGATATTTTCATCTAATGTTTTTTTTTTGTAAGTTAGGCTTAATTCTATTGATGATACAAAATAATATACAAAAAGTTGTGGACCGAGGATAGCTTATGTTAATTAGCCTATCTCCGTCAAAGTTTGGCTCAAAAAGATAAAAAAAAGGAGCTGCCCCTGTCAGGGAAACCAACTCTTATAGGTCATGGTAGATCATGCTTATATATATATATATATTATACTAAGTTATGCTACATTAACATGCACATACCTAATAAAAATATAATTTTTCATTAAAAAAAAAATTAATATGAAAAACTTAGCTCTCCCCTTGTAGATCATGCTCATATATATATTTTTAAAATTACACATTTTAGACAAAGTTATGCTACGTGAACACACACATACCTCTTAAAGATGTGTGAAAATTTGCAAGGACATGCATTTCATTTAATGGAAAAGTGACATATTATACAACACTAAATATTTTTGCAAAAAATATCATTAGGAAAAAAATTTGTCTTTTTACTCTGAATCAAAATTCACAGCGCTTATATGAATTTTGACGGCCTCAATTTGATAAAAGATAAAAAACTTGAAATTTCATGTCGCCACATTTGGCCCAAAAGTGTAAGATCCATCTTCATTCTTTCACCCAGTAGGGTAGCCCCTCTATTGTTATTCTTCTATCCCATGAAGCCCCCATATTGTTATTGTTGTGCCCCATAGAATCCCACTATTGTTATTGTTGTTCCCTTACATTATTATTGTTATGTAGGCCCTGATTATATTGTGACCCTTTAGACTCCTATAGATACCAAGGAAGTCTTGTCAATTGTATCATCCAAGAATTGTTCATTGAATTGATGTAAAAGGAGGTTTCCCCCTCGAAGAGCCTTATTTTCAAATCGTTGATATATATTTTCTTATCTTTTGTGATGTGGTTACATAACATAGTAAATCATGCATCCACGAATTATCCCTCCTCGCATCTATACAATCAAGATATGGACACCCCCATTAGCAGGTCCCTTTGACCATGACACTTGGCCATGAAGTCTTATCCCCTTTGTTATCATCATTATTATTCACTAAGACCTATCAATTGAAGGGTGGACTGAGGAAATGTTACTTCCCCTTAGGGGATGGAAGTAGTTGATAGGGTTGAACTTTAGCTACCTCTACCTAGGGAGAAAAAACCATTGCAAGATTAGAGTCTTGATTTTGTAAGGGGGTCATTATTTTAAGTATTAAATAGCCCTTAACACTCAAGCCTCGTTCACTTATATGCAATAATGATCTTTGTCCCTAATGACTGGTTGCTTTCACTAGAAACTTTGTTGTGATTGTTAGGTGGTTCAACAACCCAGTTCTTGGGCACCTACTCCACAGGTACCCAATCCCTCCAGAGAAGTATATTGGCACAAATACATGAATCGTTTAGACTCTTGGGCCTCATAGAAACAACATCACATGACACATGTCCCTAATCACCTCTTGCAATCAGGACATTAGATCACGTTGTGTCGGATTTGATGATTCTTTAGGATGACACACTTCAACCGGCCTTGACACTATTTGATGGATGGTAGTTGATTTAAAGCCCAGATGAGGATTGTCTCACCTTCAGAGACTAGGGATGTCTAGTTTCATGTGAGAAGCCCTCGATGTTGGAGTAGAGGAGGCCTCTTTGAGAATTTGGATATCAATGGAGACCACTTTGTGGTGCCCCAACTAGATCTTGGGATCCCACAGGAGGTATTGAGGTGGATTTGAGGGCGAACCCTCAAATCACGGACATGACATTCTTCTACATCATCTTGGACACCTCATCACTCTTGGACTTGTCATTTGGAGCGCATTTATTGCAGGACATCAGTCCTAGAGAGCTAGCAACTCACACCTATGGGCTAACTAAGGCATATTTGTGAAAATCTAGTGGGTTGGAGTGTAACCAAAGTTATTTTGTCATCAAACTTGTTTTTAGGGGCTTTGTAGGCTACTTAATGTTATCCTCATATAAATAGAGGAGAGGGTCATTTTATTTCATCATGATCACTTGTGACTTGATTTCAGCCTCTTGATGATTTTAGCCTAGCTTGTATCTTGTGGAGATGTGATTCTATGGATCATTTTTCTCTATTGGAGCTATTTTTTGGCATTGGAGATATTGTCTTGGAGAAATAAAGAATTTTTCATGCCTTTTGTCTTGTATATGAACCTTGTACTTGATAATTTTTTTATCTTATGTCTCATGTATGGAATGTATTGATTATCTATGGTTTTCTATTGTGCCATTTATTCTTGAAGATCAATTCTATAGAATCTAGATATCATCATTGTATACATTACTCATGTATGAAATGTGAATGGAAATCTCCTTAGTGAAACTTTAAAATAGCTCTCCAAATGACCTTGATCCCTCACAAATATAATAGCTAGAGTTTTGATCTAGGGCATCAAAACTCCCTTACTCATTCACAAAATCTAGCCAATACTTCACCTCCACACACTCCATCATCCCAAGGACTAGGAACTGCCCTTGTCAAATTGGTGATCACACATAATTACATCCCTAAACTAAATTTCACTCGCTTATTTATGATTTGGCACTCTTAAGGATAAGTCATCATCTAGGGCTTGGTGTGAATTGGCTTTGAAGGAGAATTTTGGATTGTGGAGAGATTCAACATTGAGGGAAGAGTTGATTGCCTCAAAACCATCTTCCTTTACTGGACAATTTTTACATTTTAAGGCCTAATTCTCTCGCCCAAGGAAATTCCTAGTTTGTAAAGCTTCAATTTGAGGGCTTATTGAAGGTTCCTTTTTCCGTTTTCCTGCTAGTATTCATTGTGGGGAAACCTTTTCTTAGCCTATTGACTCTAGGATAATCCATTTGTCTTGTTATCTCTCAAGCCCTAGGTGAATTGAGTCCTAGTTTGGTCTTGATAGAGGATGTGAGTTCCCTTTTCTTGGTTAATGAGATTTGTCCTTTAGAAGAGTCATCCTCTATAAGCCATTTGTCACCTTGAACCTAGCATAAATTTCATAGGTGGCCTCTCTAATGGGAAGCCTCCCATTGGTGAAAGTCCATAAAGAGTAGGGGGAGTGGTTGTGGTGATAGTGGGCCACATCTCATTGTTGTCACTTAGTCTAGTGTGTTGTATTGTAGGGTGCCCCTTTAGAAGACCTGCTAGATTTTGAGGCAATATGTTGCATTAGAAGATGGAAGTTAGTGTGCAAGAAAAATGGATGTTGATTTCCTTGATAAAATAATTCCTAAAGCATACCAAGAACGAGAAAAAAGGGTGTTGATTTCCTTGATATAATAATTTCTAAAGCCTAGTATTGAAAGCATGCCAAGAATGAATGGTTCCTTAACTTTGTTATATGCTTTTCTGAAAATATCTCTTATAAGTAGAATATCCTAGCCTACTGCTCTTATTGAATCCATACCCTTCTAAACTATCACCATATTGTTATAAATTTAGCTTCATTGGACAAAATAAATACACTCCAATACCAAAGCTTAGAGCTTGAGGCATAATGAATTGATTTACATTGTTATTACCGTAGCTAAAATATTATATCTACTTTATGTTTCTTAAATTGGCAATGCTTCTTGACTTCCATTTCTATATCAAGCATGTGGAAAGCCTAGTTCTATTAATAATATTTGGTCACGGGAGAGTATAATTATATTTTTCTGTCTATCGTTTTAGTTTACATTATATAATTGGTTCTTATCTTTTGACAACTTCGTTCCTTATATTTGTTGCTTTATGGTTTGTACTTTTTCTTTTATAAGAAATTCCATAAATGGATGGGCTTATTTTCTTGATCATATGTTATCACCTTTATATTATATGTATTTCCGATCATGGTATGATCATATACGTTCGACTTTCCTCTGGTCCACCTTCTTTGCATTGTTTTGGGTTTTTCTTATGGTAGGTACCTTGGATGAGAAGCATACTAGGAAGAAATTCAGAGCTTTATGGATGTAATAAAACACCAATCCATAGAATCCAATTATAAATCACCATGTACAAGCTTTGGGCGGTAGCAAATTTAGATTTTATGGAAGTAGTCCAGAATTCTATATAAGGATGTTTATTATGTAAAGCTCTATATTTGTTGCTGATATATTTACTGTAAATTTCTGTATTAATATGTGATATAATCGACTTAATCCAATGAATGGAAAATGAAATGTTCCTTGTCCACTCTCAAAGGCATAAGCAATTCAACTCTATTACATGTAATGAGGCATCCATTTAAGATATATTTCATAAGAATAAGAAATGTTTTAATGAATATCTCAGGTCATTGTCATTTCGAAGATATATTTCCTATTACTTGGAAAGTGAGTCACTTGATTGGGTTATTGTCAATATAAGTTACTTGAATTCCTATATTTGGTGCATAAATGATAAGTGACTTGCCAACATATTCCTATTTTTCCTTAGTGATTACTGTTAGATGCTCAGGAGTGGAGAGAAGAAAAAATTATTCAAATTATGCCGTGTGCTTGTCACATACTTGTCATTAGACAAATGGCTAGAAATCATTCCAAATATTCCTAAGTTGAAATTTTGTTCTCTATTTTTACCAAACAGGTACTTTAATAGTGCAGGACTAAGTGGAGAGATACCATCCTCTTTTCGAAATATTCAAAGCTTGAAAATTTTGTGAGTTTTCATTGCTACTATTCTGGATAGTAGTAGTTTGTTGTTCTTCTTTTTTTGGTACAGACCACAAAATGAGTTCTATACATTGGAAAATTGTTATGAAATATATATTAAGATGATAGTATTTCGATAACATTTTTTTGGTTTTGTGATCCAGATGGGCTTCTGATAATCAATTCACTGGAGGAATACCAGACTTCATTGGAAGTTGGAAGAACCTTACTGATCTGTACGTGTGTGTTCACAGTGTAATTGAGTTGATCTATGATATTTGAAAATTCATAATGTGTATAGATATACGTATGCTCGATTCAATTTTATTTTTTTCTGTGCATGTTTTTGGGCTTCATTCAACTTAATGCTCATATTACTAGAAATGTATTTAGCCTTGTAAATTGTTGCAACATAAATAGACATAGGCAAGAGGGTTGCAGGACATAATTCCTATTCTAGGATGCTTTGGATATTAATAAAATTTCGTGTCGTAAACAGTTGACAGAATCTTGTTATTGTTAGGATAGTAGAAATTTGTTATTGTTAGGATAGTAGAAAATTGGGCTTATTAACACTACCTGATTGGATGTTTCAAGGATTATTTATTTGGGGAATTTTGAGGTAAAAAATGGTTATTTAGGCTACAAAGACGTAATAGTTCTGCCCCAAAGTGTGAAACCTTCCCTTTCTTATCTTGTGATGTCTTCCTCCAAGGGTGCTCTTTATTCTCTCTAAGCCATAGTGGATTTTTATCCTCTCCCATATCGCTTCCCAATTGAATAGATTGATTGTTTGTTGTTCTAGCATTAAAATCACCAATTAGGAATATTTCTCCCTTAGTGCTAAAATTTGAAATATCTTTTTTTAATGCTACATATGGGTCTTCACTGTCTAGATTCCTTTTTTTTGTAAAATTTTGAGCTTTTTGGAGCAAAATAACAAGCAGCCAGCCATATTGTTGGTTGTGTCCATATCTATTATTTTCAGCCATATAAATTGTCTATTTGGGTCTTCTTTCTCCAATTTTATAATCCTGATCCATATTTCTTTTATTAGGACCATTATTCCTCCATACCTGATTTAGTTTCTTTGTTCCAAACAAAGATTTTAGTGTATCTTTCGAAGTCTGGAATTCTACATCCATTGTGTTTGTGTGTTTCCACAAGACAAATAATGTCTTTATCCTCAGCTATGGGCCCCAACCCTGGTCCTCTTCTCCATGGGTAGCCTCTGCAATTCCAACTTACCATGCTTAGGTACTCCCATGGCCCCATATCCTTATTTCTTGTGTGTTAACCTGTCAGTGATTTGGACTTTCCTGTTTTTCAACCATGCCCACTTTCTGACCTCTCTTGCTGACTTTACTTTCTCCCATTCTTTCCTCCTTTCTTCTTGTTGTGCGAGTGTTAAGTCTTCATCTAAGTAGATACAAGTGCCTTTAAGAAACCCTCTATTCTTTAAGATCCTCGCCTTGTCCTCCATGCTTCTTAAACTAACTCTCACATGTCTATTCCTTCCTACTCCCATAATCTCTCCTATCCAGCTTGCTTGTTGAATCCCGTCTGTCGTGCATCTCATCCTTAAGAAAATTCCTTACTAGGATATATGTTCTCTCTTTTTCCCCAAAGTCCTTCAAACCTTTGATGATGATATTTGTCATTTTTTCTTCTCTGTCCATTTCCTCTTTCATTTGTCTCTTGATTTGCTTTTCTATAATTTCCTTTTGTTCACTTGTCTTTTACTACCTCGGCCTAGGATTTAACCTCTTTTATTTTATTTACTTGTTTTCTCTTATTTCCATGTCTACGATTACTGACTGGAACTTTTCCATCTGAATTGTGCTAGCCGCTCTGTTGGCTCAAAACGATTTTTTTTTTTTTTTTTTTTTTTGCTTTTATCTGTTCCATTTCTTGCTTTAGGTTAATTAGCTCTTGCTTCCCTTTCTCCATTTTGTTTTGTAGGATTCTTATCTATTATTTTAACAACTTGTTCTCTCTTTCAATCCTCCCTTTAGCTTTTCTTAGGAGGAAACACCGCTCACAATTCCAAATTTAATCCTTGCTCAGAGATTTGAAATATCGTGGTGTTCTTCCTTAACAGAACTATAGATCGACTCCATTGGGACCGATTTTGGGAGGTGCTCATGCTCAGTTGGACGCAGAATTAAGAAGTTTACTCTTGTGTATTTCATCAATCATTTAGCCTTTCATTTTTCTGAGCTGCATGGATTTATGAAGGGTGGGCATACTGTTGCTGTAGGGGGGAACACAATGCTAATGTTGCGGGTCTCCTAGGTTGAATCTTGTTGAAAAGGGACGAGTTCTACTCCTGTGCGTGGTTGCTAGTCCCATTCTGGAATTGATTCCTTTCCCACTGAGCAAGACCGAGTATCGACAGTTGGTACCTTAGCTCACTCAGAACCAAGTTAGTGGATGCTGCTAGACGTGAAACAAATTCCCCAAAGGCCGAGTTCCTATTTCTGTGCATGATCACGACTTCTGTAAATAACACTGAGGAGGACGAGATCACATCTGAGTATCTTCACGCTATTTTAACTCCATTACTAGGTTGCGTGCCATCTCTGAGGCAAATATTGTGTGGATTATTGGCTGTATGAGGGACATCTCGAAGTTCTGGAACTAAGTTCATTTCTAGGCAACGTTTTCATCAATCAAACGCTGAAATGCTACTGCCAATGGACTGATATTTATATTTACAGAGCATCCTTGCTGCTACCAATATTAACCAGTACTATGATGACTGTTATTTAAATCTGGTTCCTTATTTCTATTCACTGGATGTGCTTGAGATGTATTTGGGAGTGTGTTCCATACATATATGCTACCTCTGTTGAAAGGAAATTCCCTTACTGAGTTCTTGGGAACTGTCATCTAACACCAGGAAGAGACTACTGCGGAGAAGAGAACAGAGCGGAGGGGTCAAGGATACAACTCCCTGTGCATGCATCTTTCTCCCTGAGTATTTCACTGGCCATAAACTCATGGTATGCTGTCAAGGGTGGTTCAAATCTGCCTTCACAAGCTGACTAGACATGTAAATAAACTTGGAGCCGAAGCTAATTGCTTCAAACATGAACACTCTCACTGTGCCACAAATTTGAGAAGCACGTATCTCTCTGCTGGCAGTTTGATGTATAGGGTGCGTCATTATCATTTCTGTTGTGTATTTAATTAGGGGACTGAAAATTAATGTTATATAAACTACCCAGAATGTCTCTGTTAAGAAATTTTATCAGTCATTTCGTAAAATCCCTGAGAGGGAAAAAAAAAGAATATCAGTTGTTGGTTGAAGCTATTCATTCTCTGTATGATTCATTGTGTGTTCACAGTAAATATATTTCATCTACAACAGTGGATGGTGTAACATATTTGACAAAAAATTCTACCTGAAATATTCATTGAAATCTCAGAAATTTGGGGTCATTGGGGAAATTCCCTCAGGAGTAATCTTGCTGTGAGTATAATAGAACTATCATAGGAGATTTACAAAGGGAATGGGTACTGAAAATACCCTAGAAGACCTCAAAGATGCCCTTAATAATCTAGGGAGAAGATGGGAGCAACAACAGTTTAAGACATTACTTGGTTATTCTTTGGGCCAAGAAATAAAGAAGAACAACAAACTTTTCTCAAGAGCGTCTTTTCCATTCTTCAGAAAGAACAACCAAGAGATGTGCAGAAAGGGCAGTAAATAGGACACAAAATCTTTGCACTTGGGACAGATCTGAAACATATGAGGGTTCAAACTAGATGAACTAGATGCACTCCTTTCTGAAGTGAACCAGATAGAGGGGAAGAAACTAATTTGGGCTCTAAAACCAACTATGCTTTCTGAACCAGATAGAGGGGAAGAAACTAATTTGGGCTCTAAAACCAACTATGCTTTCTCTTATACAACACAAGTTCTTGGAGGAACCTTGTGAAGGGGTCAGACTTCCAGTTGCATCCTGTCTCAGTGACATTATGAGGTTGACAACACCCATACGTCCTTACAATGATGATGTTATGAGGAGAGTTTTCAGATTGATAGTAGAGACCCTTCAGGATTTGGATAACACTGTGGATCTTACCTTTGGGAAAAAGCTCTGAACCTATGACATCATGTTTGATCTAGATTGTGATGACGTTATTTTTCAAATGTTCCAATACTTCTTCAGCATTAAGAAAGATCATCCAGAGACGTTCAAAGCACACATGCATTCCATCTTGTCTTCAGTTATGGGAGACCATGATGCCATCTGCAAGAAGTTACAAGCTAAGTTGTTGGCCATTTGGAGAAAGGAACAAATGGTCTCACCCACATCTTATGAGCTAGCCGAAAGGTTGTTTGAGGAGAAAATTAGATTGTTCCGGAGACAGTTGACAAGGGAGGAGTTGTTCATGATTGGTGGACCATGTAGCAAGAATGAGTTAAGGAGGAAGGGTCTTTGCTTCACCTGTAGGGAACCTAACCACTCATGCAGGATTGACACTGAGGAGATGGAAGAGGTGGATCAGGAGGAGGATCCTTCTGACTTTTCGGATGAGGATTCTTCTTTTATAGTTGAGCCCATGGGTTCTTACGAGGATGCCTCTGAGGAGCACGAGCAATCATGTAATGTTGAACACAGTAGCCTAGATATGCATCCATGTGTGGTAGAGGAGTGTGATGAGCATTTGATTGTTCCCATGAGAGAAGGAGATCAAGGAGTAGATGAGTGAGTGATGTTTCAGCATAGAGAGACATAGACAAGCATGAGTCAGATGATACGCACAATGTGCGTGATGGGCTATTTTTGGAGGGTCATCTAGTGGCTCATGTTGAGCCCATGTTGGAGGAGAATGAGCAACCGTCCTTTGGGCCAACCATTGGCGAGCCCCAGACAAATGTACAGAAAGGCAACAGGGTTGTAGTACTTGCAGACACTGGTCGTCTAGAGGTACTGGAGCCTGACAGGATAGTTTTGCTAATACTCCCTCTTAGTCAGAAATGTGTTCTAGTGTTATACCATTTCTACAACACCCTGTCTCTATATAACCCTTTGTCACGCTGCTATTGTCTGGCCGCTGTGACAACCTGCCACTGCCCACCAACCACTGCGCAACTCTGATGCTGCATATGTGTTGTTGTTGACATTTCCGTACTGCTACCAACTCTACATCTACACTACAACTCCCTCTCAACTGTTGCTGCTGCAACTGAGAAGCATCCAAAATACTGAATCAACTATGTTCAGTACGATGCATCTGACTCTCGATTCTCTTACTGCTACTAGCCATTGCACTGTCTACTGAAGAATTTGTGTTACTGTTAACTCTGCTATTGTGCCTCTCTGCACTGCTTCCAACATTGCACTACACTCCTCGACATATGACTGCTACTAGTCTACAACTGTCACTCGAATCTAACTGCATCAACTAACACTGATCCTTCCTGCGACTGAATACTATGGGCCCCCATAGCAAGGTAATGACCCATGAGGAGGACACCTCAATGGACACTGCCCATCTTTTGCAACTTTGGAACTATAACTCCATATCGCCCCACCTCACTCTTGGAGGTATAGTTGCAAACATGGCGAAATATTCCTCCAACCTGGAGGACAATTTGTCTATCTCTGTGGACGCGGTTGCCTAGTCCTACTTCTCTTGCTTGTCCTTTTTCTTGAGAGGACACTATGTACTGTAGTGACGGAACTAACCACATCTGAAGCACTTGACCTTTGACAGGTCCTTCTTCTTTTTCCCTTGCCCCTGACTGGGACCCTTAGATGATAGGGTCACATTTTATTCTTCCTTCTCACCCTTCATGCCCTTGCTACTGCTGCCAGTAATGATACTCTTTACTAGAGCTTGCCTTAACTCCTCCTACTATAGATCAGACCACATCCTGTCCCGTTTAGGCAATGTGTCTCTGCCTAAGATACTATGGACAAACACATGCCAGTCATCTTAGACACTATTCAATGCCAACTGTACAAGCTCTGTGGGTTGGGGTGCCTCCCCAACGGCTGCAAGCTAATCGGGTACTTCCTAAATCCTAGTGAGGAAACCTTCATCGCTTTCACCCTTCTTCATCCTTGGGATTCACAACTTCTCCTGGAGAAACATCTTCCGCTTCTCAAAAGAACTCTGAAATAACTCGGAGAGAGAATCCCACATTTCCTTGGTCATATCTTTGTTTGTCACATGTGAGACTAGATGATCTCGAACTCATTCCAAAATCATCTGCTTCTCCTTCGCCATCTCCTTTATGTACTCCTTGAGCTTATCGACATCCTGGGATACTGCTACCACATTCTCTACATAGGCTTTCAATCCATATTCATCTAGAAGAGAGGACATCCTAGCCTTCCAGATGACACAGTTGGAGGCTCCCTCCAAACCTATCCTAATATCTAAGCCCGATTGTGGCCATCTCTAAATATGGTCGAAAATCTCCCTCTTTCCCTCTGCTCGACTGTTGGATCTGTTATTCACACTCCCTGCTAGAGTGAGAAAACTGCTCATGGCTACTGCTAATCTGTAACTGGAAAAACTAGATCTCTAAAATTCGATATCCCCTAAGAGAAAATTTCCCTCTGTGTCCTATTTCTCCTCCACTCGGCGTTGGTTCTGCTTCTGCAACCTGCTGCAAAACCCTTTGCGCCCAAACAAGGAATCTTCTACGTGAAAATATGATATTTTGTTGCTCCCTTTTCATGCTAGAATAACTTAACTGGCAAGCCAAATTTTTCTGCCAACCTACACTGAAAAATCGAACTACCCCAATCAATTCGATCTGCCTGGCTTAGGCTTTGCACAACCTCCAGAAATTCATCCTGCTGCTCCCTTTGAACAACAAATTTATTCCTTCGCTTCCCCGTTTGATCATTCACGCTTTGATACCATGTGAAAAATTCACCATTGAAATCCTATTGCAACAACTTCAATTAATCGTTCTAATTGTTAATTAATTTAACAATGTATTTGCTACGGCAAATATCGAATAAATCACACTGAAACCTTCACAAATAAAACTGCGGAAAATAATAGCACTGGAAACTGAGAAATATGCTAGTACACACACATAAAAATTGATACAATTATTTTTGTACAAATGTCCCTGGAAAAACCCAACTTGGGAAAACTGGTGCAACAACTGAGGGTTTTATATTATTATGCAGCAGTGAGAAATTTTGAGTACAACTGGATGCCGAAATCTGGCAATCCTATAGACAAAATACTGGAAAAATTTTCTGGATAGAAATTACCCTCACTCCGAGCAATCCTAGCACTGTTTGAGCTCTAAAAGGCTAGCCACCCAACTGGGCCTGCACAAGCTCTGCGTCACATTGGAGTTGCCTTCCATACGTGCTACTTGAATCAACTACCAGTCTAACTGTCCTTCCTACTGTTGATTAGGAAAATGCTTCTCCGGCACTCTAGGACCTCTTATCGGCCTCTGGAACTGAAGACGTCTTCCCCTCAGCAAAAATTGAACTACCTTTTGAGGGTTTGTGCTGCCTCTGTGCAGCCTCTTGGAGAAAATCTTGGCCTCTTTGCTATGTACTCGTCAGATCTGGAAAATTGTAATATTCCCAATTTTCAGCAGCTAATTGGCAATATTAATGTTTGCTCAGATTTTTCTTTTCTAATGTTCAGCCATAAAATAAAGGGGTGATAGGACCCATAACCCAACTTAGGATAAATAAGCTCCCTAAAGTCACTTGAACATTATTCTGATTTCAGCGTGGGGCCCAAGGGAGCCAAGTGACAGCGCAAGGAGAGGGACAGCGCAGATGCAGTTTGGGCCAGGCAGCGCAGTGGTAGCGTGGGCCAGGGCAGTGTGGCATGAGGAGACAACGCAGCACAGTGGGGCCCAAGGGAGAGATAGGGTCTTAAGCATAAAAGGAGGGAGAGGATAGCTACTCATTCATTCTATTATGCATCTTCAGAATTTTTGTCTAACAGATATTGAGCACGCTTACGCTGTTTAGCTAAGTCTACAAGTGTTGTTCAGCACACGGGTGTCTCTGAGCGGAGATCGCAACCTCAGCCTCGGGGGACTTCGAGTGCCCACTCAGGTGATTAGCTTCACCATTGATTTTTAGAGTAGAGAACGCAGAGCCTTTCAGCCAGGAGTTACGCAGTCACTAAGGCAGCGCAGTCACAGTCAGAGATTACGCAATCTTGGAGGAGGGCAGCACCGGGAGTGAAGGGAGATCAGGAGTTTCAGTCTGGGAGAAGTGTGAGGGGATCAACCCTTCACAAGTCATCTTTTGGAGCAGTAGGAGGCCAGCATTTCCAGTCATACAGTTCAGGGGCCAACGTACTCACCAGGAGAGCATGATTTTCCCAAGGGGGTCAAATTTTGAGGTCAGCTTTCCAAATTCCTTCTTGGGTTTTTGGAGGAGAGTTCATACCCAAAGTTTCACAATTTTCTGAGCAGGGGAACAGCCCCAAAGAGCAGACCTATTCCAGTCAGAGGCAGCATTTTCCAGCAGCAGCAATAGCTCAGGGAGTTACGCAGTCCAGAGAGAAAGCAACCATTCATAGCAGAGTTTTGAGAGTTATTTCAGCTTGCCTTGAGCAAGCCAAGGTGCCATCATTCTTATCACCTCTTGTACTCATTCCCTCTTTCAGATTTATAATAAAATGGCTCAGCTTTTCTTAATGTTTGCAGTGTTTTTCATGGTGTCTCTCTATTTGATGTAGTTTTTGTTTATGTGGCTTTGTATTGCTGTTTATTTCCTATTCGGAATATTACAGTGGTATCAGAGCTCATAGACTTGGCTCAGCCTGTGGAGCAGATCAGTCTATGACACCCGGAGACAAAGAATACATCAGTTACTGGAAGCAGTGGTACAGGAGTCGAGAGCGGAGGCTCGAGGCCACATTTGGAGAGGGGGACTGCGTTCTAGTTAAGGATGCAGAGGAGGAAGCACCTATGGCAGAAGAGATAGATGACGAGAAGGAGTTCGGGAATCTCCTCTTGAAGTCTATACAGGAGCTCTCGAGGATGATAGAGGAGATGGGTCAAAAGATTGTTGGGGAGAAGAATCTCCTCTTGAAGTCTGTATAGGAGCTCTTGAGGAAGATAGAGGAGATGGGTCAAAATATTGTTGGGGAGAATAGACAGCATGAAACCCCAAGGGTTTTTCACATCGGAGAGGGATCTGACACTTCCCATCACACTCAAGAGCAGAACACGGCACAGCAGGTGGTGCTACGCACTCCCCCACGTTCCACTATGCCCACATTCTTGATTGCAGGTACAGGAACGGGAGGACCCCAGGAGCCGGAGATGGCTCATTATGGGGACTATTTTGCAGAGTATCAGTCATATGGGTGAGATTTTGGTGAAACTCTCTCTTTTCACGATTTCTGCCTGCTCAAGAACAACAACAGACCCTGCAACCAGAACAGAGGTGGTGGGTACACGCACGGAGGTGAGCTGAAACGTACCATGGGCAGATTTTTCTTGCCAACCTATGATGGGTCATCTAAATGTTCAGCAAAGACTTGGGTGGAGAAGATGGACATTTAATTTCAGCTAAATCAGATGGCAGACGTGGAGGCCATCAAGGTGGCAGCGCTACACCTTGAGGGAGAAGCGCATGACTGGTGGTTCCATGGGATGGCCATGCTAGGTCACTCAACATTGACAGTGTATGCAGAGTTCACCCGGAGATTGGTGGAGAGGTTTGACCAAAAGGATTCGAAGGAGCATTTTGTCGAGCTGACCAAGCTCAAACAGACCGAGAACCCGAAAACTTACATTTCCGAGTTCTTGAGACTATCAGTGATGGTGCCAGACTTGTCTATAGCCAGGAGGATTTACATGTTCATTGATGGGTTGGTAGAACCTCTGCGTGGGTTAGTCAGGTCCACTAGGCCTGCTACACTTCAGGATGCATTTGGGAGGGCAAGTCACACTGACTTTATAAAAAGTCACTTTTTGGTCATTACTTAAAAGGTACACTTCTCAACATTATAAAATGAAGTGTATAGGGAGTGAAATGTGCCCAACCACTTCTACATGCTAGGCACCGCGAAAGTAGAAGTATCTCTGACCTACCAAAAACTAACATTCACTCTTAGTGAGTGAGGTACTTCTGGAACCTCCACCACCAAAATATGTCTCCAAGCCCATCTTAGTACATCTAACTTCTCCCTCTAACCCTCAAGCCTTTCTTGCCACCTGATCTGAAACTTGAGCTAAGAATCTGTCACAAAAAACCATGCTCTAAGGAGTCCTATCACACTCCTGAGCATTTGTCAATGTCATGGCATACTAACTAAGTCTCCTGGTAGTACCTTATAATATTCTTAATGGAAATATACAATTATACACAAAGCAAACATAGCAAAAATACACATAAAATTTTCACACAAATCAAACACCCAACATAGAGCTGAAAACTGTGTTGTTCTAAGCTATTTTATTATAAAATCATGGGGTTACAATATGATATTTGGAAAGTGTGCACCTGGGCTTGCCCAAGGCGCAAAGCCCAAGTGATGAAAGCAAGTGCCCCAACTACTGCGAAGTTGTCCCCTCTATGGCTCTGCGCTGATCACCCAGAAAGTGAACTGTTGGATGTAAATAATTGTTGATTTGACCCTTTTCTAGTGCTCAGAAATTTCCGGGAAATTAACCCCGGTCTCTCTTCCAATAACCCACCAAAACCCATAAAGGATTTGGTCAAATGCTGACCCCGGAATTTCGACCCAATTTCCCCTAGCTCCTCTAGCTACTAGCTGAGTTAGGATACTTGTTTGACCCCTCAAAGCTTCCTATAAAATTCTGCCAAATTAATTCCAGACTCTCCACTAAATACCCAGAATAACCCTCGAAGGAATTGGCCAATGGTTGACCTTGGAAATTCGACCCTCTTTCCCTCAATGGCTCCACTGCTAGGTAATTCGACCCACCTGTCAATCCTACAACAACGAGTCCCAAAAATGACTGCAATCTCCCTCAAAACACTTCCTCGGACTCCTCCTCAAGTTTCAAGCCCAAGCTCCCTTCTCTCCTCAACAACCGAGTGTGGCTCCTCCAAGGACTACGCAGTAACTGCGCTACTACTGTTGAACCCCTCCACAAACTCGAGTTGCCTGCTGCTGGTACGAAATGGAATTGGTAGGACTCCCTCCTTTGGCTGGCACTCAAAGTACACTGAAGCAAGGGTTGAGGTTTCCGTTCGAAAACACTCATGTGCTGAACAACACTTGCAGCCTTGGCTTCAGCTCAAACGTGCTATGTCAAAGACAATTTTGCAAATGATCATGAATAAGCCAAATGAGTGCCTCTTGCTCTTTTTGTCAAAGAGCCTCCAAAATGCCCATGTGGGCCCAACTTGAATTTCCCCCACCAACTTCGCTCCAATGAGAGCGTACTTCCTCATGTGGGCTGTAATTCTCCATGGGTGGCCTCCACGCTCTGCTAAGTCCTTAATGTTTCCCTCCAACTCTAATGTCTAGGCTTTCTTAAAGTCAAAAATACATGTGGGGCCTCTAAACCCACATTCCCTAAGTGCGAACATGAATTAAGACAAAATTTGCCAAAATTGATATATCACTTAGCAATAATGCTAAGTGGGAATTGTTGAGATTTTGGGGTAGTATCGGATGTACTCTAGCTCCGAAACATGGTGGAGGAGTTGGAACAAATGATATCTCCAAGACCCAGAAAGTGTTTGGAGAAATTCCATCTGGTGTAAAATTTATCCAAATAATTAAATTTTTTAATGGGGACCCTAAGTCTAACTTAGGGAAATTAAAAAATTAAAGTGAATTAATTTACACATGTGATGAGAACATTCTAAGTAATGTGGATCAAACATTCTTTTAATCTTAACCGTTGTTTAGAGATTAGATTACGACCGTTGATGTGTTAACGAGAAAAGTATAAAGGAAGGGCTTGGGGTCTATTGGAGGAAGACACACAAAGTCTAAGAGATCGAATTCTTCTGACGGAGTAGTGCTCGAACGAAGATCAGATCTGAGTGGCTCAGAGAAGTAGCGAGGGGCAGATGTAGTGATTGGTCAGGAGGGATAAGAGTACAATGCAGAGCAAGGGCAATAGAGACGCAGTGGAGGTAGCGTAGCCATCAAAGGGTGTGACGTAGTCCCTCGGGAGGATGGCATAGGCCCACGTAGGGGCAGTGCAGTGTCTCCAAGGAAAAGTCTGAAATCACCGGAAGCTAGGGTTTCTGAGCCAGCAAGGCTGAAACCAAACTCCAGAGAAGTAGATCCATGCAAAGCTAGGGTGACGCAGTCTCTCCGCCAAGGCTACACAGGCTGACATAGTAGTTGCGCAGAGCCAGCTGGGGTTTCGCCAGTTGCTCATCTTGATCAGCTGGGACTTGCGAGTGTTAGGTATATATCACATTTTTCTCTAATTGCCAAGGTTTTCTCTGTTGGGTGAGCCAAGTTATGGCACCCTATATGTACTCAGAAACTGTTGCTTAATAATAATAAACCCTCATATCTGTTGCACCAATTTTCCCGCATTGGGTTTTTCTGGGGACATTTGTCCAAAAAATCTGTGTCATTTGTCATATAAGCGTGATGTTCAGTAAATGATCTGTATTTGTGTAGGTTGCTATTTGTGTTTGCTTCGAAGTTTTTCTAAATATTCAGTTAAATAACTTGTGTAAATAAATCAAGTAGGGGAAGTAAATCAATAGTTAGCAGTAGGATTTTTGTGCTCATAAATTTTCACATGGTATCAGAGGATTGCAGATCAAGCTGCACAATCAGCAAAGCAGCTGAAGATATTTGTTGCAGGAAGAGCAGCTAAAGAAGCACTGATCCGGAAGAAGGCAATGTAGCACCAAAGGGATATCAGACCTTGCAAGGGTGACGCAGGGTCAGTTTGCTCACGCAGAGCCTGACGCAGCTCCAGAGAGGTGACATAGAGCCAGTCTGCTCATGTAGAGGCTGACGCAGCACCAAGAGAGGGCGCTGAGCCAATCTGCTCATGCATAGGCTGACGTAGCACCAAGAGGGTGACGCAATCCGAGTTGGAGAGTTTTTGTGCAATTTGTCGGGGCTGGAAGTGCAGTTTCTGATCTTCAGAAGTTGTTGGTGTGGCATAGGTTTTGTCGATGCAGAACAGTGCCTAGAAAAGGTGACAAAGCAGGAGGAGAACAGTCGCTCAGCAAATTTGTGCCAAAGAAATCTGAGATTCAATCAAGAGGGTGATCATAAAGGACTGATTCAGGAGATTTGGCGGAGGATTTCGGGAGGGAAATCAGTTGTCAAAGGGAGCAGCTTTTCTAGAGGGTTTCTATCTCCAAGAAACCCAGATTCGGTCTTTTGTTGAGTGTAGCAGCAATAGAAGGGAGAAGAGTACCCCGCTTCGACAGATTTTGAGCAGAGATGACCCCGTACAAACTATGTGATCAGGATAGGTTGGATGGTGTGCCCAACTTTGCAATCTGGTAGGCCAGAATCCTGACAGTCCTGGAGGAGTACGAAATTAGAGACCACGCGGAAAATGTCTTAGTTGTGCCGACCGGTGTGGACACTCTGAAGAAGTTCAACGAGAATCGGGCGCAGACAAAGCGCTTGATCATGGACGGGGTGAAGGATCACGTGGTCCCACACACTTCCGAAAAGAGGACGGAAAATGAGATGTGGACATCCTTGACCACGCTGTATCAAGGTAGCTCTGTCCAACGGAAGATGCTTCTAGAGAACCAGATGAGGATGTTCTAGATGCATATGGGATAAGAGATCCAAGATCAGCTAATTGCCATGGGGGCAACTCCGAATGCAGACGATCCAAGATCAGCTAATTGCCATGGGGGCAACTCCGGATGAAGGGCTCTTGGTAAGGACTGCCCTGAATGCAGTCACTGATGAGTGGGAGACCTTTGTCCAAAGCATTTTGGGCAGAACACAACTCCCTAGTTGGGGTGACATGTGGGCTATCCTTCAACAGGAGGAGATCCGATGGATGACCAAGAGGGAATTCAGCTGCGGAAGTAGCAAAGTGAAGAAGGAGGAGGAGGAGGATGCGACCCTAAAATCAAAGGGCCAACGACAGCAAGGGGAGAAGAAGAAGGAACTATCAAAGGTCCAATGCTTCAGATGTGGCGAACTTGGACACTTCGCCAATACTTGTCCTAAGAGGAAGGACAAGGAATCTTCTGATTCCAAGGCAACAGCTAGAGGGGACAGTGGTAGTGAGGATGATGTGGCTATGAGTGCTCATGTGCCTTGAGAGAAGAGGTGGGGCGATATTGATCTATAGAGTAGCTATAGATGGTGAGGCAGGATCCTTGAGGTGCCTAAACCCTTGGATCACATACGAGCTACGGGAGCCTTCAGACAGTAGCAAGATGATTGGAGCAGTGGGTGTAGAAGATCATAATGAAGCAGAGGCAGAGCTGAGACGTTGTAGATTGGAGTAGCACAATGCAGTAACAGCAACAACGTAGAAGCAGTAGCGCAAAGGCTGATGGGACTTTAGTAGCGTAGAGAGGCAGTGCTTATGCAGTGCAAAGCAGTAGCAGTGTAGTGGCTCCACAGAGATAGCGCAGCGCAACAACCGAGGGAGCTTCAGTGATGAGATGCAGCCCAATTGACTTGTTTGTCAGTGATTGTGTAGTGGTCCTTTAGTTGCTTACTTCTTAGCAACCGAGTCGTAGTGCAATAGTTGGCAGCATGATGCAGCAATTTGAGAGGGAGTTGTAGTATAGATGTTGCAGTGTCAGTGACAGAGACATGGGCAACAATGTAGAGAGTAGCAACGCAGTGGATGGAGGGTAGCAGGCCAAGCATCAACGCGGAGACCAATGCCAGAGATCAGGGCAATGCTTTAATGTGGAAGTATTGTTAGAGCACACTCCTCTCTAAGAGGGAGTTGAGATTTTGGGGTAGCATCGGATGTGCTCTAGCTCTGAAACTTGGTGGAGGGGCTGGAACACATGAGATCTCGAAGACCCAGAAAGTGTTTGGAGAAATTCCATCTGGTGTAAAAGTTATCCAAATAATTAAATTTTTTAATGGGGACCCTAAGTCTAACTTAGGGAAATTAAAAAATTAAAGTGAATTAATTTACACATGTGATGAGAACATTCTAAGTTACGTGGATCAAGCATTCTTTTAATATTAGCCGTCGATTAGAGATTATATCACGGCCGTTGATGTGTTAACGAGAAAAGTATAAAGGAAGGGCTTGGGGTCAGTTGGAGGAAGGCACACAGAGTCTAAGAGATCGAATTCTTCTGACGAAGTAGTGCTCAGATGAAGATCATATCTGAGTGACTCAGAGAAGCATTGAGGGGCAGATGCAGTGATTGGTCAGGAGGGCCAAGAGTACAACGCAGAGCAAGGGCAACAAAGACACAGTGGAGGCAGCGCAACCATCAGAGGGTGTGACATAGTCTTTCAGGAGGGCAACGCAGGCCCACGCAGGGGCATCGCCGTGTCTCCAAGGAAAAGTCCAAAATTCACAGGAAGTTGGGGTTTCTGAGCCAGCAGCGCTGAAACTAGACTCCGGAGAAGCAGATCCACGCAAAGCTAGGGTGACACAGTCCCTTAGCCAAGGCTATGCAGGCTAACGCAGTAGCTGGGCAGAGCGAGCTAGGGTTTCACCAATTGCTCATCTGGATCAGTCGGGACTTGTGAGAGTGAGGTATATCTTCTTTTTCTCTAATTTCCGAGGTTTTCTCTATTGGGTGAGCCGAGTTATGGCACCCTAGATGTACTCAGAAACTACTGCTTAATAATAATAAACCCTCATATCTGCTGCACCGGTTTTCCCGCATTGGGTTTTTCTGGGAACATTTGTCTGAAAAATTTGTGTCATTTGTCATATGTGCGTGATGTTCAGTAAATGATCTGTATTTGTGTAGGCTGTATTTTTGTTTACTTCGAAGTTTTTCTGAATATTCAGTTAAATAACTTGTGTAAATAAATCAAGTAGGAGAAGCGAATCAATAGTTAGCAGTAGGATTTCTGTGCTCAGAAATTTTCACAGGAATATCACGTACCTAAAGAATCACTCTTCATAGTCACCTGTACCCTCTCAATAAATGACACTGATCTTGTATTCAATATCCTCTTAGATACACCCATAGGATATCCTAGCAACTTGTATGCTTAGTCACTGGGTTCGACTACTTTTCCTTATGAAGTTCAAAATTTGTCGAATTTGAAGGAACCACGAACATAATCTATCAAATTTGGCCAAATAAAAAGCAAATCATTTTTGGTACAAATTTAAATTTACAGGCAATTCATTCTTTTTATGAAAAAAAATTGTTAAAATTATAGTATATTTCAAAATAAATTATGTTATTAAATTCAAGTCAAAATATTGGGATTGAACCGAAATTGATCAAGTAGTACATACTCTCCACTATTGTAAATCTCTCAAATAAAGTAACGATCCCCTTCGTATCAAACCAGTGATGATTTCGCCTCTTTGAATGACCAATTCGATAACCAATAACAATTTCAGTCCAATAACCATTTCAGACCGTAACGATTTTCTCTCTTGCACCCCTAAGTCCCTTCAGTGTATTTAATTAAGATTATTTTTTCATTCATATATATATTCAATTTTCTGGTATGACGAATTTAATGCCGAATTTTATTGCCAAAATTTTAATTGTCGAATTTTATTCGAATTTCTAAGTTACCAAACTCGAACACAAACACAAACGTGGTGACTTAGCTTGTATGACTACCCCTGTCTGATGCCAAGCACTACTACTACATCCAAGGTCGCTCCCTCTCAATATAGAAGCACTTGTCCACCCCGGAACAAAACTATATATTCATCCTTCTCCAAGGCCGATACTGAGAGCACATGTACCATCAGCCCTGTAACAAATAACATCCATATCACCTCCAAAAATCCTCCTGAATCTAGCTAGAATCTAACATGTCCAACCCCCTTCACTACATGCGTGGTGCTAGCTTGAAAACTCACATGGTATTATGAGTCTGTCTCTGAAATACTACAGAGCACTAACTTCATCCCTGCCATGTGACTGGATGCTCTACTATCCACTAGCCATAACTCACTTTCCTCATACACTACAATGCGACTGTCGAAAATACAAAAAATAAGAGAAGACTCTTTCTTAAATTGTTCAGAAAAGTCATTAATCCTAGCTGATGCTACTATTGCTACCTAGGCCTCTTTCTTCTTCTTCTTATTGTATGGACACTGGCTTGCATAGTGACTAGTCTTTTGACATGTAGAGTATTTCAATTTTCTCATGTCCTTCATAGAAGCAAACCCCCCATTTCCCTTTACATTACCTTTTCCTTTTCCTTTTGGAATAAGAGCAACATTCCCCTCTTCTTCCCTTCCACACTTCCCACCACTCTTGACATTTCGACTTATCTCCTCTTGATGGAAATCATTGCAAATTCTTCCCCATTCTGGAAGTTTCTCATGGGAAACTATTCGATTAATGAATTCGTCCCACTCCTTGGAAAATTCACTCATGGTTTATCTAACCACCTTCTCATCTCAGATGGTTTCTCCCACGACTGCCAACTCATCTCTCACTTGAATGATCTTGGTGAGGTATGAGGAAATTTTGTCAGTTTTGGTCATCTTAGTTTCCCTTAGTTTTTCCCACCACACCATCTTTTTGTTCTCATTAGCCCTGTGGAAAATTTCAATTAAGGTTTCCCAATTCTCGAAGGCATAAGTCTTCGTAGAAACATGAGGAATAAGGTGGCCTTTGATAGTGTCTAGAAGAAGCCTCTTGGCCTTAACATTCCTGTTGTTAAAATCAAGTAGTTGTACTGAATCAGTGGGTATTGTCACTGCCTTCTCAACAATGTCCCACAACTCAAACTCCTGAATCACCAATACAAACCTCTCCTTCCATGGACTAAAATTATCAGCCCCCTTTTGCCTATCCTCCACCCTCAACATTGTTGCCATTGACATGCTTACCAACACAAGATTTCAAATCTCTCCAAAGGTGGACATCAACTCCCTCTCAACTACAAATCCTTGTTTAGTTTATTGTACTCAATTGTTCTATTAACCTGGCTCTAATACCATCTTGAAATTTCATCAACACTGCTTGTAGGACTTTCGTCAAACACTTAGCCAATACTCTAATTTCATACTCCAATAAAAAACTTCACAGTTAATGCATTAAACTTAAAGACATCCAATATGATTTTTATGAGCTAAAATACACATGACTATATCAAACTTTTAACATCTGGAAATGAACAATAGACAACATACATTTGAAAAACAGGATTTTTAGACAAGGCCCCTAGAAAAACACTGAAGAGAAAACCAGTGAGAGAGAAATTTATTTCTTTCAGAGAATTTATTTTAGTATTAAATGACGGAAAACAACCAACTTATTTCGAATATTTCATGCTCAAAATTCCTTATAAAAAGTGTTATAGATATTCCTTGAAATTTGTGCCAAAAACCCCTCGATTTCAGTGCCTGATAGACCTCATTTTTACTGCCAAATCTTCCTAGGAAATCATGCCAATCTGAACTCTCTCTATCCATCAAAATATATGTTGTTCAAGCCTCATTTGTCATTCCCATATTTGCCTAGAATTTTGTGCCTCAACTATTGATTTTGGGTAGCATCGGATGTGCTCTAAGTCTCAAATTTTGTGGAGAGGCTTAGACACATGTATTCTAGATAACCCAGAAACCGTTTGGTGAAATTCCAATCAGATTGTATTCTATAGAAATAGTTAATTATTTTTAAAGGGACCCTAAGTCTAAACTTAGGAAAATAAAATAATTAAAGTGAATTAATAGAATATGAGTGAGAATGATCTAGAATAAACGGATCAAGTCAAAAGTTAATCTTAGTCATTGATTAGAGATCTAATCTGGGCCGTTGAAGTCTCAACGAGAAGACTATAAGAATGGCTTGAAGGGTCATTTGGAAAGCATATTTGGTAGAGAGATCAAGTGATTGATTTCTTTAGTGAGTAGTGCTAACATAGAAACTTCGATCTAGAGATATTTTGTAGAGAGGGGCAGTAGATCTGGTTGGAAGGTTTCCTGAGACAAAGAATACAAAGCAGAGGAGACAGAAAGTAGCACCAGCAGAGGCAATGTAGAAGCTACGCAGTGACAACGCAGAGCTACACAAAGACAGCATAGTGCCACGTAGAGGTAGCGCTGCAGTCTTGAGGAATCTCGTTGATCAGCTGAGGATCAGTCAAATCCAGTGCCGGAGAGCGGAGGAGTGAGTCCGGAAAGGGCCAGAGGGTGAGATCTAGCCAGCAGAAGTGTCAGAACACAGAAGCCACGCAGTCCCCACGTAGAGTGATGCAAAGACTACGCAGAGACTGTGTAGAGACAGTGAGGGGCTTGCCATCCGGGTTTTGGCCAGTTGAGCTTCCAGTGTGAGGGTGTGAGGTAATCTCACCAGCTTTCTTGTCAGTTAGATTCTCTGTGAGGATAGACAGAAAGGCATCCAGTTTGTATTCAGAAACATTTACTGCATAATATATAAACCCTCAGATCTATTGCACTGGTTTTCCCACATTGGGTTTTTCCTAGGGACACTAGTCCAAAAATAACTGTGTCGAATGGTTGTGTGATCTATGTTTGTTCAAATTTTTTTCGGCACTTATATTTCTTCCACAGTTTATTTGTGTAGGCTATAGTGAATGGATTTCGATATTTGCTTCTAGAACAAAATAAATAATTTGTTAAGTAAATAACAAATTGAAGATTTTCCATCAGTTGCTGCAGTAGGATTCCCGAGTTTACGGAATTTTCAGATCAACCTCCACAAAATTCATGTCAGTTGCGCACACTTCCCTGCTAAATTTCTCCCTCAAAATCTATGTTGGGTCCCTTGGAGCTCATGCTGGTCTGTAGGTTGAAAACGTTTCTGTACTTTGCCTCAAATTCCATGCCTGCCCACTTCCTTGAAATTCATGTTGGCGAAGTGTTCCCTTATCTACATAGGAATGCATGCCCTATTTATTGTACCAGTTGTTGTAATACTCTTCCTCTTGCTAAACTTCTCCCTTGGCCCTCTTCCTCATATTCTCCAAATCTAATGAAGAATAGTGTGCCTCTTCACTCTCCCTTTCTCCTTTTATTTCTCATCAATGACTGAAATCCCTAAACCTAGATCTCAATGGCTGAGATTTAATCTAGCCATATCAAGATCAATGGGGCCATGAATTAATTTCACATTGGGCCCAGTTAAATCACTTAAGTGACCCAACTTTATAAAGTCACACTTTATAAAAAGTCACTTGTAAGTTATTAATTAAAAATGTATACTTCTCAACTTTATAAATCTAGGGAGTGAAATGTGCTTGGTCACTTTTACATGCTAGGCACTGTCAATGCAGAAGTACCTCCAAGCTATCAAAAACTGACAAAAATAGCCCTCTTCAATATTGTTCTCCACTCCATAATCCATAGAGTTTATTCAACGTGGGTTTCTCTCTTCAACCACCATAAAAATAATCCAATATTAGTTTTAATTTTCTTTACTCATTGAAATATAACATAAGTTCCCAAATACATTACATCATATTCCATTTAACTTTAGTTATTTTGCATAGATAAAATTCATTTCCTAGACTTGTTTTGCTTAGTCACAATTGTAGAAATTATTTAACATTCTTTAAATAAACCATAATTGTCATTACTACTATTTATTTAAGGTTCTTTAAATTTAAGGTGCTTCAGTGTCATATCGTTACTTGGGATGCTATATCACTTAGAAAATCTTGAATTTACATTCTTGTATTAGAAATTACATTTGGAAGTTAACATATTGAATTTTATTTGATATCAATTACAACAGTTTAAAAAGATGGTTTCCTCCACTTGTTCAAATGTGGAATTGCCCTTAAAAAATATTATTTAAACAAAATTTGATTCATATATCCATATAATCATAAATTGATTTATCTAAGTCAAATCTAATTGATGCACTATTTTATTTATTAATATTGAAATGTACTTGTATGACACATCAATCTAAGCATTTTCTAATGTGTTGAATTATCTACGTCTCAAAGTCATATCTGGTGTTGGATTTAAGTTATTTAAGTTATTTGTAATTCGTAGAGTAAATCCTTGCATTATATAATTATCATCATTAAGATTTACTTACTAAGTGTAAATCACTTCAATGATAAATATTTTAGACTCAGCCTCATTTCATCACATTCTTCTAGGAATAACCCCATGGCCTTAAGAAAGTCGGCCAAAAGTGAGAGCACAATTGTAATAAGGTGACAATGATATTTTCTCGTAAGCTTACCTCAAGGTTGCATCCATGGATTAGGGATTTTATCATTGAGTGCAATTAAGTGTGATTTAAGGAGATAACAGGCCCACAAAAACATAAACATAAATTTTTAAACATCCTTTCAATTACATTTGGATGTACAGACATATTCTTTTAATATACATGTAAAATATATTGAATTCTGTGATTATTTTAATTAGAAAATAGAAAAGTTATCTAAGACTCACCATTCAACTTTTTATTTTCTTTCCAAAAAACATTTGGTGTTTTCTCTTTGTAGGAGAGTCATGAATGTGGCATGATATATCTTCTTTTGTGGTAAGGTATCTTGTCCATCGCCAAAAAAAAGCAAAGCACTTCTATTCATTTTTAATATTGATTTTTTTTGGTTGAAAAGAGGTTATTAAAACATTTTTGCAGCGTTACTGTTGAAAAAATCTATATATTCATATTAATGCTTTTGTAAAATATTTTTTAAATAATGGAATAATCAGAAAGATTGATGTCTATCATTTTTATGATCTTCAACATGCATAAGGTCCTTTAACATATCATACATCAGCCTAAGGCTTACTTGATTTGTAATGAACTTATACACACTTGGTACCATAGGCTGTTTGTAGAGTCATACATATGCATATGAAACTATGATGAACTTGGTCAGCATTTATATGTATGTATAAGAATTGTGCTGAACCTGGATCCTTCTAACCAACTGTAATCGATTTTATCTTCTGTAAACATTAATTTGTCAGTGTATTGTTTTTCTCAAAATGTTATATGGTATCCGAATTTTTAATTTATAAAACTCATAAAGTTATACATTGGTTCATACAGTTGTTCTTCTCTATCTATCATAATTTTAATGTACGTCACTACAAAACAGACATGCCATCTAGGCGTTTGTTCATTTATTTTTCACATGATTCTATGGCTTGCACACGATGTTGAATAAAGGGCTATGCAGGAGGCTACAAGGGAATGCTTTCAAGGGTCCAATTCCTTCAAGATTTTCCAACTTAACCTCTTTGACAAATCTGTATGTATTTGTTTCGACATTCACTGGCATTTTGCCTACTACTTTTTTCAACTTGAAATGCAAGTGAATTGGTTCATAAATTGACATTAAAAGTTCACTTTTTGTTGACATATATTTGGTATGCATACTGGCAGGAGAGTAAGTGGCATAACGTGGTCAGGTGGCTCGTCGTTGTCATTCTTAAAAAACTTGAAGAAATTGACTACACTGCAAGTGAAATACCCTCTCGTGCTTATAAACCTTAACTTAATGCAAGCTATTCGACTTTGCTGCTCATCTTCTAAACAATAAGATTCTAACATTTCACGTCTTGTGCAGAGTGCTAAGAAACAACATGATTTCGGGTGAAATTCCTTCATACATTGGAGAATTTATTGGGCTACAAAGTTTGTAAGCCACTTTTGTTTATTGTTCTTGTATTTTCTAGGATTATAGCTTTCCCTCGACCACTCTCATAACTTTGGAAGCCCTAAAATAATCATATTAGACATTCAATGTTTTAATGAAAATAATTAAATTGGTCTCTCGGAATATATGTGGAGTTGAGGATAAATTGTTTATGCTGACATTCTTAAACAAACAGGAAATGGACTATTTTATAGTAGAAGAAACCGACTTTTTTTAAATAACTGCCTATAGGGTTACGCTGGTGGAAGCAAACAAATTTTATAAGCGCTTCGTGAATTTAAAAGAACAACACAAAATTATGAAAACCACATTTACAGAATTGTATATACGTAGTTTGATATATAAAATCGAAAACCAAATTTTTATTTTTGTGTAGCATAGCAGTCACTTCTATTTCTTGTGTTGTAAAAGGAAGGGATCCATTGTGTGGGAGATATTATATGGATTTCCAACAGAAATTTTCTTTTTGGTTTTAGGTAAGAAGAAAGGGTTTCTATTACTTCAGGCCATTGCTTGAGAGAGTTGAATGTCATATCTTGGAAAGGGAGAATCTATGCTCCACTTTGGATTGTATGTAATTGTTGCGAAATCCCTAGGTTATCTCTCGAGAACAGGATGGCCCAAGGGTTGATTAAGGCATTCCATTACCAGACCCTAACTTGGGGAAAATGGTTAATGGCCACTTTGCCAATGATTCTTTCTTGACTGTCATGGAAGAAAAATGCTTATAATGGAATGGATTTCCTACAAATATTCTATGAAACTTGAAGTTCCAAGATTCAAAAGGGAAAAAATCAATGCTTTCAGTAGTAATAATCATGTTCCTGATTGGCTCTAATCTCATGTATGGGCTTTAATTCAGCGTCACTGAGTGTTCAAGTCCTTAGAATCCACTTTTCCTTGCAAGCCTCACCCAAGGAGTTGTGGGATAGAGTGATCCAAAGAATTGCAAAAAAAGTATACAAATGGATTAAAAGCTAGTGACTTTGGCTGCCATGTTTGAAATTTGTGCCGAAGTGCGGGTTCCCACTCATTTTCTACTATTATTTATGTTGGTTCACATTTTTTAATGTTTATTTAAGATTGAAGAATCTTTTAAGGAATTTGTTTCTGACCTATTAACTAGTGTTGATAATATAGGCAATATTTCGTAATATCACAAATATCACGATTTTTAGGCAAACGATATTTCGACAGATAAATATCGTGATATTTTGCTCGGCTAAATATTTTGCCATATTTTGAAAATCTCGGCTAAATATCATTATTGCTTTATATGTTTAAAAATCTGAAATGAAAAAAAATGATTTTTTATATTTGCCAATATTTTTCGATATTTTATTGATATTTTCGCCGATATTACTGAAAAGATGTTTTTAGGACCCTCGCCAATATTTTGTCGAGAACAATATTATCAACACTGCTATTAACCACCAGCCTATGAGTAACCCCCATGGAAAATCCCCCCCTCCGCCCTCCCCCATTTGATCCAACTTGCCAGCTAGCAACCCCACATTGATCCATAGATGGCCACTCTCATATGCCTCTTAGCCACTCTCCAATGAAAGATTCTTTTCCTCTACCCAAGTCACCTGATGAAAGTGGGTCTTCGAATATGAGGTATGCAATCCATTTCCATATCAAGTTGTGACAACTAAATATGGTGCACAAATAGAATAACCAAGATACTTGGAATATAAAGTAATTCATTGAGGATAAATATATAAGTATATTGAATAATGTATGAGAGAATTGATATGATGATACGAATGAGGGCCTCGTACATATTCTTCGGTAGGATACTCTTTCATGAACAGTCATGTCTTTTGAGACATGTCCTTTCATAATTATTAATTATTATTATTATTTTATACATATTTATGTTTATAACATTGTCTTCCCATTTAGAAATATTTTGTCTTCAAATCATAGTTATAGAAAGGCTTGTCATTTTTCCTAGCTTGTAATGCTTTTGCATCACTCTTTGTTGTGGACTAATAATACCCTCAACCCTTTAGCAGATAGACATGACTGTGAGTTAATAATTTTTCTGGACAACAACCATATCACATAATGATGGTTTGATATAATTGTTCATGTGTAATGTTCCAGATATAATTTTTGCAAAAAAAATCTTCAGAAAGTGAAACTACCAATTTTATAAATTATATGTACAAATTAAACCACAAGCTGAACTGCAAAAACTGGAAAAAAATTCTGCAACTGAAAAATAAACAACACAAGCATGCAAGAATCTCAGCCTTATTTTATTATATCGAATATGCTAGTACAAGAACAGGAATATGGTTGAGGAAATGACCCCCCACAAACAGCTACTCCAAGCTAAACCCGACCTCCAAAATAATTGAAATCTGATGGGAACAACCTATGAATTTTGAATGAATTCACCAAGGAGAGAGATGAATTATCGTCCACTCTCACTAAATCCCCCAAGGGTTTTCGTCTTGGGGCTACTATGGTAGAGAACTGAATTCTCCAATCCACACCAAAGACAAATCCTCCGATCTAATATGTCCCAAATGATTGTGAAAATTCCTAAACTGGAATCCTATTGCAACAACTGGAAAATATTCACCTAATTGTTAATCTTTACTTAACAATTTATTTGCAGTTTCTCTATGGAAAACACTGAATACATCACACTGCAACCTTCACTACATAAATAATATGCAGAAACAAGAACTAAGAAAGAAGAAAACAAACACACATATGACATCGTTGTTTTGGGACTAATGTCCTCAGAAAAACCCAATGCGGGAAAAACGGTGCAGAAGCTGAGGGTTTGTATTATTAAGTAGTAATTTCCGAGTACAATTCTTCGGATGCCCAAACTGATAATCCTATATAGAGATCTAACTGGACAAAAAGATGGTGAGATAATCTCACCCCATCACTGGAAAATCCGGCACTGATTTGCACTGGAGATGAGCCCCTGCGTTGTCTCTGTGCAGTCTCTACGTAGTATTGCGTCACTCCTACGCAGGTACTACGTTACTGCAGCTGGGACTGTAGTATTCCCAAATGGGGATTGATAATAATAAAATTGCAAATAGACAATTAACTACAGTAAAATAAAAACACCATTAAAAAGACAGAGAATGAAGCCAAATCTAGCGCTGAGCCATTTTATTAATTGTCGGAAAGAGTACAAGATTGGTGCTTAGAAGGATAGCACCTAAGCCTGCTCTAGGCAGGCTGAAGAACATCTCTAAACCGAACAAAAATCTTTGCTAGAATGTGCTCTGCGTGGCTCTCCCTATACGCTGCCAGTCCTTGAACTGTTGCTGCTGGCTGACTTCGGTCTACTATTTGGTCTATCTCTTGTGCTCAAAAAATTCTAGGCTTTTAACCTTAGGCTCTACTCACCAAACCCACATTAACCCGCGAAGGGTTTCCAGAAATCTTGACCCTAGAAAATTGCCCCTTTGGGCTTGGCACACTGGTCTGCTGGGTAACTCAGCATTCAGACTGAATCTGCTGGAAAACACCTCTAAAATGTCACCAATATCCCTGTTAGGAGGTGGCTAACCTCCCCTCCAAATCCTCCTGCAATTCTTCTCCTAATCTCCCTTCTTCCGACACTCTTCCTTTGTTGGAATGCACAATCACTACGCTGCCCGGGTTGCCTCTACACTGTCCTGAAGGGATTGCGTACTCCTGCTGATGTAGCTTTGAATCCTCCTAACAAAATGGTGGAATATCCTCTTTTGAGCAGGCACTCGAAGTCCCCCGAGGCATAGATTGAGATCTTCGCTTGAAGATCTCTTGCGCTGAACATCACTACAGACTTGGCTCAACAGCTAAAGTGTGCTCAGTCAATGAAGATAGAAAAATACTAGGCGAATGAATGCTCAAGAATGAGTTGCTTCCTTCATTTTTTCTACGATAGCCAAACGTTCCCCTTGGGTCCCACCTAGGACTACATTTCCCCCTCGCTGGCCACTCCTGCGCTACCCCTCCTTGCCCAATCTCAGCACTGCCACTCAGCCCAGTACAGAGCCTACTCATTGGCTCTCCCGGCCCCCACCTAGGCCACAATTTTTCCCTCTAACTATAGGAAAAATACTCATGTTTTGCTTTATTATGATTTGTGGGTCCTGACCCACATTATTTCTGTCTTACATTAGGAAAAGCCAAAATTTGTCAAAAATTAATATTCCCAGTTAGCTGAATGCTAATTGGGGATGTTACAGTCCTCCTTGCCAGATTGTTGCTTGTCCTCAAGCAACTGCAAATAGGGGTGTTGAAGAATCTTCTCCCCTTCTCATGTGGCACCCTCATCCGGGAGGTTCCTATTGAGAATTTGGAGGGCTGATGATTAATACAAATTCTCTTCTTGATAATTACTTGTGAGCTTACTTGAGTTGCTTATTTCTTCTCTTCGTTATCTTGTTTAGTCTTTCATCAAGTCAATTATCAAAATAAACAAGACACAAACTTAGGCTCTTTCTTAATTTTGTTTTTGTTCACCAAAAGCATTTTTTCTTGCTTCATCTTCACTTGACATACATTTCTTTTGTTTACTGAGGATAGAAAGGTAAATCATCGATTTACCTTCCTTTCATACTTGTACTTACAAGTGCATATCACTTTACTAGATCCACATCTTACTTCATATTGAATGCATATTTACATAGTTCATTACTGCCTTAGCTTCACACTAAATCCAGGTTACACCATGTTATATCTCAAATATTCCTATACTAGTTCTCTGTCTTAAGTCCGCATATATTTCTATCCTAAGCCCGCTTCAAACATAGATAGAACTAGTTCTTTAAACCCTATCTTATTTCGAGACTTCATCACGTTTTTCCTTACCTCAGATATATCCGCATTATAGTCTGCCCTTGAATCGCATTTCTTTTTGCTGTAGACTTTTGAGAGATCCACAATATTCCCTTTTCTCTAACAATTCAAGAGATCCGCAATGTTTATCATATGCACTGTATATCGTTTTCCATCCTCACTTCTTCTTGCTGAGATCACCGTTTAACATTTGACCGCATTGTTATGCTGTGTCATTTCAGAGAGAATCTGTATTCAATTGTGTGTCTGTGATCTGCGGGAACAGAAGTATATATACATATGATTATTCAACTTTTTGGCCGACCTGTTATTATACTTGTAGGCTGACTTCTCTTCTGAATTTGTGCCGACTATAACACTTTATAATAGCTTGTTCTTCCAACGTTGTAGAGAGTTCTGTCTATAGGCATTCCTTACATAGATTCTTGGATGTGAGACAAGGTTCTTGACAGGGTCTGGAGCATATACTAATGACAGGTTCCTTCATATATATCCATGACACTATAACTATATTCTATACTTCAAAGACTCAAGCCTAATAGACATCAAGAAGAATTTTATCTACATAATAATAAAATATTGTTCATGAAACCCATGAAGCAAGTACACCAAGAATACATTTTATTATCTTTGACATCTTCTTTTCATAATTACATAGGCAACATGAAAACTGACCTAGTTACACTTTTCAACAATTCCTCCATTTGATCAAGTATTCCTTCACCACTTTGCTCCTCAAGGGCCTCTACCTGGTATCCAGTATGGCCTCTGGCTGTAGGACCAAATGCCCCTCATCATCCATGGGAGGCAACTCAACTACTAGTGTCACCTGCTGGGCTAGACCCTTCTTCAGGCACGATACATGGAATTTGTTGTGCACGCGGCTCCCCGGCGGTAGCTCCAACTCATATGCTACCTCCCGCACTCTCCGAGTGACCCTGTAAGGCCCATAAAAATGCGGATCAGCTTCTCTGCTCCCTTCTGCTTCAACGTGGACTGCTTGTACCGTTGGATGCCTACACTAGATCCCCAATCTCAAAGTACCTCTCCATGCGGCCCCTGTCAGCGTAGATTTTTTGTTGGTTTTGTGCTACCCACAAGTTTTCCTTGAGAGCCCTCAAGATGTCTTGGCTCTCCTGTATCCACTCCTTGGCCCTAGTGGCATTACTGTTTCCAAACATGACATCAACAAAAGTCAGAGCATCATAACTATACAATGCATGAAATGGAGACATACATATGGACATGTGGTAGGTGGTGTTGTAGCAGTACTCCCCCATGTGCAGCCACCCTAACCACGCCTTCTACTTCCAGGTGACATAGTTTCGCAAGTATCCCTCCAACCACTTGTTAACTATCTCCTTCTGGCCATCCATTTCGGGATGGTATCTCATACTAGGAGTGAGCTCTGTGCGCACCAACTGAAAGAGCTCCTGCCAAAATCCCCCCATGAAGTGGTTGTCCCTGTCACTGAAAATGGTCTGGGGGGGACCATGCAACCGGAATACCTCTCTGAAGAATAGTTTGGCCACCTGTGAGGCTGTGTACTTGGCCGAGATTGCAAAAAATTGAGCATACTCGGTCAAGCGATCCACAACCACGTAAATACAATCTTTGCCCTGTACCATTAGCAACCCTGTGATGAAGTCCATCGAAATACTCTCCCATTTCCCCTCTGGGATGGGAAGCAGCTGAAGCAGCCCTGCTGCATGGGTCATATCTCCCTTGTTCTGCTGGTATACCTCGCACTCCCTGATGTGCTGCAGAACATCCTCCTTGATTCCCTTCCATGAGAACCTCTCCCTGATGGCCCTGTAAGTTTTGGTGTACCCCTGGTGCTCGACCAATGGTGAACTTGGCGTAGAACTGTTGCTCCTCCAGGACACGCAGTACTGCCTCTATGTGTTGGAAGTGCTCCTCCTAAGTGTGGGTTATATCAGAATATATTCAAAGAATACCAGCACAAACTTCCTCAGCTGACCACGGAAGATGTGGTTCATGCAAGACTGGAAAGTAGCCGGAGCATTGGTTAGCCCAAAGGGCATCACCAACGTGAAGTGGCCATAGTGACATCGAAATGCAGTCTTGGGGACATCCTTGTCCCTCACCCAGATCTGATGGCACCCAGATCTCAGATCAATTTTGGAGAAGAACTTTGCTCCCCTCAGCTCATCCATCAACTCATCGATCCTGGGAATGGGGTAGCGGTTCTTCATGGTTTTCTTGTTAAGGTCCCTATAGTCTATGCACATCTGTAGTGTCCCATCCTTCTTCTTCACCAGAACTACTGAAGAAGCGAAAGGACTAGTGTTGAGCCTGATGTGCCCTAATGTCAAGAGCTCATGGATAGCCCTCTCAATCTCATCCCTATAGGGCTTGGGATGCCTATAAGGGGTGGTCATCACAGCTTGAATGTCAGGCTCCAACTCGATAGTGTGCTCAAACCCCCTGTCAGGTGGCTGCCCTGGTGGAATGTCCCCGAAAACCGTGGAGTAACTGTCTAGGATGGCTTGCACGTCGAGGTGCGGAGATTGAGCCATACCATATGCCTTTGAAATCCTCAGCTCAACTGCCTACTCTATGTCTCCCCGCTTGAATTCTGCCTCCATCGTATGCGAAGAAACTATCTGAGGGGAATATGTATGCATGCCCCTAAGCATCATTTGTTTCCCGCCCTTCTTCTCCAGGAACTCCATCTCCAACTTCTGCCAATCGGTAGTGACTCTACCTAGAGTGATGAGCCACTGGACCCCCAACACCATGTTGGTGTCCAGAATGTCGACCACAAAGAAATTGTTCGTCACCGAGTATGTGCCCATGGTCACCGTCAAAGCCGAAACATACCGTACACATCACATGGTTCTAGCTCCTAGAATCACTGTAATATTCTCAAATGGGGATTGACAGTAATAAAAGTGAAAATAGACAATTAACTATAGAAAAATAGAAACACCATTAAAAAACAGAGAATGAAGCCAAATCTAGTGCTGAGCCATTTTATTAGTTTTGTTGGAAAGAGTACAAGATTGGTGCTTAGATGGATAGCACCTGGGCCTGCTCTAGGCAAGTTGAGGAACAACTCTAAATCGAACAAAAATCTCTGTTGGAATGTGCTCTGCGTGCTTCTCCCTCTGCACTGCCAGACCTGGAACTGCTGCTGCTGGCTGACTTCGGTTTGTTATTTGGCCTATCTCTCATGCTCAGAAAATTATGGGCTTTTAACCCCGGGCTCTATTCACCAAAGCCACAATAACCCGCAAAGGGTTTCCAGAAAGCTTAACCCCGGAAGATTGCCCCTTTGGGTTTAGCACGCTGGTCTGCTGGGTAACTCGGCCTTTTGGCTGAATATGTTGGAAAATGCATCTGAAATGTCACCAAAATCCCTGGCAGGAGGTGGCTAACCTCTCCTCCAAATCCTTTGGCAACTCTTCCCCTTAACTCCCTTCTTCCGGCACTCTTCCTTACCTGGACTACGTAATCACTGCGCTGCCTCTATGCTGTTCTGAAGGGACTGCGTACTCCTGCTGATGTAGCACTGAATCCTCCTCACAAAATGGTGGAATTTCCTCTTCTGAGCGGGCACTCGAAGTCCACCAAGGCAGAGGTTGAGATCTCCGCTTGAAGATCTCTTGTGTTGAACAACACTGCAGACTTGGCTCAACAACTCAAGCGTGCTCAGTCAATGAAGATAGAAAAATACTAGGTGAATGAATGCTCAAGAATGAGTTGCTTCCTTCCTTTTGTCTACCATAGCCCAACGTTCCCCTTGGGCCCCACCTAGGACTGCGTTGCCCCCTCACTAACCACTACTACGCTGCCCCTCCTTGGTCAATCTCAGCGCTGCCACTCAGCCAGCGCAGAGCCTTCTCATTGGCTCTCTCGGCCCCCACCTAGGCCGCAATTTTTCCCTTTAACTATAGGAAAAATACTTTTGTTTTGATTTATTAGGATTTGTGGGTCCCAGCCCACATTATTTTTGTCTAACATTAGGAAAAGCCAAAATTTGTCAAAAATTAATATTCCCAATTAGCTGACCACTAATTGGGGATATTACAGGGACTACATTGCACCTCCTCTTGATCTTCTGCTAGCTAGAAATTTCAGCCCTCTAGCCTCCCGGTCTCACACCATGGCTCCGGCATTGGATCCTGACTATTCCCTAGCAGAAATACGAACTCCCTCTGAAGCTCTGCACCGCCACAACGTAGTTCTGCATTGCCTTTGCGTGGCACTATGCTGCCTCTCTTGACTACTCTTTTCCCTCTCTCCCTTGCACTCCATGGATCAGGAAAATCTCTGACCGGAAAATTATCTCTGCCCCTCACTGCAATAATCTCCTCGATGATCTCTCTGGTTGCTCCTCGCTGCTTGCTTGAGAAATCGATCTCTAGATCTCGCTTGATGTGTCTTTCCAAATGCCCATCGATATCCTTTATAATCTTCTCGTTGAAAAATCAACGACCTAGATTAGATTCTAATCAATGGATCAAATCATATTGACTCGATCTCAGTCTTTTTCTAGAAGATTCACACCCAGTTCTATTAATACACTTTAATTATTTTAATTCCCTAAGTTTAGACTTAGGCATCCATTAAAAATAATTAATTATTTTAATAAAAAATCCTCCAGGTGGAATTTCCCAAAACGATTTCTGGGTATTTTGGAATACATGTGTCCAAGCCTCCCTGCAAAATTTGAGGCTTAGAGCACATTTGATGCTACCAGAAATCAACACTCCCTCTTAGTGATGAATGTGTTCTAGTAATGCAACCTGCTGAAGCATCACCCTGACTCTGTAACATCTCCCTCTGTGCTGCTGATGTTTGACATCACTGCCCACCAACTACCGTGCTACTGCATCTGTGTTGTTTTTGACCCTACATGCTGCTGCCAACTGCATTTGCACTACAACTATGTTGTTGTTGTAGCAGAAAAACATCAAAAATACTGAACTAAGTGTTCAGCATGATGCATCTGATACTAGAGATCTGAATGTTGCTAGTCTCTGCGTTGATCCTCTAAAGCTTCTATGTTGTTGTTGACGCTGCACTGTGCCAACTGCACTACTGCCAACTTTGCTCTGTGCTGCTCAGTCTCTAGCGCTTCTAGCCATAGCACTGTCACTCTGGCACTCCTCTGCACCAACTGACATTGGTCCATCTTGCTACTTCTAATATGGGCTCTTGTAACAAGGCATTGATCTAAGAGGTGGACTCCTCAAGGATCCTGCCCAACTGTATCTCTTTTGAAATATAGTTCTATATCACCCCAATTCTCCCCCGGAGATATGTGGGTAACATAGCAAACTCTTCCTCCTCGATCCTCGCAGTTGCAGCCTGCGGATCATGTTTCTCATCCTTGTCCTTCTTCTTGAGAGGACACTGCATAGCGTAGTGACCAAACTCACTACACCGGAAACGCTTGATCTTTGAGACATCCTTCTTCTGCCTCTGCTGCTCCTGTTGCCCCTTTGATGCAAGGGTTGCATTCTCCTCCTCCTCCTTGGGCTTCATCCCATTGCTGCTGCTACCATCAAGGTTGCACTTGACTAAGTTTCACCTCATCTCTTCCTGCTGAAGATATGCCCACATCCCTTCCCAATCTAGCAACTTCTCTCTACCCAAAATACTCTGGACAAAGACTTGCCATTCTTCTGAAAAGGAATTCAGGGCCAATCTAACCATCTTTGTGGCCTGAGGTGCTAACCCTACAGCTGCCAATTGATCTCGAACATCCTGAAGCTTCGATAGGAACGGATCTATGCGTTCTCCCTTTTGCGTCCTCGTAGATTGCATCTTCTCCTCCAAGAACATCCTTCGCTGCTCATAATACCCCAGGTATAGTGTAGCCAATGTGTCCCACATCTCCCTGGCAGTCCCTTTTCCAGAATGTGCGAAACAATATGATCCCTCACCCTGTCGAGGATCAATCTCTTGGATTTTTCCATATCTTTCTTATAGGCCTTTAATGGATCTGGATCTACGGGGACAACTACCACACTATCGATAAAGGTCTTGAGATCATGCTCATCTAGGAGGAAGGAGATCCTTCCCTTCCATATTACATAGTTGGAGGCACCCTCCAACCAATCCTGGTCTCACAGCCCAGTAGCTGCCATCTCACCCAACCAAATGTCGAATGCTGCCTCTAACCCTCTGCGCAGCTGGCTCTACGCACTCACTGCTGAAGTGAGCAAAATAAATCTCGGTTTCTGCACGGGAAATCAGAATTTCTTGGGCAAGAAATTCTCAGAGGTGAGAATTCCCTCAATATGTTTCTTCTTCCTTCTTCTGACGCTTTCTGCACTAGTAACTGCTGCAGTAAAAAACTGCATCCCACCTAAAGTTTGCTCTGCGCTGAATCTGCTGCTGCGTTGCTCCCTCTTCCGCTGACAAATCACAAACTGGAAATCTTACCTCTCTGTTGACTCACTCAAAGAGAGATTTTCCTCGAGAATCTTTCCCTCCTGGCCTGGACCTTGCAGTCCCTCAGGGGATTTGATCTACCTTTTCTACTCAGTGTTGGCTCTTCCGACTCTGATCTATTACTTCACCTGCTCTTTGATACCATGTGAAAATTCCTAAACCAGAATCCTATTGCAGCAACTTGAAAATATTCAGCTAATTGTTAATCTTAACTTAAAAATTCATTTGTAGTTTGTCTACGGAAAACACTGAATACGTCACACTGCAACCTTCACTACATAAATAATATGCAGAAACAAGAAATGAGCAAGAAGAAAACAAACACACATATGACACTGTTATTTTTGGACTAATGTCCCCGGAAAAACCCAATGCAGGAAAACTGGTTCAACAGCTGAGGGTTTGTATTATTGAGTAGTAATTTCCGAGTACAATTCTTCGGATGCCCAAACTGGAAATCCTATACAGAGATTTGACTGGACAAAAATATAGTGAGATAATCTCACCCTGTCACTGGAAAATCCGGCACTGATCTACACTAGAGATGAGCCCCTGCGTTGTCTCTGCGTAGTACTGTGTCACTCCTACGCCATCAGTACGTCACTGCAGCTGGGACTATGCTGCAACTCCTCTCGATATTCTGCTAGCTGGAAACTTTAGCCCTCTGGCCTCCCGGTCTCACACCCCGGCTTCGGCACTGGATCCCGACTGTTCTGCAGCAGAAATACAGATTCCCTCTAAAGCTCTGCGCTGCCACAACGTAGCACTGCGCTGCCTTTGCGTGGCACTGCGCTGCCTCTCCGAACTACTCTCTGCCCTCTCTGCCTTGCACTCTCTGGATCAGGAAAATCTCCAACCAGAAAATTATCTATGCCCCTCACTGTGAGGATCTCCTTGATGATCTCTTCGATTGCTCTGTGCTGCTCACTTGAGAAATCGATCTCTAGATCCTGCTCAATGTGTCTTTACAAATGCCCATCAATGTCCTTCTTATAATCTTCTCATTGAGAAATCAATGACCCAAATTAGATGCTAATCAATGGCTCAGATCATATTGACTCAATATTTGTCTTTTACTAGAAGATTCACACCCAGTTCTATTAATACACTTTAATTATTTTAATTCCATAAGTTTAGACTAAGGCATCCATTAAAAATAATTAATTATTTTAATAAAACATCCTTCGAGTGGAATTTCCCAAAACGATTTTTGGGTATTCTGGAATACATGTGTCCAAGCCTCCCTGCAAAATTTAAGGCTTAGAGCACATCTGATGCTACCAGAAATCAATAATGATCTCCTCCTCCTTTTAAAGGCTCCATAGATAGATCTCCAAGCCGCTAGAAACATATTATTTTATTATTATTCTAGAAGATACTCCCTATACTTTATCGTAAGTGATTTTTTAATTTTATTTTAAGTCACTTTGGCCTTTTCTCCTCCAATTAATTATTTTCCCCTTTTAATTAAATGACTAATTAAAGCCATTTTTAATCTATGAAAATGGTAAGTCACCCACCATACTTTCTCCGACCACTGGAAGTCACTTCTCAACATCCCATTCTGTAGATAGTCTCAAACTGGTTCCAACGAGCTATTACACTGAGGTGTTCCATCAAGTGATCCTCCTAGAATGCCAACCCAAGTGTAATTAATTAAATCAAGCCCAGTAATAAATCCATTTTTTGAAAGTTGTTGGAATGCAACAGAATGATAGCCAATCTATGTGTGTAATATAATATGCCATCGTATCCCGTAAACACTCCTCAAAACTCCCCCAGAACCCCTGCTGACATAAAATTACTCCAATGACATGGCCATTCTATGCCCCAGAAATCCACCTTGGCTATACTATAGAGGAAAATAAAAATGGTGACATGACATCACAAGAAATAGCGGCAACTATACACAACAATTAGACTGAGTCTCTTTTAACTAGAGTGATTTCCAGTGGTTTGACCTTCTTCTACTTGAAGGGTCTAGAATCTCTAAAATGATGCCTTATTTTTTTTCCACGACAAACTAATAAAAATGCTTATTGTTTCATTTTAGTTGCTAGAGGTGGAAATGTGACTTATACCAAATGTGATATATGGTTTTAGAATCATGTTTCTCCAAAAGAGGTGTTACACTTATAAATGCTTTGAATGGGCCAATTTTAAATATTTTATTTATTTATTGGCATGGAAGGCCAATTAATGGTTGTAATGAATAATTATGAATTGGAAAAACATCTCTAATTAATCTCTACATAATTTGAATGGAAATTGGTAGCGAAACCTATACGGATGTTTGTTTTAAGGATACAGACGTGAATGTGGTTTTAGTGTTTATACAAACACTGCAATTTTGATATACAACATTATTGATGCGTTTGTAGAAAAAAACAATAAAATTTGAGTGTTTGTTGTATAGTAAAAAATAATATGGACAATTGTGACTAAATTGAAACTATACAATAATACATTTATGAAGTGAATGTATCGCAAATTGATGACTAACTATACAGTGACTACTTCAGCTTGGGGTAGAAATTTGTTTCTTCAATAGAATTGAAATTTTTACATAGCCAAAGGCCAAATTGTGGTCAAAGACTGAGGTAACAAGAGAAACTCTGAATGGTTGTGGTCAAAATCCAGTCAGGCAAAGTCTTAATGAAGTGTGGCCAATGGCCAAGATAAAAAAAACAAGGCTTTGATACCAAATGTGAAAACCAAATCTGGCTCACAAATAGAATAACAAAAATACTAAGAATATAAAGTAATCCATTGAGGATATGTAATGTCCCTAATTTTTGGATTTCCTTGTGGTGAGATTAAGAGGGATTTCCAAAGCTCATGTCAGTGAGGTCGTAGGAACAAGATTAAATTATTGGTGGGCCAGGAGGGTTATGATGAGTTTTATGGGGGCCCATTGGGATCTCTTGCCATTTTTCATCATCATGATCAATTCTACACAATTCGATCTTAGTTCTACTGCATTCCGAAAATTTCCGTACAACGAAGTTATTAACAGACATATGTTAATTAATTATGTTTAAGGTGTTGTTTTGGGCTTATTACTTGGAGAAACACCTTAGTGTAATAGCTTGTTGGAATCGGGATGAAAATATCGACAAAACATAATGATGAAAAGGGGCTTTGGAAGGCTAGTGTGGTCATGGTGGTGTTTATTTTTGGGTAGCATCAGATGTGCTTTAAGTATTAAACTTTGTGGAGAGGCTTAGACACATGCATTACAAATAACCTAGAAATTGTTTTGAGAAATTCCACCCATAAACAATTTTATTTGATAAATTATTTATTTTTAATAAGAACCCTAAGTCTAGCTTAGGAAATTAAAATAATTAATGGGTATTAATTTAAACTGTGGGTGAAACTTCTAGAAAAATTAGATAAAGTCTAAATGTAATCGTAGTCATTGATTGGAGATATAATCTTGGTCGTTGAAGTCTCAAGGAGAAGACTATAAAGGAAGGCTTGAGGATCATTTGTAAAACACACTAAAAGGATCTAGTGATTGAATTTTCTAACGAAGCAGTGCTTGGACGAAAACTTCAATCTAAGTGATTCTTCTGCACAATTGAGGGGCAGAGACAGTTTTGGCAGGAGGATCTTCTCCAGGGCCAAGGATCATCAGCAAAGAGGCAGAGAAAGATGAATAGGAAGCAACGAATATCCCAGAGAGGGTGATGCAGCACCCAGAAGGGGTGACGCAGGGCCACATAGGCCACACGCAGAGGCAGCGCAGTTTCTCAGCAAAAAGTCTGAGTTTCAGTTGGGAAATTCAGATATGAGCTGGGAGGGCTGGATTGATTTTCTTGAGGGCTGAAATATCACGCAGAAGGGGTGATGCAGTTCCAGATTTGTCCCGACGCAGGCCTACACAGCTACTGTGCAGAGGGTGCTGGTGTTTCATCAATTTAGCTACCATATCAGCCGGGACTTGCAGAGTGAGGTAAACTCACTATTTTTCTCTGTCAATATTCTCGATAACTGATTTGCCTGGTGAGACAATCAAAGTTGTATCCAGATTAACTGGTGCTTAATAATAAAACCCTCGGATATGCTACACCAGTTTTCCTGCATTGGGTTTTTCCGGGGACATTTGTCCAAAAATAACAATGTCCTCTGTGTGTTATTTCTTTTGCTTAGTTTACTGTTTTCACATATAAATTTAATAAAGTGAAGGTTGCTTCAGAACTACTTCGATTTTTTGAGAAGTAATCTGCAAAATAACTTGATAAATGTAATTTACAAGTAGGAGAAGTAGTTTAGTTTGTTGCAGTAGGATTCTAGATCAAGGGCCTGGAATTTTCACACGGTATCAAAGCATTGATTGTGAAACAGGAAGAACAGATCCAGCATAGAGACGAAGGCCGAAGAGCTGCAGAAAGCAGCAATTCGAATCCCCAAAATGATTGCGCAGTCCAGGCTAGGAAGGCTGAAATTTCCGAGAAAGTCTCTCTCCGAGTGAGTCAATAGAGAGGTAAGACTTCCAGATCAGAACTTTGCCGAGCCAGAGGGAGCAACGCAGAGCTGGTGGGATGCAGTTTCTGCAGGCATAATTTGTTTTATCGGGCGGAAAATCGTCAGAAGCGGAAGAAGCAGCACAGTGAGGGAATTCTCTTCCTCAGGAAGTTCCTAGCCAGGGAATTTCAGTTTTTCCAAGATCTGAGCAGTAGATCCGGGTAGCAGATCTACAAACTCCACAAGGAGTGAATAAGCCTGTCCTGTGTTGCACAGAGGGGGAAGAAGAGGAGCATATTCGACATTCTTGACGGCCATGGAAGCTCACAGGCTTAGAGATTAGGACCGGTTGGAGGGAGCCTCCAACTACGTGATATGGAAGGCAAGAATCTCTTGTATTCTAGATGATTACGATCTCAAGTTTTTCATGGATAGCAGGGTAGTTGTCCCTGCAGATCCAGATCCGTTGAAGAAGTACAAGGCTGATATGGCGAATGAAAAAAGGCTGCTCTTGGATGGAGTCAAAGATCACATTGTGTCCTGTTGACCACTGGAGTGGCACCTGATGATTATATGAAGATTCCATGCCTAAGGATGAACCATAGGACACTTGTACCATCAGATATCATCATATCACCAGAGTTTTTAAACTCTACTACTTCTCATCATTTTCTCTTGTACCCAATTTCCACGCCCTACAGGGAATTGTAATAAGTGTGTTAGTAATGATAAATTTGAGTCAATATTGAGTCTATAACAAGCCTAGGTAGGTTGGGATCTTGCCAACAAGTGATTATTAATCTGGGAGGTTTTTTTTTACTAGGTTAATTATCATCGCCCTATCAAGACTTAATAATTAATTGAGTTTTTTCCTCCATTTTACCCCAAAGCCAGAGTACGTCTTTATGGTGAGGCCTTGGATGAGTCCTAGTGTCTAGAGTCAATATATATTACCATACTAGATCTCACAAAAAAATCATGGAATTTGGTTAGGTCTAGGTAGTTATTTTTTAATTTTTTAGATTTCCCACAGGTGAAAAATTACAATAAAAATTGTAATTGAATTGTAATAAGTGTTGTCTAGAGAGGTTGTATGGGGTATGAGTAATCAAAATTACACCTGTCACCTTCAAATTTCTACTATGACACACTTTGAGGGGTAAAAAATGTGTTTTGAACCCTTAAAACCCACTTTTCCTAAGTTTAGTGGGAAATCTTGCAATTAATTAAGCTAAGAAATAAATATCAACACATGCTAAATGAGGTGGAAATGAGGTGGAAAATTATGGAGGAGTTAAATTGAAGTCCCAAGGTGATGTGGACTCCTAGAATCAAGGAAATGACATGTGCTCAAATAAAATCGAATTTCTGGCATTAAATGAGAGCTACTTACTTGGAAATTCGAATTTGTGAAGTTAATGCACATTTGGGAGGATTTGGGTGAATATTTGGTGGAGATTTGTGTGGGAAATTGTCCCCACATGGGTTACCACCCATATACACTTGTCATTCCATCATAAAATTCGAATTTTTCACATAAGGGAAGAAGAAATGATGTCCACTTTTCAGAATCCGATTTTTACACTTGGCAATGGAGCTCCACTTATCAAATTTGAATTTGCCTTGTGATCTCCTCCCTCTCACCACTTGGAATTTGGTTCTTCATTGGGATTTTCTCCCAACTTTCTATATAATGGAGCCATGGGCTCTCATATTGTATCATGTAATACGAGCTATTGGGCTTGAGGAAACGCTGCAGAATTGTATTCACTACTTTCAATATAATACAACAGTCTTTGGGGTAACTTGTGATGGTGTTCTTCTCCTTGCTTATGTGGTAAATTCTTGACTTGTTGTTATGTTTCTATTTATTTCTTCATGCTATTGTTTCTTTCATGCTTGTTTCAAGTTATTTTAGTATGCAGCTATCTCATATTAGCATAAGAATTACTTAACTGCTCTAGGAAAATAAATCTTCTAGTTGATGTCAAATATATCTCTAGGAACTCTTTCCATTGCACTTATTTAATTTCATGTGGATATAATGAGTTGTGAAGTTTTTGTATAGGAATCATTCTTTGGTCAAACATTTAAGCGTGAGGGGAAGTTCTTGGAGGAACCAACCCATTCTTGAAAATATTCAAGGAGAACCCGCATGTGTTTAATTCTAAAGTATCATCTAATTCGATTTGTTTTGTAGGCGTGCTTTTAAGTTTTAGGCTCTTATTTATTGCATAAAAATTATATATATATTTCACATAGTGCACTTCATTTATCAATATCTAGCTATTTCAAAGAGCTAAGTCATGGTTAGTCAAAGAGGAGAGCTTGCTCATCCTATTTGGCGTAGCTTCTTGTAGATTATTTTTGTAATATACTTTGTGATTTATTGAGCTAACATTTTTTATTGTAGATTTTGTCTAACTTGTTTTCTTACAGCTACTTGAGGGTTTCATCTTCAGAAAACTACTTACAAGTTTCCATGCAGGACCTTGGGGCTCCAACTTATAGATTATTTCTCTCTTTTGGTCGTGGAACTAAAAGAGGCTTTGCCTCTCTTCTTCTTCCTTTAAAAATATGCATTTTGTTGAGCTTTTGTGAGCCTCAAATTGCAGAAATTTTCAGCAAGGAAAGGTCTATGGCTCAAGTCTAAGTTGTGAAGACTTTCCTTGGATTTTAGAGAAGACTTCATAATTTTCTCCTTCTTGTAATAGCTAATAAAATTCTTGGTTTTGGGAGCGTGGGATTTACCCATTGGTATCCCTATCTCTCCATCTTTTGCAGAGGATTGGTGCTGTGATTTTGTTGGCTTATTTCATTTTGCATGCATAACATCTAATTGGAAAATTAACACTACATGCGTTACACTCATTTTTCATGCACTTTAATTTAATTTGCTACAAGTTTCAAGTCTTTTCACTTTCATAGCAAGTTCAAACTTTGGCATGCATTCTCTTTTAACTTGAATCTAATTTGTCATGAATATTGTTCCAATTCTACTTATGCTTCACCTTTAATTACATCTTACATGCATCAAGTATTTGGGCAAGATTTCTCCATAAAGTAACATTATATTTCATGTCAAGCAAGTACATTTCAAGTTAAAGTTAATATCATGTTTGGTTAATTCACTTACATGCCCCAAGCAACCACTAAAATTTTACCTCCAACATAAGTTGGTTGAATAGACATTTTAGGGACCTTATACTCCTCTATTGACTCCTCACCATGAGATTGTAATATTCCCTTTTTTGGTGTCACCTATGACAGGGCTAGGATGTACTTCCAGAGTTAGAAGCAGACTGGTCACAAGTACAGGTTGGTGTCATCAGCGGGCCCATGGGCATTTTGGAGGAGTTTTGAGGAGTTTCTATGTGGTCAAGTGGCATTTGCTTGATATATTCCATCAGCAGAGAAGTTTGGCTTTCATTCCGATGCATTCTGACAACTTTCAAAAATTTGAGTTATTTGTGGGCTTAACTCAGCTGATTACGCTCAAGGTGGCATTCTGGGAGGAATACATGATAGAACACATTAGTGTAATAGCTCATTGGAATCGGGACGAGGATACCTCCATGATGGGATGGTTGGACATGAGTTTTAGTGACCAGAGGAGACGTGGTAGCTGATTTACTCTTTTCTGCATTAAAAAGGAATATTTTAATAAGAGGGAACAGTGCTCCATGAATAAAATAATAATAAATTAAGGCTCTAGAAGGCTCCAAGAGATCTACAAAAGAAAGGGAGGAGGCCATTGAGAGATATATTTGGATCATATCATTTTCTTGTATGAGAGGTTTGAGACGTGGTTCTCTACTTCAGCCGTAGCCCCAAGACGGAAACCCTCGGGTGATTTGTGAGTGTTGGATGGAAACCCAACTCTCTTTGAGGAGACTTCATTTAGAAGTTTCGCAGAGCTTCAGAGATATTGGAGTGAGGATCATTCAGATCTTCAACCGGTGCTTCAGTGGATTCAGTGGTAGCTGTTGCCGGAGGGAGAGTGCAACAGTTCAGTTTTGGAGGCCATCGCAGTGTAGCAGTGCAACAGATTATCTTGATGGCCAGTTCTCCATCTCAGCTCTTTTTGGGTCAGATCTATATGTAACCCCCATTATTGTTTATAATAAAAGCTGAGATTCTTCCTGTTCTATGTGGTATTGGATTACAGTGTTTTATGTGTTTTTATTTTACATGGCAATCTTCTGTTGAGTAAATATTGATTTTATGGCATAATGTGGAGTTCAGTTATTTTTTTGCATTTTTAGTTAAAATATCCCTTTCGGGATATTACAGTGGTATCAGAGCATTGTCTTGGCTCAGCCTGCGAGTTTCAGTTTCCACTTGCAGTGATTATTATTGCCGTGATTATTATTGGAAGAGTTTTGCCAAGGAAGTCGAAAACACAATTCTCGAGAATTTATTAAAAGGAACCTGTTGATCATATTATTGGAAAGGGTAGCATGTTTTTGCAATGGGTCGATTCCTTATTGTTTGATCGAATTATCTAAGGGACCAAGTTTCTTTGTGGGTCAAATCATTTGTCAAGGGGCCGAGTTTTCAAAGGGGTTGCATATTATTTAAAAGAATTTTCTTTTTGGAATCGTATTGCATGGAGGCTGAATGGTTAATGTTTGAAGTCCAATTAATTTTATAAACGCTGGGCCCAACTATATTTTCCAAAGCCCGAGGAGAAACGGGGTTTTTAGCGTGAAGGATTTTAAATCTCGTTCACGGTGATTTCAAGCCGAAACCTTATTCGCCGAAGGATTGATCACTACAGTAACCAACATCAAAATCATAGGGAGTGGGGCCACTGCGTGGGAAAATATCGACATAGTGGTTACACGCTTGCATTGTAAGTTTGGATTGCGGTGTTGGCATACACGTAAGGAGAGTTTGCAATGTTATGATCGTGGACCATATACACGATTGCTGTGGAATTCAATTGGAGTCCACCGTGACGTTATCTAGTCACACGACATCTGCCCGAGCCATCAGTACACAGAACCGTGGGTTTTCCTTTTGACCGAGCCCTCTGAAATTGGGTTTGCTAGGGCCGATGACCTGTGCGTAGAAAATGGACGCAGTCTGACTGAGACAACATTCTTGCAGTTGTATTCCTGCAGCATAAATCGACAGTCAAGGTGCCAATCAGACCACCGCGGTTATAACAGTGGCTGCATTTGTGGACAACGTACCTATATTTTCATGTGTGGGGACTGATATGAGTTGCCAGAGACACATTATAGGAGTTTGATTAATTCCAGGAGGCCCAAGGAATTCGAGGATGCGAGAGAGAGTGCTTTTCATGCTTGCTGGTCGTGTGGTCTTACCTATAGTAGAAGCTCAACTTTTATGGGAAACACAGTGATTAATTGGTTGCTCTAGCAAATATCAGTTGGGTGAGGGCATGTGACTTAGTTGCGGAGGCAGCATGATGGAGACAAGAACAATTTTGAGCCTTGTGCCAAAGATTCGGTGCAGTATATGAACCAGGTTTCCTCATTCTAATCCCTATGCCTTGAAATCGATAATATAGCTGCTAGTGCCTATTATTTCATAACTGTTGGAATTGTATTCCATGCAAATCAGATTCGGTAGTTATAAAGTGTTTTCCATATGTGGGGAATTGGTACTGTGCAAGCTGCGTGGATTAAAATTGTGAAATAACACCTACAGCATTATGGAACAAAATTGTGTGACTAAATGCCTAGTTGAAACATTCGCTGAAGACTCAATATTTTTAGGAAATTTTCAATGTGAATTTGTCTGTCTATAGCGACAACATCATAAGAAAGTCAACAAATGAGCTTCGCGTAGCTTATACAAGTCTGTGGCAAAAGTTGTTGACTGGGAAATTGTTCCTCTGTTGAGTATCTTTCTTACTGGATCTATGTGAAGACTCTACATTTCCAGCCTGATGGTAGTGTACACATTTATCAACAAAGAGTGCCCTTTTTGGATATTGTATGGTGTAATAAGTGCTGGTTAAAGTTGGCGACACACTTAAATCACTGAAAATTGCACCTACAACACTATAAAAACTCAGAAAAATAATGACCATATCATTGGTTGAACCATAGAGGGATTCCTAAATAGCTTGAGAAGGTTGAACACAGAAATTGATCCCTTGAACCATGACACACACCCAGGAACTAAGCGGAATAGCAGACCCTTTTCAAGGGGGGATTTATGCCATCCTTCAAAAAGGATAGCCAAAATATTTGCAGGGAGAATTGGGGATTGGTCACAGAATTTTTGCACTTGGGACAGATTTGAAACACATGAAGATGACATGGAGACTTATGTCCAAACTAGAAGAGCTTGATGAACTTATGTCCAAAATAAGCCAAGAAGAAGGGCAGAAACTGATTTGGGCTCTAAAACCAGCTATGCTTGCTCCTATACAACCCAAATTCTTGGAGGAACCGTGTGAGGGGGTCAGACTTCCAGTTGCATTATGCCTCAATAACATCATGAAGTTGACCGCACCTATAGCTCCATACAGTGATGATGTTATGAGGAGGATTATGAGATTGATAGTAGAGACCTTTCAGGATTTGGACAACAGCGCGGGCTCTACCTTTGGGATGAAGCTTGAGATTTTAGGGAGTATGGCCACATTCGCGACGTATATCATCATGTTTGACCTTGAGTGTGATGACTTGATTCTGCAGATGTTCCAATGCTTATTCAGCATTAGGAGACATCATTATGACACAGTCATAGCACACATGCAGTCCATCCTGTCGTCATGTATGAGAGACCGTGAGACCATTGGCCGAGAGTTGCAAACCAGGTTGTTGAGAATTTGGAGGTGAGAGCAGTTGGTCTCACTTGCTGCTTATGAGCTAGCCCAAGGGCTGGTTGAGCAGAATATTGGGCTATTCAGGATGTAGTTAACCAGGGAGGAGCTGCTCCAGTTTGGAGGATTAGATAGCAGGAATGAGCTAAGGAGGAAGGGACTTTGCTTCATCTGCAAAGAACCTTGGGGGCTTGATCACTAATGCTTGAGTGATGCAGATGATGTGGCAGAGGCAAAATAGAAGGACATTCATTTTGTATGCCAAGATGAGGACTCTTCTTCAGATGAGTACATGGGATCAGATGAGGATGCTTCTAGGGAGCGAGATCAGCCATGTGGAGTTGATGGCAGTAGCTCAGAGCTGCATTCTAGTGTGCAAGGTGAGCAGTCAGGGGACTCTATGGGAGATACTCTGGGTGATGAGTCAGTTGTGACGATTCAGCCAGAGCAGCATCTGATGGAGTCTGAGTCAACAGAGGAGAATACTATGCACATCGTGCATGATAGTCCTTTGAGGGAGAGCCAGATGGAGGCTCACATTGAGTCTATTTTGGATATGCGGCTAACCTTGGGTTCAGCTGCTCAGGAGGAGTAGTCAGATGCACAGACACTGAGTACGGCAATAGCAGTTGCAGATCCATATCCTCTAGAGATGTTGGAGGTTGTTGGGATAGTTTTGTAGGGGGCTAGTGGACAGCAGGAGCATTACATTCTCGATCAGGAGAGGGATGAACTATTGGAAATGGTGGAGCATCCATCTTTGGGCCGACACACTGATGAGGTACAAATAGATGCACATGCAGTCGGCAGGGAAAATTTTAAGGATGGACATTTATATAAAAGTTTAGAAACATTGGCGAATCTTGTTAGTCCCTAATATGAAAACTATCAAATGTTTCGAAATATTTTTGTGAAAATATTGAACTTTATAAGGATTTTATATAGTCTATATAAAATTTTGGCGATTTTTAAGGTAAAATAATTTTATACCATCAAATTTGGGCGAATTGTTTTTAAAAAAAATGGAAATTAGCGAAAGTTTTTTTGGAAAAAACATGAAATATTAGCCCACCTGTGAATATTAGCCCCTAAAATTTTCCATGGCAGCCGGCAGAGCTGCAGTACTTTCAGGGAGTAGCACTCTCCAGGAGCACATCGATGGGGCTTGCAGCATATCTTGCCCACCTTGGCCCATTATAGATGGAGGGGCCTTCTTCTACTGGCAAATTTCGTCGGCAGACGGGACAGAGCAGCGTGAGTTGATTATGAGCTGGCGACAACTCTCTAGGCATGTTCTGTATGCGGTTGACACTACATTGGATTCTTCTTCCAGGATAGATTGGCGGGAGATCATGAGCTGGTACCCTCTTGATGGTACGATTTTCTTCGTAGGGAGCACAACAGAGGGGGGCCCTTAGACATAGCAGATGTTACAAATTCCAGCTGGCAGTGGGGCACAGGTTTTCATTTCTTCAGCACTCCATCCCGATTTCAGGAGAGCAGGATCAGCATGGGATTGAGTCAGGAATTGGACTGGAGAGAGGTGATGAGTTGGTACGCAGTTGGTGGGGCAGCTTATATAGTTAAAGGTACAGCACAGCAGGAGCCAGGGAGCATTGATGCTTGTTGGCGGACTTCACTTCATGGGGCATCAGCTATAGCCAGAGGCAGTCCGAGCCATGGGACTTGGGCAATGATTGGCCATGGTGGCGTTGGGGTCTGGGAGGATTGTTTGTTGACAGGTACTGTGAGAGATCATTTTGGGATCCCGGTATTGAGGGGTCTATTTCAAGTGGCTTGACACAGGTGCATAGCAGCACCCAGGGGTTTGTATGGGATCCGGGCATTGGGTCTCAGTTGCATTGGGACAACAGGGTGGCCCACATATTTGGATTGCTTGAGGGCAAACAATCTTGGGGCGGAAGGTCTGTAATATTCCCTTTTTTGGTGTCACCTATGACAGGGCTAGGATGTACTTCCAGAGTTAGGAGCAGACCGGTCATAGGTACAGGTTGGTGTCATCAGCGGGCCCAAGGGATTTTTGGAGGAGTTTTGAGGAGTTTCTATGCGGTCGGGTGGCATTCGCTTGATATATTCCATCATCCGAGTAGTTTGGCTTTCGTTCTGGTGCATTTCGACAACTTTCAGAAATTTGAGTTATTTGTGGGCTTAACTTAGCTGATTACGCTCAAGGTGGCATTCTCGGAGGAATATATGATATAACACCTTCGTGTAATATTTCATTGGAACCGGGACAAGGATACCTCCATGATGGGATGGTTGGATATGAGTTTCAGTGACCAGAGGAGATGTGGTAGCAGATTTACTCTTTTCTGCATTAAAAAGGAATATTTTAATAAGAGGGAAAAGTGCTCCATGAATAAAATAATAATAAAATAAGGCTCTAGAAGGCTCCAAGAGATCTATAAAAGAAAGGGAGGAGGCCATTGAGAGATATCTTTGGATCATATCATTTTCTTGTATGAGAGGTTTGAGTTGTAGTTCTCTACTTCAACCGTAGCCCCAGGACGGAAACCCTCGGGTGATTTGTGAGTGTTGGATGGAAACCAAACTCTCTTTGAGGAGACTTCATTCAGAAGTTTTGCAGAGCTTCAGAGATATTGGAGTGAGGATCATTCATATCTTCAATAGGTGCTTCAGTGGATTCAGTGGTAGCTGTTGCCGGAGGGAGAGTGCAGCAGTTTAGTTTTGGAGGCCATCGCAGTGTAGCAGTGCAGCAGATTATCTCGATGGCCAGTTCTCCATCTTAGCTCTTTTTGGGTCAGATCTATATGTAACCCCTGTTATTGTTTATAATAAAAGATGAGATTCTTCCTGTTCTATGTGGTATTGGATTACATTGTTTTATGTGTTTTTATTTTACACGGCAATCTTCTGTTGAGTAAATATTGATTTTACGACATAATGTGGAGTTTAGCTATTTTTCTGCATTTTTAGTTAAAATATCCCTTTCGGGATATTACAGAGATCCATATCACTGGGCGAGGGTGAGGTCTGAGGATTGAAGCGTTGAATTGTAACCTTGCTTCAGAACTAATTAATAAAATAAACCAAGAGCATTTTTCATCACATTTACCTTACTTGAAAGTTCTAAATTTTTTCTTTCTTGATGGTTTAGAGTCTCACATGCAACATCATTTCCTATTTTCAAGAAGCGTTTCATTTTCATGCAAGTATCGTAATCTCTTTTGCAACAAGTTTAGTTTAATTTTCTTGTACTTGGAACATTGTCTACTTTAGCAAGCTCCCTTTCATGTTTAATGATCATCATGTTCATGAATGGTTAATGAGTCTCATTTTCTTTTCAAGTACTCTTATTTCATGTTGCAAGGCTAATTGCATGTTATTATCTTGGTCTAACATTTGATTTTTTCTATCATCTCATTTACATTCTCCAAAGTAGATTACTAATTGTTTGTATTTTGGCAAGATATCTTCACATGTTTTGATTCACCAATTTATATATCTTAAAAGCATTATTGTATCTTGCACTTATAATATCTTGTGCGAACAATTTTTTGTTTCACTTTTCAAAATTACTTTTGCTTTCCATTTGAAAACAGTTCACTTCATTTAAGCAAATACAATTCCATTTTAAGAGCAATACTCTGAAGGCACTGGTATCTCATATGTTTCATGATTATCTTATGTATTGATGGTTATTTCTCATATCACTTTTTTGCTTATAAATCTGAAGAAGTAATCTATTTAACTCTAACAAATCTCCTAGAAAACTCACATCTTTTAACTTATTTTTCCATTTAGGGACTACCCCCTTAGCTAGCCTAGAATATAGCTTAAACGGAGAGAGTCGGGATTAGTGGGACAACCCCTTCTCTTAGTTTCTTGCCACCAACCACACTTTGTCCCCAAGTTAAAGGCTTTACTCACTAACTTGTAGGTGGGTGTAGGCAGCAAGGTGATAACATGTCCCATATAGCCGACAAAGATACTGCTAGGCAGATGTGGGAAGCCTTGGCCATGCTATATGAAGGTTCTTCCGAGCAGCGGAAGATGTACTTAGAGAAACAACTGAGGATGGCACAGATGCGGAAAGAGGAGCACATTATTCCATTCCTTACTAGACTTCAAGAAATCCATGACCAACTTGCAGCCGTGGGGTCTACCCCTTCTTCTACAACGATGGTGAGACTGGCTCTTAACGCAGTCACTGAGGATTGGCAGGTGTTCATCCAAAGTATCCTGGGCAGAGCAACCTTGCCAGGCTGGGAAGAGATGCGAGATTCTCTTCAGCAAGAAGAGCTAAGGAGAGACTTGGTCAAGTGAAAATTTGATGGCAGCAATGGCAGTGGATCGAAGGTGAAGCAGGAGGAGGAAGAAAATGCAGCTCTTGCATCCAAAGGGTTGCAGGAGCAGCAGAGACATAAGAAATATGTCTCAAAGATTATGTGCTTCAGGTGTGGTGAACTTGGTCAATACGCTACCCAATGTCCTTCGAAGAAAAATGACAAGGACGAGAAGCACAATCCGAAGGCTGCGACCACGAAGATCGATGAGGATGAGTACGCTATGAGTGCCCACGGATCTCCAGGAGGGAGATGGGGCGACATTGAGTTGTAAGTTTGCAAGAACTTCAGTTAGGAAGGATCCTTGAGGAGTCCACCTCTTGGATCATAACCTTGCTACGAGTGCCCAAGATCAGCAGTAGCAGGCTGGAGGAGTTTTCAGTCGGTGCAGAGGAGTGCAGAAACGACAAATGTAGTGGTTAGAAGCGCTAAATCTCACCAGCGCAGATCAGAGTTGCAGCAGCACAGAGGGACGCAATGCAAAGGAGAAGCAACTCAGAGGGACACAATGCAAAGTAGAAGCAACACAGTGTTTCAGAGGAAGAGCGTGGGACTAGCAGCAGTCAGTGTTTCAACATCGAGATGCATTATGAATACTTGTTCAGAATATTTTGGATGTTTTTTAGTTGTTTCTCTCAACAACTCAGTTGTGGTGCAGAGTTAGCAGTGGTAGTGCTAGTAGCAGATGCAACATTTGAGAGGGAGTTGCAGTATGGATGCAGTGTTGATTGTGGCAGGGTGAGCAGAAGTACAGTGCAACAACATCGCAGTGGTTGGTGGACATCATGTCAGACATCAGTAGCGTAGAGGGAGATGCTTCAGAGTCAAAACATTGTGCAACAAGCCATATCTGTTAGAGCACATTCCTCACTAAGAGGGAGTGTTTATTTTTAGGTAGCATCGGATGCGCTCTAAGTCTCAAACTTTATGGAGAGGCTTAGACACATGCATTACAGATAACCGAGAAATTGTTTTGGGAAATTCCACGCAGAAACAATTTTATTTGATAAATTAATTATTTTTAATGAGGACCCTAGGTCTAACTTAGGAAATTAAAATAATTAATGGGTATTAATTTAAACTGTAGGTGAAACTTCTAAAAAAAGTAGATCAAGTCTAAATGTAATCTTAGTCGTTGATTGGAGATCTAATCTCGATCGTTGAAGTCTCAACGAGAAGACTATAAAGAAAGGCTTGAGGATCATTTGTAAAACATACCGAAAGGATCTAGTGATCGAATTTTCTGACGGAACATTGCCCGGACGAAAACTTCGATCTAAATGATTCTCCAGCGCAGTTGAGGGTCAGAGATAGTTTTGGCAAGAGGATCTTCTCCGACGCTAAGGATCATCAGTAGAGAGGCGGAGAAAGATGAAGAGGAAGCAGTGCAGAGCCCAGAGAGGGTGACGCAACACCTAGAAGGAGTGACGCATGCCACATGCAGAGGTAACGCTGTTTCTCAGTAGAAAGTCCAAGTTTCAACTGGGAAATCCATATTTAAGCCGGGAGGGCTAGATCGATTTTTTGAATGGTTGAAAGATCATGTAGAAGGGGTGATGCAGTTCCAGATCTGTCCCCACGCAGGCCTACGCAGAGGGTGTTGGGGTTTCGTCAGTTCAGCTACCAGATCAGACGAGACTTGCAGAGTGAGGTAAACTCACTATTTTTCTCTGTCAGTATTCTCTGTAACTGATTTTTTCGGTGAGACAATCAGAGTTGTATCCAGATTAAATGTTGCTTAATAATAAAACCCTAAGATCTGTTAATTTTTGGGTAGCATCAGATGTGCTATAGCTCCGAAATTTTGTGGAGGGGCTAGAACACATGAAATCTCCAAGACCCAGAAATCGTTTGGAGAAATTCCACCCAGAATGCAAGTTATTCAAATAATTAATTATTTTTAATAGAGCCTAAGCTAAAACTTAGGGAATTAAAATAATTAAAGTGAATTAACTTAAATGTGGGTGAGAAGTTTCTAAGTGACAAGGATCAAGTCTGTTTTAAATATTAGCCATTGATTAAATATTAGATCATGATCGTTTATTTATCAACAAGAAAAGTATAAATGAAGACTTGTGGGTTAGTTGAAAATAAGCTCGGAAAATATTCAGTAACCCGAGGGAAGTCGTTACTGTGAAAATTTCTGAATATTACTTTATGCAAAAACCCTACTGTTAGATCTGGTTATACTTCTCCTACTTAATCAAGTTATTAATGCTGAAATTCATATTAATATCGAAGTAAACACATAACAGAATTTCACTGATTTAGATCTAAGCAAAAGATACATGCACATAGAAAAAGTGACACACAAGATTTTCTGGATAATTGTCCCCGAAAAAACCCAATGCGGGAAAACTGGTCTTTTGGCTGCTGGAGGGTTTATATTATTAAGTAATTTCTGAATACAACAAATTTGGGCATCTCACTGGTTAACCCGACAGAGAGAAAATAGATCTGCAACTAACCCGTTGTTTCGGAGACTGAAAACTTGATTGATCCACACCCTCAAACGGGATTTACAGGACTCAGCCACTTTCTGCCTCTAGAAACCCCATTGCTGCCCTTGAAGCCCCTGCGTCAGCCTCTGCGTGCCTCTGCGCTGGCCTGGAGAGGGATGCGTAACCCCACACTGGGTGACGTTATCTCTACACTGCCCCAGCTGGACCAACGTAACACTGGAGGGCCTCCTGCTATGCAGCGCTGCCCTTTCTGGGCCTGCATAGCGGCTAAGGCCTCTACGTTGTGCAGTTGTTTCCTCTGCTTCCCTGCGCTGCACAGATAGTTGCCTCTCTATCTCTTTCTGATTCTTGGCTGTGGGATCAGACCATCCCCTTAGCCAATACTACCCTTGCTACAGCTGAAACACTTCTAAAAATTCTTAGCAAACCCTGCCCTAGAATTTAAGCTTACTCTCAGTGCTCTGCCTCCATGTGTGTGTTCTCCAAATGACCCCAAGCCTTTCCCTTATACTTTCTCGTTGGGAAACCAACGGCCATGATCTAATCTAGAATCGATGGCTAAGGTTAAAAGAAAGCTCGATCCATGTGACTTGAGTCATTTCCATCACATGTTTTAATTAATTACCTTTAATATTTTAATTTTCCTAAGTTAGACTTAGGGTCCTTAATTAAAAATATTAAGTAATTAATTATCTCCCAAACTGGATGGAATTTCCTAAATCCCTTTCTGGGTCTTGGAGATCTCCTATACTCTAGTCCCTCCACAAATTTTGGGAGCTAGAGCATATCCGATGCTACCCCAACACTCAAAAAACTCAACACTCTCTTTTAGCGAGGAATGTGCTCTAGTACAACTCTGCTTCACCCCGAAGCTCTGCACTGATCTCTGGTGTGGGTCTCTGCACTGATGCTGGACCTGCTGCCCTTCATCACTGCGCTGTTGCTGCCATTCTGTATTGCTGCCTATGACGCTGCCACCGCCACTACCACATTTGTACTGCAATTCCCTCTCAATTTGTTGCATCATGCTGCCAACTGCTGCAGTGCAACTCAGTTGCTGAGAGAAACAACTAAAACTCCTGCCCAATCTTTGACAGACAAGTCAGTTGGACTGCATCCTCATCATTGAAGCTCCATAGGCTGCTACTCTATGCTGACATCTGGAGGTGTTGCACAGCTACAGTTCTGCACTACGTAAGCAGATCTCCTCTGTGCTATTGAAGTCACATAAGCCTCTACACTGAAGTCCCCCACGCTATTGATGCACTACGCTATCCTCCTGAAGCCTCTATGCTGTTGCAGCTCTGCTATGCTCTACTGAAGTCACATCATCCTCTGCGCTGCTGCTGCTACGATGTTGCTGCATTGCGTTACTTCCTTTAGCCTTCAGCTCCGCTTCTGCTCCATCCATGATTCTCTGCACCAACTGCTCCACTTGTCCCTCTACTGTCTTAAGGCTCTCGTAGCTCGGATGTGATCCAAGAGCTGAGCTACTCAAGGATCCTGCCACCACTCTGTAGCTACTCTACAGATCCATGTCGTCCCACTTTCGTGGTTCATGAGCGATCATGGCTACGTCATCTTCTGAACCATCGTCTGCCACAACAGCCTTGGAAGTAGAAGCTTCCTTGTCCTTCTTCTTCCGAGGACAATTGCTGGTGAAATTTCCTAGTTCCCTGCACTGGAAACACTTGATCTTGGATCGATCATGCTTCTTCTTCCCTTGCTACCTCTTTGATTCCGAGGCTGAATCTTCTTCCTCTTCCTTCTTCACCTTACTTGATCTCGTGTTGTACTGCCTCTTGGTGAAATGACAAAATTCTTCATGACGAAGGACTTCCCACATACTGTCCCAGTTGGGAAGGTCCACTCTGCCCAAGACACTTTGGACAAAAGTTTCCCAGTCCTCTGTGACTGCATTGAGTGCAATCCTTACCATCACATCATCCTTCACCTTTTCTCCCATGGCAGACAACTGATCTATGATTGCCTGTAATCTGAAAAGGAAGGGCTCTATTTATTCTCCTTTGGCCATCATGAATTACCGTAGCTGATTCTCCAGAAGCATTCTCCTCTGGACAGACTTTCCCTCATATAGGGCAGTTAAGGCCTTCCACATCTCATTAGCTGTTTTCTTTTCGGCTATGTGTGGAACTATATGATCCTTTACTCCATCCATTATGAAGTGTTTGGCATGTGCCGCAGCTTCCTCATGCTTCTTCAGGAGATCTGCATTGGTTGGCGTGGCCAGGACTTTTTCTGCATGGTCCCTTAAACCGTATGCCTCCATGAATACCAGGATTCTGGCCTTCCACACTGCAAATTTGGACAGGCCGTCCAACCTATCCTGATCACGTAGTCCGTGAGGTGCCATCTGCTCAGCAAATCTGTTGGAACTCCTCCTCTCTATCCTAGAGATTTGGAACTAGGGTCCTTGGCGAAACAAGCACCCTCTGCTCCCTCTAACAACTGATTTCCTCTCCTGGAAATCCGCCAAATCAACGAACAAAACAACTCTCTTCAATCCTCTGATCGATCTGCAAATTTCTTTGGCTAGAAACCCTCTGAGAAGCTGATCTCCTCCCGCTCTTTGTCACCTAGTGCTTAGGCTAAATTCTGAATCTTCAGAAATTTAACCCCACCAGGAACTTCTGAAGTTCTGCATCACTGCTTCTGGCACTCTAGAACAGCAACGGCTTCAGATCTGCGTCACCCTAGTTGCCCTCTATGTGAGTAGACAGTCCCAGCACTGCCTCTACACAGTAAGTACGTGGGCCTGCATGGAGACTGTGTAGGACTGCGTCACTTTAGCCTCTACGTGGCTCTGCTCCCTCTGCTGTTGCATTGTCCCTTCAGATTTGGCTTTCTGCGGCTGCTGCTGCTTTCTTTGTTGTTTTCTGCAGCAGGGATTCTTCAGTTTTCTGCTGGTGATCCTGCTAGATCTGCAATCGCTCTGATACCATGTGAAATTTCTGAATATTACTTTATGCAGAAACCCTACTGTTAGATTTGGTTATACTTCTCCTACTTAACCAAGTTATTAATGTTGAAATTCAGATTAATATCGAATTAAACACATAACAGACGTTCACCGATTCAAATCTAAGCAAAAGATACATGCACATAGACAAAGTGACACAGAAGATTTTCTGGACAACTGTCCCCGGAAAAACCCAATGCGGGAAAACCGGTCTTCTGGTTGCTGGAGGGTTTATATTATTAAGTAGTTTCTTAATACAGCAAATCTGGGCACCTTACTGGTTAACCCGACATAGAGAAAATAGATCTACAGCTAACCTGTTGTTCCGGAGATTGAAAACTTGATTGATCCACACCCTCAAACGGGATTTACAGGACTCAACCACTTTCTGCCTCTAGAAACCCCAGCACTGCCCCTGAAGCCCCCGCGTCAGCCTCTGCGCTAGCCTGGAGAGGGTTGCGTAACCCCAGACTGGGAGACGTAGTGCCTACGCTGTCCCAGCTGGACCAGTGTACCCTGGAGGGCCTCCTGATACTCAGCGCTGCCCTTTCTGGGCCTACGTAGCACCTGTGTAGCGGCTGAAGTCCTCTGCTGAAGTGTTGTGCAACTGTCGCGTAGTTGCTGCTGCTGCCTTTGCTTCCCTGCGCTGCTTAGATAGTTGCTTCTCTACCTCTTGTTGATTCTTGGCTCCGGGATCAGACCATCCCCTTAGCCAATATTACCCCTCACTGTAGCTAAAACACTTCTGAAAATTCTTAGCAAACCTTGCCCTAGAATTTCAGCTTAGCCTTAGTGTTATGGCTTCGTGTGTGTGTTCTCCAACTGACCCCAAGCCTTTCCTTTATACTTTCTTGTTGGGAAAGCAAAAACCATGATCTAATCTTGAATTGATGGCTAAGATTAAAAGAAAGCTTGATCTGTGTGACTTGAGTCATTTCCATCACATGTTTTAATTAGTTACCTTTAATATTTTAATTTTCCTAAGTTAGACTTAGGTCCTTAATTAAAAATATTAATTAATTAATATCTCCCAAACTGGATGGAATTTCCCAAATCCCTTTCAGGGTCCTGGAGATCTAATGTACTCTAGTCCCTCCACAAAGTTTGGGAGCTAGAGCACATCCGATGCTACCCCAACACTCAAAAAACTAACAGATACTCCTGGAGAAGAGTTCGATTTCAGAGGGAGAGTTGCAGGGTGAAGGAAGAGGAGGGTTTCAGTAGAAGTCAGAGACTGAGGAGGAGGGATGCAGAGCAGTCGAGAGACAACGCAGAGGGACAACTTAGAGAGACAGCGCAGCTGAGGACGCAATCCTCATGTAGAAGAGGACGCAGTCCTCACGTAGAAGAGGACGTAGTGGAGATTGGAGGGTCTCCGGGGTGTCATAATTTCTCCAGTGATTGGAGGAAAATTATCTGAGTTTTCTCATGAATTTTTCTCTATGATTCTGCAAATCATTCCTTGTAAAGAGATTGTTGCTAAAGAATAATAAATAAACCCACATCTGCTGCACCAGTTTTCATGCATTGGGTTTTTCTGGGGACAATTTTCCAAAAACAACTGTGTTGATGTGATTGATTCTTGTGCTTGCATTTCACTGTTCTTTTCTCTATGAAATTATGTGATAACTGTAGTATAATTTATTTTGTTGTTTACTGAAGAGTTTTGTAAATAACTTATTGAGAAATATAAGTAGGAGAAATAAATCAGTTACTGCAATAGAATTTCAGAGTTAGAAATTTTCACATGGTATTAGAGCAGAGATCGGGCAACAGGGTTGGAGATTCTGCAATGATTTGTGGTTTGGATGTTGCTGGAGCAGCAACTTGAAGGGGCTCACACAGTTCTCCTGGGAAAGAGGAAAGCATGAAATATACAATGGATCACAACATTTCTATATTGGCTTCCAAATTGGAAGAAGAAGTCTCTTGTTTATCAAGCTCTGCTTCCTCTGAGGTTTGGTATATTGATAGCGGGGCTTCTGCACACATGACGGGAATACAATAATTTTTATCGTGTTGATTTTATAGCATCAGGAAGTGTTCCAGGTCTCAAATTTTGAGGAGAGGCTTGGACAACAATACTCCAGAGAACCCATAAATTGTTTGTGGAAATTCCACTCGGATTTTGCTTTATTAAAATAATTAATTATTTTAATGTGATCCCTAAGTCTAAACTTAGGGAAATTAAATAATTAAAGGGTATTAATAAAGACGAGGGTGAATCTTCTAGAAAACGAAGATCAAGTCATCTTTTAATCTGAGCCATTGATTACAGATATAATCTGTGTGAAAATTCTACTGTAGTATCATGGTTTACTTCTCCTACTTGATTCAATTATACAAGTTATCTTTAGAAATTAGATTCAGAAAATACCAAAGTAAACACTACTAACAGTAACAGCCTACACATGCAGATCATTTACTAAATATTATGCTCATTCAAACAAAGTGACACACTGATTTTTGGACATAAGTCCCCGGAAAAACCCAAAGGGGGAAAACTGTTGCAATAGATATGAGGGTTTATTTTATTAAGTAGAATCTGAGTACAACAAATCTGGGTTCCAGACCTAGAAAACCCGACAGAGAATAATAGAAATCTGCAACTAACCTGCTTTTCCAAGACCAAATATCTGATTGATCCACACCCTCAAACAGGATTTACAAGACTCAGCCCGGATCTAGCCCTAGAAACCCCAGCGTTGCCCCTGAAGCCCCAGTGTCAGCCCTACTAGGCTCTGCGTGCCACTGCACTGCTCAGAGAGGGACTGCGTAACCCCAGAGTGGGTGACGCAGTCCTTACATTGCCTTTGGAGGCTTCTGCATAACTTTTGAAGCTCCCTGAAGCTGTAGCGCTACCCCTTCCTGGGCCTACGTAGCACTACGTAGCGGTTGAAGCCTCTGCCCTACGCAGCTGCTGCATACCTGTTGCTGCTGCTCTCTGCTCCTCTGCGCTATCCTTGAAAGCTGCTCCTCTGCCCCTTGCTGACTCTTGGCTCCTGGATCATATCATCACCTTAGCCAATATTACCCCTCGTTGCAGAAAACTCCTCCGAAAATTCTTAGCAAACCTTGCCCTAGAATTCCAGATCAGTCTCTTAGCTCTCCCTCTGTGTGTGTGTCTCGAACTGACCCTCAAGCCTTTCTCTTATACTTTTTCATTCATATCATCAATGCCCGACATTAAAACACTCATCAATGGCTGAGATTAAAAGACTGCGTGATCTGTGTCTTTTAGAACATTTCAGCACATGTGTTAATTAATTCACTTTAATTATTTAATTTTCCTAAGTTTAGACTTAGGAAATCCATTAAAATAATTAATTATTTGAGTAACTTGAACACCAGCTGAAATTTCACAAAACACTTTCTGGGTTTTTGAGTTCAAGTGTGTCTTAGCCCCTCCACAAAATTTTAGGGCTAGAGCACACCTGATGCTACGCCAAATACACAAAATCTCAATGCTCTCTCTTAGCACGGAGTGTGCTCTAGCAATACATCCACACTATGTACTGCAAGATCTTGATGTTGGTTTCTGTGCTGCTGATGCTTGGCCTGCTGCCCTCCATCCATTGCACTAATGCTTTCTCTACTGCTGCCCATGCCACTGCCACTGACACTGCGACATATGTACTGCAGCTCCCTCTCAAATTGCTGCATCATGCTGCCCATGGCACTGCCACTGCTAACTGCTGCACTGCAACTCAGTTGCTGAGGAGTAAGAAACTGAAGGAATCCTTCCCAATCGTTGACAGATAAGTCGGTTGCCTCCCATCACTGAAGCTCCCTTGGCTGTTGATTTACGCTGTCCTCCTAAAGCCACTGCGCTGCTGCAACACTACACTGCGTGAGCTCAGCCTCTCTGCGCTGTTGAAGTCCCATCAGCCTCTGTGCTGTTGCCTCCACCCTGCTGCTGCGTCTGCATTACGCTGCTCCCTCTCCATCTTCTCCATCATTGCCCTTTGCTACATTGTGACCTTCTGCAACCATCTCCCGACTCATCCCGCTACTGTCTTAAGGCTCCCGTAGCTCGTATGTGATCCAAGAGTAGGGCTGACTCAAGGGTCCCGCCATTGTCTATAGATGCTCTACAGATCCATGTCACCCCACCTCTTCTCTCGAGGCACATGAGCACTCATGGTCGCATCATCATTAGAACCATCATCCTTTGTTGTTGCTCCCTTGGAATCAAAAGCTCCTTTGTCCTTCGTCTTAGGACAAGTGTTGGCGAAGTGTCCAAGTTCACCATAGTTAAAGCACCAGACCTTGGAAAGGTCCCTCTTCTTCTTCCCTTGCTATTTTCTTTCCTTTGATGCAAGGGCTGCATCATCTTCCTCTTCTTTCTTCACTCTAACTATCCCACCACTGATATTCTGCTTCTTGGTGATCCTCCTGATCTCCTCTTGGTGGAGAATAGCCCACATGTCTACCCAGGATGGTAACGTTGCTTTGCCGAGTATGCTTTGGACAAATGTTTCCCATTCCTTAGAGACTACATTCAGGGCAGTCCTTACTAAGAGTCCTTCGTTTGGATTTGCACCCATGCCAACCAGTTGGCCTCGAATGGTCTAAAGTCGGAAAAGGAAAGGATCTATTTCCTCACCCTTCTACATCTGGAAAAGCCTCATCTAATTCTCTAAGAGCATTTTTCGTTGGATAGAGCTTCCTTGATACATCGCTTCTAGAGCACCCACATGTCATTTGCCGTGTTCTTATCGGCAATATGTGGTACTACATGATCCTTCACTCTGTCCATGATCAAACGTTTAGTCCGTGCTTGATTCTCCTTAAATTTCTTCAGAGGATCAGGATCTGCAGGCACAACTAGAACACTCGTTGCATGGTCCTTGATGTCGTACTCATCTAGGACTAATAGGATCCTTGCCCTCTTGATGACAAAGTTGGACACACCGTCCAACCTTTCCTGGTCTCTCAGTCCACGAGAAGCCATCTAGCTCAGATCTGACATAAACAATACTTCTTCTCCCTCTTTTTGTGGCTACAGAAACTCTGGATCTAGGTTTCTTGGTGACTAGAAACCCTCTATTAACTGCTTGTTCTGAAAACTGATTTCCCTCCTGGAAATCTTCCACCTAAACACAATCGGACAGAACTCTCCAATCACCCTCCTGATCGAATCTCAGATTTTTTTGGCTCAGATTTGCTGAGTAGCTGTCTTCCTCCCACCTTTGTTGACTTATATAGGCACAATTTTGCACCGACAAAATCTCCACCACACCAGTACTACTGAAGATCTGAAGCACTACTTCCGGATCTTGGCAAGGCTTTTCTGCAATAGGAAGAATGACTGGACTGCGTCTCACTAACTGGCCCAGCGTAGCCTCAATGTTGCTCAGAAGTGGACTGCGTAACCCCAGACTTGGTGACGTAGTCCTTACGCTGGCCTGGGAAGGCTCTGCGTAAGCCTGATGACCTTCTGTAGCTACAGCGCTGCCCCTTCTTGTGTCTGCGTCCTCCTGTTGCCAAGCTGCCCTTTTCGGATCTACTGTCCTGCAGAAAAAATATTCTTCAGCCGATTTGCTGGAGATTCAGCTTGATCTGCTATCGCTCTGATACCATGTGAAAATTCTACTGCAGTATCATGGTTTACTTCTCCTAGTTGATTCAATTATACAAGTTATCTTCAGAAATTAGATTCAGAAAATACCGAAGTAAACACAACTAACAACCTACACATGCAGATCATTTACTGGATATTACGCTCATTCAAACAAAGTGACACACTGATTTTTGGACACAAGTCCTCGGAAAAGCCCAAAGCGGGACAACCGGTGCAACAAATATGAGGGTTTATTTTATTAAGTGTAATTTGAGTACAACAAATCTGGGTTCCAGATCTGGAAAACCCGATAGAGAATAAAAGACATCTGCAGCTAACCTGTTGTTCCAAGACCAAATATTTGACTGATCCACACCCTCAAACAGGATTTAAAAGACTCAGCCGGATCTGGCCCTAGAAACCCCAGCACTACCCCTGAAGCCCCAGCATCAGCCCTACTAGGCTCTGTGTGCCACTGAGCTACTCAGAGAGGGACTGCGTAACCCCAGAGTGAGTGACGTAGTCCTTACGCTGCCTATGGAAGCCTCTGCGTAACTTCTAAAGCTCCCTGAAGCTGCAACGTTTCTCCTTCCTTCGCCTGCATAGCGGCTGAAGACCCTACGCTGCACAGCTGCTGCATAGTTGCTGCTACTGCTCTCTACTCCTCTGCGCTGTCCTTGAAAGTTGCTCCTCTGCCTCTTGCTGACTCTTGGCTCTGGGATCAGATCATCCCCTTAGCCAATACTACCCCTCGCTGCAGAAAACTCCTTCGGAAATTCTTAGCAAACCCTGCCCTAGAATTCCAGATCAGTCTCTCAGCTCTGCCTTTGTGTGTGTGTCTCTAACTGACCCTCAAGCCTTTCTCTTATACTTTTTCATTCATCTCATCAACAGCCGAGATTAAAACACTCATCAACGGCTAAGATTAAAACACTGCTTGATCTGTGTCTTTTAGAACATTTCAGCATGTGTTAATTAATTCACTTTAATTATTTAATTTTCCTAAGTTTAGAATTAGGAAATCCATTAAAATAATTAATTATTTGAATAACTTGAACACCAGCTAAAATTTCACAAAACACTTTCTGGGTTTTGGAGTTCAAGTGTGTCTTAGCCCCTCCACAAAATTTCAGGGCTAGAGCACACCCGATGCTACACCAACTACACAAAATCTCAACTATCTGGGTCATTGATTCATCAGCGAGAAGACTATAAGAGAAGGCTTGAGGGTCATTTGAAAAGCAAACCGGGCACATTCTCAGTACTCGAAGGAATTCGATTCTGAATTAAGAGAATTCGATTTCAGAGGATGAGTCTGTAGAGGCGGGATTGCAGAGACAGAAGGAAGAGGGAGAAGTCAACAGAGATGGAGAAGAAGGCAACGTTGAGCAGCAGCACTAGCCCTCCACGAAGACTTACGCAGTCCAGGCAGTGACTGCACAGAGGGGCTACGCAGATTGATGCAGAGGGTGCAGGAGGCCATCCCGTGTGTCAGGAATTCTTCCGGATTGTCCGGAAAATTCATATCAAGTGTACGCTATTGATTCTGCCCATCATGAATTCTAAAATGATCTTTTCACTACTGAAGATTAATACAAACCATCATCTGCTGCACTGGTCTTCCCACATTGGGTTTTTCCGGGGACAATTGTCCAAAAAATAACTGTGTTCATGTGGTTGTTTCTATTGTGCTATATGTGTTTTAATTTGTTCTTCTGCTTTTGATTAGAGTGAATTCTACAGCTGTGTTTACTTCAAAATTTACCGAAGCATCTGTAAATAACTTATCATAATAAGTAGGCGAAATAAACCAACTACTGCAGTAACAATTTTTCAGAGTGAAAATTTCACATGGTATCATAGCTAAAGGCAAAATACAGAAAGTGAGGTTCTACAATGGAACAAAGATCTGATGTTAATACAGTTCGGAAGGGCCCACCGAGTCCTCCAGAGCACATAGAGAAACAGAGGGAGCATGACATATCTGTTCTAGCATCCAGACTAGAGGAGGATTTCGCTTGTGTGTCAAGCATGGCCTCTCCAAGAGTTTGGTATATCAACAGTGGGGTATTTTCTCATATGACGGGAGTTCGAGAATGTTTTTCAAGCTACCGATAAGAGAAAATGAATTTCTAGAATACAATGGAAAACAAGGCCAAGTGTACCCCCGTTGGAAGAGGTACCATAATATTTCAGACAGAAGTTGAAAACAAGATTCAGGCTACAAACGTTTTGCATGTACCGGGTTTGGGGATGAACTTACTTTCGGTGTCTCAGCTCCAGAACAATGGTTATGATGTATAATTTATTGGAAATAAAGTTTATGTCAAACACCCTAGCTGGAAAAGGAAGGCACAAATTGGAGTGTGGAGCCATAAATTGTATAAGCTCCAGCTTGAGTCCCCAATGGCACTAATTGGCAGTACGGACAAAAGAGATATGAATGAATTATGCCACAGAAGGATGGGGCATTTACATCATGGAGCCTTGAATATTGTCAAGAAGACTGTCATGGGAGCTCCAAAACTTTGCACGAGGAAATATGAGGTTTGCAGGGGGTGCGTACTAGGGAAGTATGCCAAGGCAACATTTCCAAGTAGCAGTAGGGCCAAGAGTGTATTGGAGTTGATACACTCAAACATCAGTGGTCCAATCTCCACAACTGCTCTCAATGGTGGAAAGTATTTTGCTACCTTTATTGATGACCATTCCAGGAAAACTTGGATCTACTTTCTCAAAACCAAAGATGAAGTCTTTGAACGTTTCAAAGAATTCAAGGCACTGGTAGAAAATTTAATCGGAAAGAAGATCAAGAAGCTGCGATCAGATAATGGTGGAGAGTATATCGATAAAGACGTCACCAATTTTTGCACAAAGGAAGGCATCAAGAGAGAATGGAAAGCTCCATACAATCCAGAGCAGAATGGAGTTGCAGAAAGGAAGAACATGACCATTGTAGAAGCTGCAAGGGCGATGCTATATGCCCAAGACATGCCCAAATTTATGTGGGCAGAAGCCTGCAATACAACAGTGTATATGCAGAACAGGGTGCCCCATAGAGAATTGGGGAAGGTGACCCCTGAGAGTGTGTTCACAAGCAGCAAGCCTGAGGTGAGCCATATCAGGATATTTGGCAGTATGGCATACTTCCACGTACCATATGAGAAGAGGAAGATGTTAGATTAGACTGCGGAGAAGGGTTATCTTGTGAGCTATAGTGAAAATGCGAAGGCATATCGCATCTATATTTCGGAAAATAGGAAGATCGTCGTAAGGCAGGACATAAAATTCATGGAGGAGAGAGCCTTCAGAAGATCTCGAGAAATAGCTACAGATACGCAAGTTGAGGAAGATCCACTAGTTCAGCCTCAGCGGCCTATAGAGGATGGCTCGAGTGCCTCTTTACGACACAAGGATTCTGAGGAAAGTTCTTCTGAAGAAGAGCAAGCAGGAGAGCAGGCAAAGCCATCGACTACCAGTGGGAGAACGAGCAGAGGGCTCCAACAAATTCTGAGGGATGCAGAAGAATTTGTTGGAGTCCCTAGAGATGGGAAGAGGGTACGCACGCAACCTGACAGGTACCAAGCACTGGTAGCACTGGTCGGAGAACCCTCTATCTTTTGGGAAGCAGCTCAACATAAGGTGTGGGTAGATGCCATGGTGGAGTATAGCTCCATCATGATGAATGATGTATGGGAAGTAGTCCCTAGACCTTAGAACAGATCAGCTGTAGGATCAAGGTGGATCTACAAGATCAAGTATGCTGCAGATGGCAGCATAGAGAAATTCAAAGCCATGTTTGTGGCTAAGGGGTATGCATAGAAAGAATGGATCGACTATGAAGAAACCTTTTCCCCTGTAGCTCGGTACACTTCAATTAGATCCGTCATCTCTCTCACAGCAAAGATGGGATGTGAGATTCACCAGATGGATGTCAAGACAACGTTCTTGAATGGGGTGATATAAGAGGAAGTGTACATAGAACGGCCAGAGGGCTTTGAGACACATGAGCAAAAGACTCATGTTTGAAGGCTTAAGAAAGCCCTGTACGGTCTAAAACAAGCCCCCAGAGCAAATTGATAGCTACTTGTAGAAGATGGGATTTGTCAAAAGTGACGCAGATCCCAACCTCTACTATCTGAGAGTAGGGGATGGGCCGCTAATCTTGGTATTATATGTAGATGATATGTTCCTTACTGGATCATCTAAGCTCATCAAAGACTACAAGGAGAATCTGGCTACCGAATTCAACATGAGTATCTAGGGCAGATGCACTATTTTCTTGGTTTGGAGGTCTGGCAGCAGAAGGGAGAAATCTTCCTTGGGCAAGGAAGATACACTACAGAGATTCTGAAGAGGTTTCAAATGGAAGACTGTAGACCCATGGCTATGCCAATGATTACAAACTGGAAGAAGATAGACACATCAGAGGTTGATGAGGCTGACCCTACCTTGTATAGGCAGCTCATCGAATCATTGATGTACTTGGTCAACACTAGACCAGACATCTGTTATGCAGTGAATACCCTCAGTCAGTTCATGGTGGAACCAAGGAGGGCTCACTGGGCAGCAACCAAAAATGTTCTCATATATTTGAAGGTGATAGTCGAGTATGGGTTGAAGTACACCAAGGGCACTGAAGTCCAGTTGAGCGGGTTCACAGATGCAGATTGGGCTGGAAGCGCAGTGGATGGGAAAAGTACCAATGGGTATTGTTTTAGTCTCGGATCAGGAATGACTTCCTGGTGCAGTAGGAAACAGAATTCCGTCGCACTGAGCTTAGCCAAGGCAGAGTATATGGCAGCAAGCACAGCTTCATGCGAGGCCATATGGGTTCATAAACTGCTCTTGAACTTACTCAAGAAGAGGATGGAACTGACCAGAATTATGTGTGATAATCAGAGTTTCATCAAGCTCTCTAAGAATCTTGTGTTTCATGATCGGTCGAAGCACATTGACATTCGGTGCCACTTCATCAGAGACTATGTCCAACGGGGCGCTGTGTAGTTGAGGTACACTCCTACAGGATAATAGGTGGCAGATATCCTCACCAAGGCTCTGAGTAAGATTAAGTTTGCTTACTTCCGAGAAAACATGGGGATGGTCGAGAACCCTTTTCAGTAAAGGAATGGGTGGTCTACAGAGACAGAGGGACCTGCAGTGCGGATGAGGCAGTGTCAAAGATAGTGTCACAGGCAGCAGTACTGAGGGCAGCAACGCAGAGTTGAGAGGCAACAGCCAGGACATCAGCAGTGCAACAGATGCTTTAGAATCAAAGCAGTACAGTCGGTACCTTGCTTGAACACTTTCCTCGTTAAGAGGGAGTGTTGATTTTATAGCATCGGGAATTGTTCCAAGTCCCAAATTTTGAGGAGAGGCTTGGATAGCAGTATTTCGGAGAATCTAGAAATCGTTTGTGGAAATTCCACTCGGATTTTGCTTTATTAAAATAATTAATTATTTTAATGTGATCCCTAAGTCTAAACTTAGGGAAATTAAATAATTAACGGGTATTAATAAAGCAGAGTGTGAATCTTATAGAAAACGAAGATCAAGTCATCTTTTAATGTGATCCATTGATTAAGGATATAATCTGGGTTGTTGATTCATTAGTGAGAAGACTATAAGAAAAGGCTTGAGGGTCATTTGGAAAGCAAGCTGTGCACATTCTCAGTACCCGAAGGAAATCGATTCTGAAGTAACAGAATTCGATTTCAGGGGGTGAGTCTGTAGAGGTGTGATTGCAGAGACAGAAGGAAGAGGGAGAAGTCAGCAGAGACGAAGAATAAGGAAGACAAAAGACGAAGGGAAGGTAGCATTGAGCAACATCACTAGTTCTCCACACAGACTTACGCAGTCTAGGCAGTGACTACGCAGAGGGGCTACGCAGATTGATGCAGAGGGTGCAGGAGGTCATCCCATGTGCCGGGAATTTTTCTAGATTGTCCAGAAAATTCGTATCAGGTGTACACTATTGATTCTGTTCGTCACGAATTCTGTAAATGATCTTTTCACTACTGAAGATTAATACAAAGTTCAAACCGTCATCTGCTGCACTGGTTTTCCAACATTGGGGTTTTCTGGGGACAATTGTCCAAAAGTAATTGTGTTCATGTGGTTGTTTCTATTTTGCTATATGTGTTTTAATTTGTTCTTCTGCTTTTGATTAGAGTGAATGTTGTAGCTATGTTTACTTCAAAATTTACTGAAACATTTGTAAATAGCTTATCATAATAAGTAGGTGAAATAAACCAACTACTGTAGTAACAAATTTTCAGAGTGAAATCTCACATCTCGAGCTACCAAGAGGAAAAGGTGAATTTCCAAATCACCATGGGAAATAAGGCTAAATGTACTCTTGTTGGAAGAGGTACTATAGTTTTTCAAACAAAAGCAGGAGATCGGCTTCGGGATACCAATGTGTTACATGTGCCTAGATTGGAGATGAACTTGCTTTCTGTATCCGAGTTACAAATAAGGGCTATGATGTATGCTTCATTGGAAAGAAAGTATATGTCAAACACCCGAGTTGGAAGAAGAAGGCCCAAATTGGGGTTAGAAGCAACAGACTGTATAAGTTGCATCTAGAAGCTCCAATGGCACTGATAGGTAGTCATGATGAGAAAGATTTGAATGAACTATGGCACAGAAGGATGGGGAACTTACACCATGGGGCTCTAAGAATTCTCAGAGAAACCGTCATAGGAGTTCCAAAATTAAGCACCAAACCAGATGATGTCTGCAGAGGGTGCATACTAGGCAAGTACGCCAAAGTGGCTTATTCTAGAAGCAACAGTAGGGCAAAGAGTGTTTTGGGATTAATACACTCAGATATCTGCGGACCTATGTCCACAAGAGCTCTTAGTGGTGCCGAATATTTCGTCACCTTTATTGATGACCATTCCAGGAAGACTTGGATCTACTTTATAAATACCAAGGATGAGGTCTTTGATCAATTCAAAGAGTTTAAGGCTTTGGTTGAGAATCTGAGAGGGAAGAGGATAAAAGTGTTGCATTAAGACAATGGTGGATAATATATTGATAAAAAATTCACTGAGTGTTGCGCAAGGTAAGGCATCAAAAGAGAATGGATCGCTCCATATAATCCAAAGCATAATAGGGTTGTAGAAAGGAAAAATAGAACTATTGCTGAAGCAGCGAGAGCTATGTTGTATGATCAGGATATGCTGAAATTTATATGGGCAGAAGCATGCAACACAACTGTGTATGTTGAGAACAGGATTCCTCACAGGGCACTAGGTAAGATTGCACCAGAGAGTGTCTTCACTGGAAGAAAGCTAGAGGTGAGTCATTTTTAGGATCTTTGGGAGTTTGGCATACTGCCATGTACCCGAAGAAAAGAGAAAGAAGTTGGATTAAACTGCAGAAAAAGGATATCTAGTGGGGTATAGAAAGAATGCTAAGGCATATAGAATCTACATTCCTGGCAGTAGGAAAGTAGTAGTTTGATGGGATGTAAAGTTCATGGAGGACATAGCTTTTAGGAAATCCCGAGAAATGCCTTCTGAAAAGCAGTCAGAGGACGATCCATTGGTTCAGCCACTTCGACCAGTCGAAACCAACACCAACGCTTCTCCAAGGCATAAGAATCCAAAAGTATCACCATAGGAAGATTCACAGGAGGAGGAGCAAGAAGATCCACCCACTACCCGTGGAAGAATGAGTCGGGAATTACGACAGATACTAGGGGATGCAGAGGAGTTCATTGGAGCTCCTAGAACCGAGAAAAGGCAACGTAGACAACCAGACAGATACCAAGATTTGGTATCTCAGGTTGGAGAACCCTCTAATTTTTCAGGAGGTTGTTCAGCATCAAGTGTAGGTAGATGCTATGGTGGAGGAATATAGTTCCATTATGACCAATGATGTCTGGGCAGTGGTACCTAGACCTCAGGACAGATCAGTTGTAGGTTAGAGATGGATCTACAAGATCAAGTATGCTACATTTGGTAGTGTGGAAAAATAAAAATCCAAGTTTGTGGCTAAGGGGTATGCTCAAAAGGAAGGAATAGACTACGAAGAAACCTTCGCCCTAGTAGCCATGTATACTTCTATCAGATCCATGATATCCCTTGCAGCACAAATGGGGCGCGAGATTCACCAAATGGATGTCAAGACTTCTTTCTTGAATGGGGTGATAGAAGAAGAAGTGTACATTGAACAACGAGAGGGCTTTGAGACACATGAGAAGAAAACTCATGTATGCATGCTGAAGAAAGCCTTGTATGGGCTTAAGCAAGCACCTAGAGCTTTGTATGGTCAGATTGATGGTTACTTACAAAAGATGGGATTTGTCAAGAGTGACGCTGACCCCAATCTCTACTATCTGACAGTGGAGAATGAGCCTCTTGTGAAAATTTCAAATCTGAAATACTACTGCAGTGATAGATTTATTTCGCCTACTTATTTATGATAAGTTATTTACAAATTTCTTTTAGTAAATTATGAAATAAATACAACTGCAGTATTCACTTAATCATAAGCAGAGGATAGAACAAAATACATATAACGCAATAGAAACAATCACATGTACACAGTTATTTTTGGAAAATTGTCCCCGAAAAAACCCAATGCAGGAAAACCGGTGCAGCAGATGAGGGTTTATATTATTCTTCAACAATGAATCTTTTACAATAAGTAGACGAGCAGATTTCTTAAGAAAACACCTGAGATAAATTCTCCAAATTCTTTCGGAGAATTTCTAACACCCGAAAGGTACCCCAGCTTCCTCTACATCACTCTGCGTGATCTTCTGTGCAGTCCCTATGCTGGATTGCGTCACTCTGCGTGATCTTCTGTGCAGTCCCTATGCTGGACTGCGTCACTCTGCGTGGGGATTTAGTGCTGTTGCTCAGCGTTGGCCTCTGTGGCCCTCGGCGTCCTCCTCTTGCCTCTCTCTGTCACTGCTGACTTCCCCTTCCTTCTTCTACTTCCGCAATTCTTCCTTGCAACTCTCCCTTTGAAATCAAATTCTATTCCTTTAGAATCGATTTCCTTTGGGTACTGAGTGTGTGTCGGACTTGATTTCTAAATGACCCTCAAGCCTTCTCTTATAATATTCTTGTTGATGAATCAATGACCCAGATTAGATCACTAATCAATGGCTAAGATTAAAACATGGCTTGATCTTCATTCTCTAGAAGATTCTCACTCTTTTTTATTAATACCCTTTAATTATTTAATTTCCCAAAGTTTAGACTTAGGGTTCTCATAAAAATAATTAATTATTTTAATAAAACACAAACCGAGTGGAATTTCCACGAACGGTTTCTGGGTTCTTTGGAATACTGATATCCAAGCCTCCTCACAAAATTTGAGACTTGGAACACTTTCCAATGCTACAAAAATCAACACTCCCTCTTAGCGAGGAAAGTGTTCAAGCAAAAAATGCCAACTGTATTTGCTCTGACCTGAAGCATCTACTGCGTTGTTGATGTCTCGACTGCTGCCCCTCATCTGTTGCGCTACTACCCTCTGTACTGCTGCCCATGACATCATCTCTGTCACTGCTTCATCCGCACTGCAACTCCCTCTGAATTTCTAGCCTATCCATTCCACCTACTGGAATGGATTCTTGACCATCCCCAACTTTTCTCTGAAGTAAGCAAACTTAGTCTTACCTAGAGCTTTCGTGAGGATATCTACCACCTGCTCTCCTCTAGGAATGTACTTCAATTGTACAGATCCCTGTTGGAGATAGTCTCTGATCACGTGATACTTGATGTCAATGTGCTTCGACCGATCATGAAACACGAGATTTTCAGAGAGCTTGATGCAACTCTGATTATCACACAAAATGTTGGTCACTTCCATCCTCCTTTTGAGTAAGTTCATGAGAAAATTTCGAAGCCATATGGCTTCACACAAAGCTATGCTAGCTGCCATATATTCAGCCACGGCTGTGCTCAGCGCCACGAACTTATATTTCCTACTGCGCTAGGAAGTCATTCCTGATCTAACACTGAAACAGTACCCATTGGTAATCTTCTGATCTACTGGACTCCCCGCCCAGTCCGCGTCAGTGAACCCACTCAACTGGATGTCATTTCCCTTGGTGTACCGCAATCCAAACTCGACTTTCCCCCTCAAGTACCTAAGAACATGTTTGGCCGCTACCTAGTGAGCCCTCCTTGGTTCTACCATGAACTGACTGAGGGTATTCATGGCATAACGGATGTCTGGTCTAATATTGACCAGATACATCAATGATCCTATGAGTTGCCTATACAAGGTACGATCAACTTCATCATCCTCAGACGTGTCGATTTTCTTCCAGTTTGTGATCATTGGTGTAGCCATGAGTCTACAGTCCTCCATCTGAAATCTCTTCAGAATCTTTGTAGTATATCTTCCCTGTCCAAGGAAGATTTCTCCCTTCTGCTGCCAAACTTCCAAACCTAGAAAATAGTGCATCCACCCTAGATTCTTCATGTCAAATTCTGTAGCTAGATTTTCCTTGCAATCTTTGATGAGCCTAGATGATCCAGTTAGAAATGGATCATCTACATATAGCACCAATATTAAAGGCTCAACCCCTGCTCTTAGATAGTAGAGGTTGGGTCTGCGTCACTCTTGACAAATCCCATCTGTTGCAAGTAGCTGTCAATTCGCCCATACCAAGCTCTGGGGGCTTGCTTCAGTCCGTACAAGGCTTTCTTAAGCCTGCACACATGATTTTTCTGCTCATGTGCTTCAAAGCCCTCTGGTTCTATGTACACTTCCTCTTCTATCACTCCATTCAAGAACGCAGTCTTGACATCCATCTGGTGAATCTCCCATCCCATCTGCGTTGCAAGGGATATGACAGATCTGATTGAAGTATACCCTGCTATTGGGGCGAAGGTTTCTTCATAGTCGATCCCTTCCTTCTGTGCGTACCCCTTAGCCACATACCTGGCTTCAAATTTCTCTATACAGCCATCTGCAGCGTATTTAGTCTTGTAGATCCATCTCGAACCTACCACCGATCTATCCTAAGGTCTAGGAACTATTTCCTAGACATCATTTGTCATGATGGAGTTGTACTTCTCCACCATCACATCTACCCACACTTGATGCTGAGCTACCTCCTAAAATCTAGAAGGTTCTCCAACTTGTGCTACCAATGCCTGGTACCCGTCTGGTTGCTTGCACTGCCTCTTTTCATTTCTAGGAGCTCCAACAAACTCCTCTGCATCCCTTAGAGTCTGTTGTAGTTCTCTACTCATCCTTCCACTGGTAGTTGGTGGATTTACCTACTGTCCCTCTTGCACTTCCTCGGAAAAGCTTTCCTTAGGATGCTTGTGCCTTGGAGAGGCACTAGAGCCATCTTCCGTAGGTGGATGTGGTTGGACTAGCGGATCCTCCTCAGACTGCGTAGCTGTAGACATCTCTCGAGATTTCTTGAAGGTTCTCTCCTACATGAATTTCACGTCCCGTCTTATTACTATCTTCCTACTCTCGGGAATATAGATGCGGCAAGCCTTCGTATCCTTTCTCTGCAGTCTGATCGGGTACATGGCAATACACTATACTGCCAAATATCCTGAAGTGGCTCACCTCAGGCTTTCTGCCAGTGAACACGCTCTCAGGAGTAACCTTACCCAATGTGTTATGAGGAACCTTGTTATGCACATACACGGTTGTATTACAAGCTTCAGCCCATAGAATTTGGGCATGTCTTGATCATACAGCATCGCCCTTGCGACTTCGACAATAGTCTTGCTTTTCCTCTCTGCGACTCCATTCTGCTCTAGATTATACAGAGCAGTGCATTCTCTCTTGATGCCTTCCCTTGCACGTAACCTTGTGAAGTCTTTGTCAATATACTCTCCACCATTATTTGATCATAAAGTGTTGATCCGCTTTCCTGTGAGATTCTCCACAAGAGCTTTAAACTCCTTGAATCACTCAAAGATCTCGTCTTTGGTCTTCAGAAAGTAGATCCATGTCTTTCTGGAATGGTCATCGATAAAGGTTACAAAATACTTTGCACCATTGAGAGCATTCGTGGACATTGGTCCGCAGATATCTGAGTGTATCAATCCCAACACAGTCTTGGCCTTGTTGACCACTGGAGTGGCACCTGATGATAATGAGAAGACTCCATGCCCAAGGATGAACTAGAAGACATTTGTACCATTAGATCATCAGTTTGAGTCAGTATTGAGTCTATAATAGGCCTAGGATGTTGGGACTCGATCAGCAAGCGAATACACCTTGGAGTGTTTTTTTGACTTGGTTAATTATTCCTTCTTTTTAGCGGTGAATAATTTTCTAGGTTTTTTTACTCATTGCATTGCCCCAAAGCCGGGGTGATGGCTTGGAGGTTGAGCCCTTGATGCATATTAGAGTCTAGAGTCAATGTATATTACCATACTAGATCACACAAAAAATTTTGTGGAATTTGGTTAGGTCTAGGTAGTAATTTTTTAATTTTTTAGATTTCCCGCAGGTCAAAAACTGCAATTAAATTTGTAATTGGATTGTAATAAGTGTTGTCTAGAGAAGTTGTATGGGATATGAGTAATCAAAATTACACCTCTCACCCTCAAATTTCTACTATAACACACTTTGAGGGGTTAATAATGAGTTTTGGACCCTTAAAGCCCACATTTCCTAAGTTTAGTGGAAATTGTGGCATTTAATTAGGCTAGAATTAAATAAAATAGAGAGAAATAAATTATTCCATGTGACAAAATGATGTGGAAATGACTTGGAAATTATCCTAAGTCAAAATTTGAGTCAACAGACATGTGGGGGATGACTAAGCACTCTGCATCATTAATTTGTCATTTATTTATGTAAAATCGAATTTTCCAGAGACAAAGCAGCACTTACACTCAAGAAAAATCGAATTTACTAGAGGCAGTTGAGAATAAAATGAATATTCTACTGGATCGGTTGACTAAAGACCAAGTGGGGACCTCTTCTCACGAGCTATCTTGTGTGAGACAGGATTCAACACTGCACTCAGAGGATTTACGCTATTTAGATTGCGCAGTCACTCAGAGCCACCATGCAGTTCTTAGGGACTTACGTATTGAGATTTTGTGTATTTGGGGTAGCATCAGTTGTGCTCTAGCTCCCAAATTTTGAGAAAGGACTAGAGTACACTTGATCTACAAGACCCAGAAGTGGATTTGGGAAATTTCATCTGGTTTAGGAGATATTAAATTAATTAATTAATTTAATGTATTTCCAAAATTAAAACGTAGGGAACTTAAATAATTAAAGTGAATTTAATTAAACATGTGATGAAATTGTCTTAAGTCACACGGATCAAGCTTTCTTTTAATCTTAGCCAATGATTCAATATCTGATCATGGCCATTGGTTTCCCAACGAGACACGTATAAAGGAAAGGCTTGGGGTCATTTGTAAAGATACACAGAGGCAGAGCACTGAAGCTAAGCTGAGATTCTAGGGCAGGTTTGCTAAGAAATCTCAGAAGTGTTTCAGCTGCAGAGAGAGGAATTAGGCCAAGGGGATGATCTGATCCCAGGGTCTAGAATCAGCAAGAGGTAGAAATCAGCTCAGAGAGGTAGCGCAGAGAAGCAGGAGAGCAGTAGCAGGAAGGGCAGCAACTGTGCTACGCAATCCCTCAAGGACAATGTGATTTTCTGCAGGAAACCCTCAAGGGTTACGCAGAGACCCTAAGGGGCAGCGTAAGGACTGCGTCACCTAGTCTAGGGTAGCGCAGCTCTTTCCGGAGCAGCACCGAGGGTCAGAGGGGCTTCAGAGGCTGACGTAGAGGCTTCAGGGGCAGCGCTGGGGTTTCTAGGCCCTAATTTTGGCTGAGTTCTGTAAATATCATTTGAGGGTGTAGATCAATCATTATTTTGGCCCTATATCAGCCAGTGAGCTGTAGATCTATTATTTCTCTGTCGGGTTTTCCAAATTTGGAACCCAGGCTTGTTGTATTCAGAAAATTCTTAATAATAGAACCCTCCAGTAGCCAGAAGACTGGTTTTCCCGCATTGCGTTTTTTCGGGGATTATTTGTCCAGAAATCACTATCACTTTGTCTATGTGTGCATAAACTTGTTCTAGATCTGAATTAATGGAGATCTGTTATGTGTTTTTCTTCGATTTTAACTTGAATTTATTCAGTTAATAACTTGTCTAAGTAGGAGGAGCATAACCAGATTAACAGTAATAATTTCTGCATAAAGTGTAAAGATTCAGAAATTTCCACATGGTATTAGGGCAATTGCAGATCTAAGATGGTCACCAGCAAAAGTCAGAAGGTTCTAGCTGCAGGAAGCAGCTGGAAAAGTAGCAGAAACACAGATCTGAAGGGACAACACAGTTTTCACAGGCAGATTCATGTAGAGGGAAGGGTGACGCAGTCTAGCGTTGTCTCCTAGCAAGCCCACGCAATTACTGTGCAGAGGCAGCGCAGAAACAACGATGGATTAGTCTGAAACCTGCCAGTGTGATTCAGATCTGAATCTGTTAGATCCAGAAAAGACCGAAGAAAAGCTGCAGAAATTCAGAAGGTGCTGGTGGGGTTAAATTTATGAAGTTTTCAGATTTTGAGCCTTAGCACAAGTGACAAAGAGTGGGAGGAGATTAGTTTCTCAGAAAGTTTCTAGCCAAAGAAACTTGCAAATTGATCAGAGGATCAAAGAGAACTGAATCATTGTTGATTTGGTAGATTTCCAAGGAGTGAAATCAGTTGTCAGAGGGAGCAGAAGGTGCCTGTTTCGCCAAGGGCCTTAGATCCAATTCTCTAGCAAAGAGAAAGGGAAGTTCCGACACATTTCTAAGCATATGGCTTCTCATGGACTGCGTGATCAGGAAAGATTGGATGGCCTCTCCAACTTTTCAGTTTGGAAGGCAAGGATCGTGATAGTCCTTGAGGCGTTTAATCTTAGAGACCATGCAGAGCAAACTCTGGCCACACTGACCGATCCGGATCTCCTTCGGAAGCATAAGGAAGCTGTTGGGAACGCCAAGCGGCTAATCATGGACGGAATTAAGGACCATATTGTACCACACTTAGCTAGAAGAAGACAGCTAATGAGATGTGGAAGGCCCTAATCTCCCTATATGAGGGAAAATCTGTCTAAAGGAAGATGCTGTTGGAGCACAGATGAGGTCATTCTTGATGGCCAAGGGAGAAGACGTGGAGCATTTCCTCTCCAGATTGTAGTCAATCAAAGAACAGTTGACTGCAACGGGTGCTAAGGTGGAAGACAATGTGATAGTCAGGACTACCCTCAACATAGTCACAGATGAGTGGGAAACCTTTGTCCAAAGTATCTTGGGCAGAGTGGACCTCCCAGATTGGGACAGCTTGTGGTGAATTATGCATCAAGAAGAACTCCATAGATTCACCAAGAAGCAACACAACTCTGGATTGAGAAAAGTGAAGAAGGAAGATGAGGAAGATGCGGCCTTGGCATAAAAAATGCAGCCAAAGAAGAAGAAGGATCTCTCAAAGATCAAGTGCTTCTAGTGTGGTGAAATGGGACATTTTTGCCAGCAATTGTCATCAGAAGAAAAGGGACAAGAAAGCCTCTTCTTCCAAAGCTGTTGTGGCAGATGATGGGTCAGAAGATGATGCAACAATGAGCGCTTATGAACCACGAAGGTGGGGCGACATGGATATGTAGATGAGCTACATAGTCTAAGGCCAGATCCTTGAGCAGCTCATCTCTTAGATCACATGCGAGCTACGATAGCCTTAAGACAATAGCGGGACAAGTGAAGCAGTGGGTGCATAGATCACAAATGAAGCAGAGGCAAATCTGAAGACTGGGAGGAGCAACGCAGAGCAAAGCAGCAACAACGTAGAAGCAGCAGAAGCGCAGAGACTGATGTGACTTCAGCAGCGCATAATAGAGCTTCTTACGCAGTGCAGAGTAGCAACAGTACAGAAGGCTTCAGAGGGACAGCTCAGTGCAGCAGCAGTGTGAGAGATTTCAGCACAAGGGGATGATGTGACTTCAGTAGTGCAGAGGGAGTCTGCTTACACAGTGGAAAGCTGTAGCCGGGCATCATCCTTCAGATTCTAGCACAGATTTGTAGCCTATGGAGCTTCAGTGATGAGGATGTAACCCATCTAACTTGTCTGTCAAAGATTGCGCAAGAGATTCAGTTGTTTCTCTCAACAACTGAAGTTGCAGTGCAATAGATCAGCAGTGGCAGTGCTATGAGCAACACAGATGCAGCAAATTGAGAGGGAGCTGCAGTACAGAGGTTGCAGTGGCAGTGGCAGAGTCATGGGCAGCAGTACAGAATGGCAACAACAATGCAGAGTTGAGTGGCAGTAGGCCAGGCATCAACAACACAGAACCAGTGACCAAAATCATGTAATGCATAGTGTGATGTATTGCTAGAGCACACCCTTGATGCTAAGAGGGAGTGTTGAGATTTTGTGTATTTAGGGTAGCATCAGTTGTGCTCTAGCTCCCAAATTTTGAGGAAGGACTGGAGTACACTTGATCTACAAGACCCAGAAATGGATTTGGGAAATTTCATCTGGTTTAGGAGATATTAAATTAATTAATTATTTTAATGTATTTCCTAAGTTAAAACTTAGGGAACTTAAATAATTAAAGTGAATTTAATTAAACATGCGATGAAATTGTCTTAAGTCACACGGATCAAGATTTCTTGTAATCTTAGCCATTGATTCAAGATCTGATCATGGCTGTTGGTTTTCCAACGAGAAAAGTATAAAGGAAAGGCTTGGAGTCATTTGTAAAGATACATAGAGGCAGAGCACTGAGGCAAAGCTGAGATTCTAGGGTGGGTTTGCTAAGAAATCTCAGAAATGTTTCAGCTGTAGAGAGGGGAATTTAGGCCAAGGGAATGATCTAATCCCAGGGTCTAGAATGAGCAAGTGGCAGACATCAGCTCAGAGAAGCAGCACAGAGAAGCAGGAGAGCAGCAGTAGGAAGGGCAGCAACTGTGCTACGTAGGTGTTGCGCAGTCCCTCAAGGACAACATGATTTTCTGCAGGAAACCCTCAAGGGTTACGCAGAGACACTAAGGGGTAGTGTAAGGACTACGTCACCCAGTCTAGGGTAACGCAACCCTTTCCAGAGCAGCGCTGAGGGTCAGAGGGGCTTCAGACGCTGATGCAGAGGATCAGGGGCAGTGTTGGGGTTTCTAGGCCCTAATTTTCGCTGAGTTCTGTAAATCCCGTTTGAGGGTGTGGATCAGTCATTATTTTGGCCCTAGATCAGCCAATGAGCTGTAGATCTATTATTTTTCTGTTGGGTTTTCCAGATTTGGAACCCAGGCTTGTTGTATTCAGAAAATTCTTAATAATAAAACCCTCCAGCAGCTAGAAGACCGGTTTTCCCGCATTGGGTTTTTCCGGGGACTATTTGTCCAGAAATAACTGTATCACTTTCTCTATGTGTGCATGAACTTGTTCTATATCTGAATTGGTGGAGATTTGTTATGTGTTTTGCTTCGATTTTAACTTGAATTTATTCAGTTAATACCTTGTCTAAGTAGGAGGAGCATAACCAGATTAACAGTAATAATTTCTGCATAAAGTGTAAAGATTCATAAATTTCCACATGGTATCAGAGCAATTGCAGATCTAGGAGGGTCACCAGCAAGAGTCAGAAGGTTCTAGCTGTAGGAAGTAGCTGGAAAAGCAGCAGAAACGCAGATCTAAAGGGACAACGTAGTTTTCAGAGGCATATTCACGCAAAGGGAAGGGTCACGCAGTCTAACGCTGTCTCCTTGCAAGCCCACGCAATTACTTCACAGAGGCAGCTCAGAAACAATGTTGGATTAGTCTGAAGCCTGCCAATGTGATTCAGATCTGAATTTGTCAGATCCAGAAAAGACCGAAGAAAAGTTGCAGAAATTCAGAAGGTGCTGGTGGGGTTAAATTTCTGAAGTTTTCAGATTTTTAGCCTTAGCACAAGTGACAAAGAGCGGGAAGAGATCAACTTATCAGAAAGTTTCTAGCCAAAGAAACTTGCAGATTGATCAGAGGATCAAAGAGAACTAAATCATTGTTGATTTGGCAGATTTCCAAGGAGGGAAATCAGTTGTTAGAGGGAGCAGAAGATGTTTGTTTCGCCAAGGGCCTTAGATCCAGTTCTCTAGCAAAGAGAAAGGGAAGTTCCGACACATTTCTGAGCAGATGGCTCCTCATGGACTGCGTGACAGGACAGATTGGATGGCCTCTCCAACTTTTTTGTTTGGAAGGCAAGGATCCTGATAGTCCTTGAGGCGTATAATCTTAGAGACAATGCAGAGCAAACTCAGGCCACACCGACCGATCCAGATCTCCTTCGGAAGCATAAGGAAGCTGCTGGGCACGCCAAGCGACTGATCATGGACGGAATTAGGGACCATATTGTACCACACTTAGCTAAGAAGAAGACAGCTAATGAGATGTGGAAGGCCTTAATCTCTTTATATGAAGATGTTGTTGGAGACACAGATGAGGTCATTCATGATGACCAAGGGAGAATACATGGAGCATTTCCTCTCCTGATTGCAATCAATTAGAGATCAGTTGACTGCAACGGGTGCTAAGGTGGAAGACGATGTGATAGTCAAGACTGCCCTCAACACAGTCACAGATGAGTGGGAAACCTTTGTCCCAAGTATCTTGTGTAGAGCGGACCTCCCAGATTGGGACAACTTGTGGTCAATTCTGCGTCAAGAAGAACTCTGCAGATTCACCAAGAAGCAACACAGCTCTGGATTGAGTAAAGTGAAGAAGGAAGATGAGGAAGATGCAACCTTGGCATAAAAAAGGCAGCCAAAGAAGAAGAAGGATCTCTCAAAGATCAAGTGCTTCGAGTGTGGTGAAATGGGACATTTTGCCAGCAATTGTCGTCAGAAGAAAAGGGACAAGGAAGCCTCTTCTTCCAAAGCTGCTGTGGTAGATGATGGGTTAGAAGATGCAGCAATGAGCGCTCATGAACCACGAAGGTGGGGCGACATGGATATGTAGAAGAGCTACATAGTCTAAGGCAGGATCCTTGAGCAGCTCATCTCTTGGATCACATGCGAGCTACGACAACCTTAAGACAATAGTGGGACAAGTGGAGTAGTGAGTGCATAGATCACAGATGAAGCAGAGGCAGATCTGAAGACTGGGGGGAGCAGCGCAGAGCAAAGCAGCAGCAGCGTAGAAGCAGCAACAGCGTAGAGGTTGATGTGACTTCAGCAGCGCAGAGTAGAGCTGCTTACGCAGTGCAAAGCTGCAGTAGCGCAAAAGGCTTCAGAGGGACAACGCAATGCAGCAGCAGCGTGAGAGATTTCAGCACAAGGGGCAGATGTGACTTCAGTAGTGCAGAGGGAGTCTGCTTACGCAGTGCAAAGATGTAGCCGGGCATCATCCTTCAGATTCCAGCACAGATCTGTAGCCTATGGAGCTTCAATGATGAGGATGTAGCCCATCTGACTTGTCTGTCAAAGATTGGGCAAGAGATTCAATTGTTTCTCTCAACAACTGAAGTTGCAGTGCCACAGATCAACAGTGGCAGTGCTATGAGCAACACAGATGCAGCAAATTGAGAGGGAGCCGCAGTATAGAGGTTGCAGTGGCAGTGGCAGAGTCATGGGCAGCAGTACAGAATGGCAGCAACAATGCAGAGTTGAGTGGCAGCAGGCCAAGCATCAACAACACAGAACCAGTGACCAAAATCATGTAATGCATAGTGTGATGTATTGCTAGAGCACACCCTTGATGCTAAGAGGGAGTGTTGAGATTTTGTGTATTTAGGGTAGCATCAGTTGTGCTCTAGCTCTCAAATTTTGTGGAACGGCTGGATTACACTTGATCTACAAGACCCAGAAATGGATTTGGGAAATTTCATCTGGTTTAGGAGATATTAAATTAATTAATTATTTTAATGTATTTCCTAAGTTAAAACTTAGGGAACTTAAATAATTAAAGTGAATTTAATTAAACACGTGATGAAATTGTCTTAAGTGACACGGATCAAGCTTTCTCTTAATCTTAGCCATTGATTCAAGATATGATCATAGTCGTTGGTTTCCTGACGAGAAAAGTATAAAGGAAAGGCTTGGGGTCATTTGTAAAGATACATAGAGGCAGAGCACTGAAGCTAAGCTGAGATTCTAGGGCGGGTTTGCTAAGAAATCTCAGAAGTGTTTCAGCTGCAGAGAGGGGAAATTAGGCCAAGGGGATGATCTGATCCCAGGGTCTAGAATCAGCAAGAGGCAGAGATCAGCTCAGAGAGGTAGCGTAGAGAAGCAGGAGAGTAGCAGCAGGAAGGGCAGCAACTGTGCTACGCAGGTGTTGCGCAGTCCCTCAAGGACAGCATGATTTTCTACAGGAAACCCTCAAGGGTTACGCAGAGACCCTAAGGGGCAGCGTAAGGACTACGTCACCCAGTCTTGGGTAACATAGCCCTTTTCGGAGCAATGCAGAGGGTCAAAGGGGCTTCAGACGCTGATGCAAAGGGTTTAGGGGCAGCGCTAGGGTTTCTAGGCCCTAATTTTGGTTGAGTTCTGTAAATCCCGTTTGAGGGTGTGGATCAGTCATTATTTTGACTCTAGATCAGTCAGTGAGTTGTAGATCTATTATTTCTTTGTAGGGTTTTCCAGATCTGGAACCCAGGCTTGTTGTATTCAGAAAATTCTTAATAATAAAACGCTCCAACAGCCAGGAGACCGGTTTTCCCGCATTGGGTTTTTCCAGGGACTATTTGTCCAAAAATAACTGTCACTTTGTCTATGTGTGCATGAACTTGTTCTAGATCTGAATTGGTGGAGATTTTTTATGTGTTTTGCTTTGATTTTAACTTGAATTTATTCAGTTAATAACTTGTCTAAGTAGGAGGAGCATAACCAGATTAACAATAATAATTTTTGCATAAAGTGTAAAGATTTAGAAATTTCCACACTACGCAGAAGATCATTGGGGTCAGCTACAGGTGTGGTTTCAGTTGGTTCGAGTTTGTGGTCACAGACTCAGTGTAGCACGGGACTTCCTCTAGCTTATTGATACGTTCATTATATCATATGGGAATTCGATTTCCTCAGGTGTGCACAAAGAAATTCGATTTTTCTCTAGGTGTTTGAGTCTTCTCCATATGGAACTTGGCTTACCTTTACTCAGTTTTTGCTTCAAGTTCACTTCTCACATGCATTCGTCCTTGGGAATTGCTCCTGAATCTCTATATAAAAAATCCATTGGCTATTGTATTGTATCATGTTATGAGCTATTGGGCATGAAGAAACTTTGTCATTTTTGTATATCAATAAAATCAAGACTTTGAGGCTATTTAGCGGATGTTCTCTTGGCGTTATGAGGTGATTTATTTCCATACTATTGCTATTGTATTTGAATTCGTTTATATGCTTAATCAATATTAGTTTATATTTGCAATCTTGCTTGGATTGATGCGTGCAAGCTATCTTGCATGCATCATTGATTTAGAGTATTATTCTAGGAATTAGCTTGCCAAGTCATTTTCGGAGGAATGTTTGGTTTATCTATTTCATTATGATGCTCTAATCCTTTTGCAGACTGATATTTGTTTAAGTGTGTAGGGAGATCTATTCGTATTATCTGCAAGAAATCCATCCGGGTGTGGGAGAAGTATTAAATAGATCAACTCACTCCTAGATTCAAAGGGATCCAAGACTCAGCTACTTTCAAAGTTTCAACCCCAAGTTTTGCATCAAAGGAAGACAAATAGGGAGTTTCTCGTTCTCTAGCAACTTGATCATCTATTTCCACTTTTAAAATCTAAAATTTTCCATTTGTAGAGCATCTTAAAGTCATATTTGCTACTTCAAGATCGTTTCTTTAAACTAGGCAAGAATGGGGGTTCACTCCCATTCTTTGGGCTAGTGCCTTTGTATATTAAGTTGTACTTTATATCCTTTTTATTTCAGCCTAATGTTTGATTTTCTTTCGCAGCTCGCAAGCTTGAGCGTGAAAAGCGAGGAGCTTGAGGAAAAGATGTTAAAAGGCAATTGATCCTCCTTGCACGCGAAGGCTTACATTAATTCAAAATTGAGTTTTAGGGAGGCCGTAAGCACCTTTGGGACAACAGCAAACTTGATCTTTGCCACGGGCCTTGGAGCCTTGAAAAATTCATATTTTGAAGGTTCTCTCCATAAGTTTTGTTGTCAATTTTTGAGGAGGGGATTAAGACTTTTTCCAAGCTCTTTATTCGTAGAAGGACCTCCTTTTGGGCAACCTTCTTAAAGGTTGTTTTCCTCACTTGTGATCAACAATAAAATAACTTTTGTTGCTTGAGGGAGCTTGGGATATTTTTCCCATTGTATCCCCCTTCCGTGGTTGAAGAGGAAGGAATTTCTTGGGTGGATTGATTTATTTTCTAATTTTCGTTTTATGCATTCTAATGAATTAACAACTAATGCACTCCACATCCATCTAACTACATTTCGGTTAAATTAAACTTACATGCATAAGCCCCAATGCTACAAACTTGAGAAAAATCTCTTTTTATGTGTGAGAAAATTCGCATGGTTGGAAAAATTCCATTGATTTAATGTTTATGCTTCATGCATGTTGAGGAACCATTGAAGCACCTTTTTTTATAAGAACTTATCTCATTCCACTTGCCATTAAATGCTACAACACACATAAGTCTATTGTTTCTCTCAAAGTTTGGTTTATTATTGCAAGTAAGCACCATCTCATCTCTTGCGGAAAATTTGCATGTATCATTTAAATGAGATCAATCAACATTCATTTCACACAAGCAACTCATTAAAACTTACCTCCAACATAAGTTGGTTGTATAGACCTCTAGGGACCCTCTACTCCTCTATTGACTCCTCACTGTGAGATCCCCATAATTTGGGCGAGGGTGAGGCCTGGGGATTGAAGAGTTTATTTGAAATATTTGTTGTAGAGTAAGTTTAACTAAAAGGAACAAAGAGCACTCTTCATCACATTTCCCTTTTTATGGTTGTTGATCTCATGCAAGTAGTGTGATGCTTACTTTCTATATTTGCAAAGTTTAATTTCATCTTTAGCATCTAAATTTTTTGTTGTTTCTAACTATGACAAGATATGTTTAAATGTTGTGATTTGGTTATCTTGTAATCATTTTTATCCTGCAAATATCTTGTGCTGACATATTTTGTTTCCACTTCAGGATTATTGTGTTCTCATCTCTTTGAGAATTATTCTTGAGCACGTTATTGAAGGAATTGGTTGAATGGTTTGATATTATTATTTCAAAGCTACTCATAAAATGCTCATAAATCTTTAAAATTAATCCAATTTCACTCTAACAATTCTCCTAAAAACTCAAAATCTTTAACTTAGTCTTTCTATTACGGACCACCCCCCATAGCTAACATAGGAGATAGCTTAAACGGAGAGAGTCGGGAGTAGGTGACAACCCCTTCTCTGAATTCCTTGCCACCAACAACACCTTGTGGGTTTGAAGGCTTTTTCCACTAACTAGTAGGTAGGTGTAGGCGGAAAGGAGGCGATAACAGGCCCTATTTCTGCTTCTCGGAAACGCTGCCTTGGCATACTTTCCTAATACGCACCCTCTGCAGACATCGACTCGGTTGGTGCTAAGTTATGGAACTCCCGTGACAGTCTTCTTGATTATTCTCAAGGATCCATGATGTATATGCCCCATTCTTCTATGCCATAACTCATTCAAATCATTTTCATCATTACTGCCTATCAGAGCCATTGGGGACTCGAGCCGTATCTTGTACAGTTTATGGCTCCTGACTCCGATTTGTGCCTTCCTTTTCCAACTTGGGTGTTTGACATAAACTTTGTTGCCAATAAAGTATACATCATAACCCTTGTTCTGAAGTTGAGACACGGAGAGTAAATTCATCCCCAACCCTGGTACATGCAGTACGTTGGTGGCCCGAAGCTTGTTGCCAGCTTCCGTTTGAAATATTATGGTGTCTCTTCAATAGGGGTACATTTTGCCTTGTTTCACATAGTGATTTGAAAATTCATCTGCTCCTCCTGGTAGCTAGAGAAACATTCTCGAACTCTCATCATATGAGCAGATGCTCCAATGTCAATATACCAGATCTCTGGAGAGGCCATGCTTGACACACAAGCAAAATCCTCTTCTTGTCTGGATGCCAAAACCAAAATGTCATGATCCCTTTGTTCCTTCATGCGTTCTGGAGAACTGTGTGAACCCTTCCAAGTTGTTGCTGCATCAATGTTGGATCTCCATTCCATTGTAGAATCTCCTCTTCTGTTACTTGTCTTTTGCTCTGATACCTTGTGAAAATTTCAAATCTGAAATACTACTGCAGTGATAGATTTATTTCACCTAGTTATTTATGATAAGTTATATACAAATTTCTTTCAGTAAATTTTGAAATAAATACAACTGCAGTATTCACTTAACCATAAGCAGAGAATAGAACAAAATACATATAATGCAATAGAAACAATCACATGTACACAGTTATTTTTGGACAATTGTCCTTGGAAAAACCCAGTGCTGGAGAACCAATGCAACAAATGAGGCTTTATATTATTCTTCAACAATTAATCTTTTACAATAAGTGGATGAGCTGATTTCTTAAGAAAACACCTGAGATAAATTCTCCAAATCCTTTCGGAGAATTTATGACACCTGGAAGGCACCCCAGCTTGCTCTGTGTCACTCTGCATGATCTTCTGCACAGTCCCTACACTGGACTATGTCACTCTGCATGGGGACTTAGTGCTGCTGCTCAGCACTAGCCTCTATGGCCCTCTGCGTCCTCCTCTTGCCTCTCTCTATCACTGCTGACTTCCCCTTCCTTCTTCTACTTTCGCAACTGCAACTCTCCCGCTAAAATCGAATTCTATTCCTTCATAATCGATTTCCTTCGGGTATTGAGTGTGTGCCCAACTTGCTTTCCAAACGAACCTCAATCCTTCTCTTATAATCTTCTCGTTGATGAAACAACGACCCAGATTAGATCACTACTCAATGGCTAAGATTAAAACATGACTTGATCTTCATTCTCTAGAAGATTCTCACTCTGTTTTATTAATACCCTTTAGTTATTTAATTTTCCTAAGTTTAGACTTAAGGTCCTCATTAAAATAATTAATTATTTTAATAAAACACAAACCAAGTGGAATTTCCACGAAAAGTTTCTGGTTTCTTTGGAATACTGATATCCAAGCCTCCTAACAAAATTTGAGACTTGGAACAGTTTCTAATACTACAAAAATCAACACCTCTAATACTGGTTTTATATGTAGATGACTTGTTTCTGACATGTTCATCTAGGCTCATCAACGACTGTAAGGAGAACCTGGTAGCAGAATTCGACATGAAGGATTTGGGGCTTATGCATTATTTCTTGGGGTTGGAAGTTTGGCAACAGAAGGGTTAAATCTTCCTTGGACAAGGGAGATATGCTACAAAAATTCTGAAGAGATTCACGATGCAAGATTATAGACCCATGGCTACTCCAATGATTACCAACTCGAAAAATATTGATGTGTATGAGGACAAAGAAGTAGACCCCACCTTGTACAGACAAATCATAGGATCTCTTAAGTATCTGGTCAACACCAGGCCAGATATCTGCTATTCGTTCAACACCAGCAATCAGTTCATGGTGGAACCAAAGAGGGTTCACTGGGCGACAACCAAGCATGTTCTCAGATATATGGGGGGAATAGTCGAGTATGGATTAAAGTACATCCGAGGCAATGATATCAGACTAATTGGATTCACTGACACAGATTGGGCAGGAAGTTCAGTAGACTGGAAAAGTACCTCAGGGTACTGTTTCAGTATTGGATCAGGAATGACCTCCTGGTGCAGCAAGAAACAAAAATTCGTAGCACTGAGCTTAGCTAAAGCAGAATATATGGCAGTAAGCACGGCTTCGTGTGAAGCAATATGGATTAGAAAGATGCTTGTGAATCTATTCAGGAGAAAGATGGAAGTGACCAATATTATGTGTGATAATCAGAGTTGCATCAAGCTCTCTAAGAATCCAGTTTTTCATGATCGGTTGAAGCACATTGACATCAGGTGTCACTTTATCAGAGACTGTGTCCAGCGGGGAGCAGTACAGTTGGAGTACACTCCTACAGGAGAACAAGTGGCAGACATTCTCACCAAGTCCCTTGGGAGAACAAAGTTTGTTTATTTCAGGGAGAATATGGGGATGGTTGAGAATTCATTTCAGTAGCAGCGGATAATGTAGCACTTGAGAGGGAGCTGCAGTACAGATGCAGCAGCAACAGTGGCAGTGTTGTGGGCAGTGGTACAGATAGCAGCAACGTAGCAGATGAGGGGCAGTAGACTGAGCATCAATAACTCAGAGGACCGATGTCGTGGATCAAGGTAATGCTTCTAGTGGGAAGTATTGCTAGGCACATTCCTCACTAAGAGGGAGTGCTGAGTTTTGGGTAGCATCAGATGTGCTCTAGCTCTGAAATTTTGTGGAGGGGCTAGAACACATGATATCTCCAAGACCCATAAATCGTGTTGAGAAATTCTAACCGAAGTGCAAGTTATTCAAATAATTAATTATTTTTAATGGAGCCTAAGTTAAAACTTAGGGAATTAAAATAATTAAAGTGAATTAACTTAAATGTGGGTGAGAAGCTTCTAAATGATGAGGATCAAGTCTGTTTTAAATCTTAGCCATTGATTAAAGATTAGATCACGGACATTGATTTATGAACAAGACAAGTATAAATGAAGAATTGTGGGTTAGTTGAAGATAAGCCGGGAAAATACTCAGTAACTTGAGGGAAGTCGATACTCCAGGAGAAGAGTTAGATTTCAGAGGGAGAGTTGCAGGATGAAGGAAGAGGGGGGTTTCAACAACAGTTAGAGACTGAGGAGCAGGGACGCAGAGCAACCGAAAGACAGTGCAGAGGGACAACACAGCTGAGGACACGGTCCTCACACAGAAGAGGACGTAGAGGTGACGCAGTGGAGATTGGAGGTTCTCCTAGGTGTCAGAATTTCTCCAGTGACTGGAGGAAAATTATCTCAAGTGTTTTCATGAATGTTCCTCCATTATTCTACAAATCATTCCTTGTAAAGAGATTGTTGCTGAACAATCACAAATAAACACTCATCTGCTGCACCGGTTTTCCCGCATTGGGTTTTTCCGGGGACAATTGTCCAAAAACAACCATGTTGATGTGATTGGTTCTTGTGCTTGCATTTCATTGTTCTTTTCTCTATGAAATTATGTGATCACTGCAGTAGAATTTATTTCGTTGTTTATTGAAGAGTTTTGTAAATAACTTATTGAGAAATATAAGTAGGAGAAGTAAATCAGTTACTGCAGTAGAATTTCAAAGTTAGAAATTTTCACATGCTGCATTGGTTTTCCCACATTGTGTTTTTCCGGGGACGTTTGTCCAAAAGTAACGGTGTCTTGTGTGTGTTATTTCTCTTGCTCAGTTTACTGTTTTCACATATAAATTTAATTGAGTGAAGGTTGCTTCAGTAACTGCTTCAATGTTTTCTAAAGTAATCTACAAAATAACTTGTTAAATGTAATTTACAAGTAGGAGAAGTAGTTCAGTTTGTTGTAGTAGGATTCCAAATCAAGGACCTGGAATTTTCACAGGTGGTAGTTTAAGCATTTTATGGAGATAAAGGTGACTTTAATTAGTAATAAAATAGTCACTTATTAAATAAAAGGAGAAAAAGTGTTTTTATCTATGGGGTAAATAAAGGGGGGAAAGTCACTTGGAAAATAGGAGGAAAATGCACTAAGTGGCTTATTAATAAATATTAAAAAGAGATTTCTAGAATATTGGAGAATATCTAGCAAAATATTATAAAAAGGGAGAGAAGGTCATTTCTCATTCGTTCTGGTTTATGATTATTTCTTGGTGTTTGTTTTGGGAGCTCAGGTGAGTTTCTCTCGAGGGTTTCAAGCGAGACTCTCAAAATAGTTTCGGTGGACATCCATTGCCACCCTAGCTAGTAATCATCCAATTTCGATGGACATCATTGCAACCCTAGTTTCCATTGCAGGGAAATTATTCAAATTTTCATTTGTGCTTAAATTTCCAGTTAATTTGTAGCTATCTCTCAAGGAGCCAAATTTATATATATTTTCCAGAGATCAATTTGTTGACATTGGGCTGAGTTTCATTTGCTATTTCCAAGGGTCGAGTTGTTTGCAAATATATTTTGCTGGAGTTGTGTTATTTGTTGGAGTTCTATCTGTTTTTCTAGGGTTGATATTTATTTGCTGGAGATATTTATTTGTTGGGGTCCAGATTATTTTCTAGATATCTTTATTTACTGGGGCCAAGATTATTTTCCAAAGATCTTCATTTTCTAGGGTCGATATTATTTGCGAGAGTTCTTTATTTACTGCGGTTGAGATTATTTTCCAGAGATCTTTATTTGATGGGGCTAAGATTATTTATCAGAGTTTGTATTTGTTGGAGCTAGGAATATTTGTTGAGGCCGAATTCTTTATTCCAGAGGAGGGATGAAATTGCATTGTTTATTTCAGATAGCTGAATTCATCCTTTTCTAAGGGCCGAATTGATTGAGCCATTTTGCCAAAGTTGTACTCATATTTCTAGGTTGGTATTTTGAATGTAAATCTCATGTTAAGTTTAATAAAATTATGGATGTGCCCTTGGAATATTTTCTGTTGCGAGTGTTTATTACTTTGCTTACTAAGTGTCCGAAGAAATGTTTTGTGAAAGTTTCAAAACAGAAACCCTACTGCAGTATTCTTGATCTACTTCACTACTTGTTTGATTAATTAACAAGTTATTAATTTGAAGTATTCAAGAAAAATTAAAGCAAATACAGATTGTAGCATACACATATACAAATCATTTAGTGAACAACACACATGTGACAAAATTACACACATATTTTTCGGACAAATGTCACCGGAAAAACCCAATGCGGGAAAACTGGTGTAGCAACTCTAGAGGGTTTTATTATTATGCAGAATCTGAATACAGTTATATGGGCACCAGAAACGGTCTGCCCTATAGAGCAATTAGACGACAGTTGTACCTTTCACTTGGAGATAGAAAATATGGTTGATCCAACCCTCTTTGGGGAATTACGAATTTGAGCCCTTTCTAGCCCACTGGAACCCTTAGCGTTGCCTCTGCAGCCTCTGCGTAAGCCTCTACTGGCCAGCGTACCCACTATGTCACCCTGACTGGTGTTGTGCTACCTCTGTGTTGCCCTGGCTGGGCCTGCGTCACCCTGGCTGGGCTTATGCAGCCTCTGTGTAGTCTTCTGCGTGGTGTTGGCTAGACTACATCCCTCTCGCTAACCTCTGCGTCCTGTTACAAGCTGCCTCTTTGTTGCTGTATTCTCGGCCGCAAATTGGATCATACCTTGCCAATCTCTGCCCCTCACTGCACTGCAAACTCACTTCGAATTCCTCAGCAAACCCCACCCCAGAAATTCGACTTAGCTTTAGTGCTCTGCAATGTATGTGGTTCACCTCCAACTGACCCAAATCCCTTCCTTTATCCTTTTCTCGTTGGGAAACCAACGACCGTGATCTAGTCTCTAATCGATGACTCAAATTAAAAACTTCTTGATCCACGTCAGTTAGAACATTTCATCACATGTGTAATTTAATTCACTTTAATTTTTTAATTTCTCTAAGTTAAACTTAGGGTCCCCAATTAAAAATTTAATTATTTGAATAACTATTACACCAGATGAAATTTCTCCAAACACTTTCTGGGTCTTGGAGATCTCATGTGTCTTAGCCCCTCGACAAAGCTTCGGAGCTAGAGCACACCCGATGCTACCCCAAAATCTCAACATGTTTTCTCACTAAGTGTTTGAAGAAATGTGTAAAAGAAAAAATTACTAAATTTTGTGAGTTATATTACCATATTTTAGCAGCAAAATCAAAGAAAAAAAAGGAATAGCTATAATGTCTCAAAATTTCTTGAATTTTATCAAAAAGAGATATTACACTGGTATTAGAGAATGATTTTGGCAATCTGTGGGTCTAAATCAAGGTGATATCGAGAAGAACTTTAGGACCAGAAATAGAAGGGAAAAATGCCTCTTAGTCAGTTGCAACAAGAAAGACTTGTTCAAAAATTTGAAGAATATAACCAAAATTTCACAAGATTGGAAAAACAGTTCGAAGCAATGCATCATCAAGGGCATAAAAAGGAAAAAGAAATTGTAGATCTGCAGATGATGAAGGTAAAGGGATCACAATGGCTGAACAAAATCCTAGTGATAATGCTATGAGTGTAGGAGAAACGATGATTGGAAGTGAGGACTATGATCAAACCTCCTAGGATGAACTGGGAGAAGTCACACCATTGAAGATGAAGGTAGCCCAGATTCACTCTAGTAGGTTAGTTCAAAGGTTTGGGATGAAGGAGAATCAAATAATGATGCAGAATTCCTATTGTCATTTAACGAGATTGTTGAGGAAAATCATGAGGCTACGACAGCTGATGATGATTCCCAAGAGGTGTGCAAAGAGGATAATACACAGGTAGCCAGTGGTGTGAACTCAGACCCATCAGATGATTTATTTTGTGAAGAAGATGTTGCTCATATGCTTACTTGTGCCATTAATTTGGAAAGCCAAATGAGGGTAAGCGTCGACCAAATTATGGAAGGCACAAAAAATTATGATGATACACAAGCATTAGTGGAAAATTATTGTTGGAGAAATATAGTGATACGTGACAGTTTGGGAAGAGAGCCTTCACTAGCATATTTTCAGACATTGAAAGAGGCATTGGTAGAGATGAAATCTAACTACCTTCACCTTTTTTCAAATAGAGATCACCTACTCATGCTTGTTGAGATATATCATGATGCGCTAGAAAGGAAAGAAGAGGAAGTTGATAGGATTAAATATGAGCTTGAGATTACTTAGGAGTCCTTGAAAAGCACCCAAATGGCCCTTCAAGAATCAGAGTTGCAAGTTGATCAGCTTTGTATGGGGTTGAGTTGTGGACATTCTTCATCCCCCATTGCAGACAGTCAGTTAACTATGGCAAGCATGACACAAGAGGATGTTAGGGACACTCATGATTTGATAGAGGAACCTCCTGTGATATTTGAGCACAAGGAGCACCCAAATGAATAGGCACTTATAGAGACATATGTTCAAAAGGGTTCTAATTATGAATCCATGGGACGTGGAGATAGGCATATTTCAGACAAGGGTATATCCATTTGGGATCCAGGTTCAGTTGACATGAGTGGAGTGGATATCGGGAGCCCAAGTTAGCATTGGGATCCAGGTGGGGCTTTCCATTGTATGCCAGAGGTGTAGGATGACTATGGCAGAATGGTTGACCCAGTGACCAAGTACATACATTTCTTCATGGAGTTTCGGTCAACATTAGTGGCTAGTTGGTTTTACAAGTGAATGAGCATAATCCAAGAGATGGCCTGGCTAATTGTTTGTATATGGAATTGCGAGATGATCAACATGCTATGGAAGGAGACATTTGTATGCGATGGCATTGGTATGCCACCTTGTAGGGAATTGTATGGAGACAATACTTTTCCATTGATGTATTGGGCACAGGAACCACTGAGGATCAACACAACAATGACATCCCCATTAACATGTGAGGAGTTATGCCACAAAAGTTTACCCAGAATCGGTGAGGGGATGGATGAGCATCTAGGAGCATCATGTCTTCGATCGAGATATCGACAGATTAGAGATGGAGAGAGGGGGATTCACATGATTACCCTTGCATATCCATATGGTCTCTCAATCATACCCTTGGGGATTCACACGCCTATAACTCTCTAGTGTTGTTTACTGTCATAGAGGATTTGGTTGTCACCCCTTGATGCTTTCATCATGAGTATCATGATGCAGGAGGCTCAGCTAAGACAGTTGGATGAGACATAGAGCATCATGGACAAGAGAGAGGCTTTCCAGTTGAGGCGTATGATCAATGCGCGAGTTGGTGGGTGTTGGCTTAGGGATGGCTTAGTCTACTGCAGATGTAGAATATGTACCGCCCCTAAGTACACACTTGGGGAGATGATCATGAGGAAGTTGCATGACATACCTTCGGTAGGACATTTCGAGGCATTGCATGAGCATGAGGCACAGTGGATGGTAGACCTCTTTTACAGGAAGGCATGTAGGCTATAGGCAGAATTTTTGTGCATCATCAGGAGATGAGATAGAAAGGTTCATTGTGTGATATGGCAGGAACAAGGTGGTTAAGCATGCACTAGGTTGATTATTGATACAAGATGTCCATTTATTTATTACATACAGGGATCAGAGGAGAGGCATGGATGGGTTCCAACAGTTTCTGTACTATGTAGCAATAGGTGGAGATTGGGAGCTGTCAACTTCAGATATGGCTGTGGGAACTGTTACCCACCAATAGTGGGTGACCCCTATAGGAGAAAATTTATCCTAGATTTGTCTTCAGTCGACAGCCAACAGTCCCTTGCAGCCACCAGATAACTCGATGTGGAAACCATTCTCCACCCCTGGGCCAGCCATTATGTGCCCTCATCCATCTATTATGATATCGTGTTTGAAGGTGGACCTTCCAACCCTGAAGTTATGACTTTTCATTATGCAATTGGGTGCTTATGATTGCTTTTCTTAGGCATATTTGGACATGGATTAGTGTGGGATTCGATGAAAAGAATGGGCTTGAACTGTACTCTTGTTCCCTTGTCTCAACCTGGGGGTTAATCTTGTATCCTAGTCCCATGAGATCTCCTCTATTGGCTACTAGAGTTATGAGTGGCACTACATGGGAAACCCTAATTTTGGTTGCGTGGTCCCGCTTCCCGACACAATATATTTCAGTCCCCTCTACTCATTACTAACCCTTTTCATATTTTTCCCATCTGGGTCCACATTTGTCCATTAGGTCCATAAGGTGTTGGCTTCCTCCTCCCCTTGTCCACACTTTGGGTCAGGCCTAGAATGATGCCTTAGAAGTTAATGCAGTTACAAAGAAAGATAAAAGCATAATTTGGCCACTTACAATAGGAAATGTAACATAAAATGCAAAAGATGTCCGAGACATAAAAATTTAGCACATGGGCAAAGGCCAAACATGAGCTCTACCCCCTTATCACTATTTCCATCACCTTGGTTCCTAGGTCCCCTAAGAGTGCCCCTTGCATCATTAAGGAACCCATGATTGTCCAAACCCCTGGTGGGAGATGAACTGCCCAACCCTAAGGGGGTAGTCACTGCTTCATAATATGCATCATACTCTCATGCCCTGGAGCCCCAAGCAGTAAAATGGAGAAAAATCAATAAAAGGAAAAAGGCATATGAAGAAGAGTAGAAAAACAAAGGTCGAGGTGACTCATGTACCACGATTTATCCCTCCTACATTCATCTAACAAAGGTGTGGGCTTCCCTCGTTCTTTCTTCCCTTGTGCCATGGAATGTGGCTTGGAGCCTTCCCCATTGCCCCCATTGCCCCACTCCATTACATCATCATTTCACATGACACCTGCCATTTGATGGATGTACCATGGACTTGTCACTCCCTTATAGGTTGAAACCACTTAATAGGGTCCTTTATTAACCTCTCTTGTTGAGCAAGGAAACACCTATACATTTTGAAGCCCATTTGGAAGGGCATGCCACTATGAAGTGTCTTCTTCTGCCCTTGATTAGCATCCCTATTTAATCAATTGAACTAATGATTAATTGTACTGGAAGGTGAGGAGACGCATTGGATCTTATATAGGATTGTAGGTGGGTCTTCATCTTGGACTTGGTCTACCTATACGGGGTCCAAGCCCTCCAAAGGGTCATAATGGCACATGGAGGGTGAGTGTTGAGAGCCATGGGCCTCCACCATTGCAGAGCATCCATTACTATACCATGGGCTTCTTCAGCACCACACACTACTTGTTCGTTCCCCAACCATATAGAGATGATGATGCACTTGAACCACGTTTCCCAGTCGGCCCAAGATTTGCACCTAACAATTGGCAGCTGATCCAAAGCCCAGATGAGGTTTTGTCTCATCCTGAGGGACACGAGAAGGAATGTATCATATTCTAGCCCTCACTAATGAAGCATCAACTTATTATTGAGCCACTACAGACCCATGAGAACATTGATTTTTCCCCACAACCACTTGGGAGCACCACTTGATGTTTTTCTTGGAAATCAAGTAGCCACCCCCTTGATCATCATTTATGGAGCCCTCCTCTTCATCATGGCACTTAGAGGACTCATTTTGGCCTTCCAAAGACCCATATTACTCCATTTTTCACTATGCCTTCCTCTTGGGATGGCTTATAATTCACTTTAGAAGCTATTTGGTGGGCTTTTGACCAAAGACATGTATTTTTCACATTAAAATATTATTAGGGGATTAATTAGGCTAAATTAGACCAAATCAAACTTGAGGAGCCTCATATAAATAGAAGAGGCCTCATTTGTATTTTTTATCATCACTTGGATTTCGATCTCTCTTGTGAAAATAATTTAGACCTGGAATTGTTGGACAAAATCGGATGTTTGGATGTGTTGAACACTGGAGTGGCACTTGAGGATTATCTAAAGACTCCATGCCCAAGGATGTACCAAAGGATGCTTGTACCATAAAAAATAATCATATTACCAGAGTTTTTCAACTCTACTTCTATTTCTCATCATTTTCTGTTGTACCCATATTCCACAAGCCCTACAGGGAAATGTAATAATTGATGCTAGTATGATGAGTTTTGAGTCATGTAACAGGGCTAGGTAGATTAGGACCTTGTCATCAAGTGAGTATTACTCTGGGAGGTTTATTTCACTTGGTTAATTATCATCTCTCTACTAGGAGTTAATAATAAATTGAGTTTTTTTTTCCAAAAAAACCCCAAATATGGAGTACGACTTGATGGTGAGACCTTGGGTGAATCCTAGTATATAGGTTCAATGTATATTACCATACTAGTTCACACAAAAATTTTCATGGAATTTGATTAGGTCTAGGGGGTCATTTTTTATTTTTTTAAATTTCCTACAGGGTGGAAATTGGAATAAAAATTATATATGAAATGTAATAAGTGATGTCTAGAGAATTTGTATGGGGTATGAGTAATAACAATTTCACCTCACCCTCAAATTTCTACTAAAACACACTTTGAGGGGATAAAAATGTGTTTTAGACCCTCAAAACCCATTTTTCCTAAGTTTAGTGGAAAAAGTGGCAATAAATTAAGCCAACAATTAAATAAATGGAGAAAAATAAATATCCACACATGATAAATGATGTGGAAATGAGGTGGAAAATCATGGAGGAGTTAAAGTGAAGTTCCAAGGTGATGTGAACTTCTAAAATCAAGGAAATGACATGTGTTCAAGGAAATCGAATTTCTGGCAATATATGAGGAAGTTGCTTACTTGGAAAATTTGAATTTGTGAAGTTAATGCACATTTGGGAGGATTTGCGAGAATATTTGGTGGAGAGTTTTGTTGGAAATTGTCCCCATATCGGTTCCCACCCATATACACTTGTAATTTCATCATGAAATTTTATTTTGCTTGAGGGATTCTTGATGCCACTTGGGAAATTCGAATTTTCATGAAGGTGCTTTGGAATTTTCACCCATTTGCTTTGGGATTGTCAACATTTGCCTTGGGATTGGCTCCCAAGCTTATATATAATAATATCTTTGTGCTCTTACTTATGTATTTGAAATATGAGCTATTGGCCTTAAGAATACTCTATTGGATTGTACACTCTTTGCAAATTAATACAAAAGACTTTGGGGTTACATTTGAGGTGTTCTTCTTCTTGTGTATGGTAACATCTTGATATTCTTGCTCTTGTATTTCTACTTGTTTCATTATGCTATTATTTCCATAATTCTTTTCAAGTTGTGTTGATGTGTAGCTATCTCACATTAGCATAAGGATTATTTACTTTCTCTAGATAGAGAAATGTTTAACTGATGTCCAATATATCTCTAAAATTCTCTTCATTGCATTTGATTAATCCCATGTGGATCTAATTTTTTTATGTGAAGTTGTGTAGAAAATATTTCTTTGGATCAAGCTTCAAGCGTGAGGGGAAGTTCTCAGACAAACCAACCTACTCTTGAAATACTCAAGGAGAACCCACATTTGTCAATTTCCAAAGTTTTATCTTTTGAATTTGTCTTGCAAGGATTTGTTCTGAGCTTTGGGGTCATATCTCATGCATCAATCATTTAATATTTATTCCTCAAATATTGTGCTTCCTTTGGGGTCATATCTCATGCATCAATCATTTAATATTTATTCCTCAAATATTGTGCTTCATTTGCTATAATCTTGCTATTTTAGAGCGAAATCATTGCTAAGCAAAGAGGAGAGTTTACTCATACTCTTTAGCTTACCCTTTGTAGATTATATTTTAATACATTTGTAATTATATTGAGTAATTTCATAACTAACACTTGGTTTGTTTTGCAGTCCTCTTTAACTTGTTCTTGGGACAGCTTGCGGGATTCATTGTTTGAAACTATTAACAAATTGTGTGCAGGACCTTGAGCTCTCAATTCAAGACCAATTTTCTCCCTTGGTTGTGGGCTCATGGAGGCCTAGCCTCTCTTGATTTGGTGCAAATTCCTCTTCTTCTTGAATCTAATTTTTGTATTTAAAGCGGCCCTTTCAAATTTCAGATTTCAAGGCCCTTCTTTGACCTCATTTGCAGTAATAACTCATCAAGGAAAATTCTATTGTCTAAGGCTTTCATTGTAAATATTTTCCTTGAGCTTGGAGGAGTTTTCTTTCAAGGGCTCCTACCTCTTGTAACGTAATTAATAAAATTTGTAATTTTTGGGAGCGTGGGTTCTACTCATTGGCATCCCTATCTCTCCACTTTGGGAGAAAACTTGTGGTTGATTTGTTGAATATAACTTTTCCTTTCACTTACATGCATTCTTTAGTTTGTCAATTAATGTAACCATACATCTCATTTGCTTTTCCTCAAATGTGCTAAAGCTCACTACAATTTGCTTGCCATGTACATTGATTGCTACTAGTCACAAGTTACTTCATGGAAAATTCATTTTTATGCAAGCATGTCTCTACCTTGATACATTTAGCTTGGGTATTGTCTAATTTTCACTTATGCTTCACTATTGTGCAACATTTTCATATCTTGAGTTTTGATGCATTGTGTATTTGGGAAATTTCACTTTCCCAAGCAACCATTTATTTTATGTCAAGCTAGTCTCTCAAGTTAAAGTTTCTTTCTTTTTCAAGGCTATTTTGAGTACAATCTTGAGTTTATATTTCAAAGCATTGCAATTTATTTTACATAAGCTCCAAGCTTTATTTTCTTTTGGTGGATCATTAATTTATCGTAAGTCAAAGAAAATACTTTCACGTCACAATTTTACATGTTATGAAGCTAATGCAATATTGTGTTTTGAAGCATATTTGATTAAAGCATTTCTATCTCACTTAGCATTTGCAAACATACTTTCATATCATAGTAGGTATCCTAACTTAGTTGCATTTTAAAATCAACCTCCAAGAATAAGTTGTAGGAATTTACAGGGTAGGTTCCGTAGATCAAGAACCAAAGGTCACCGCTCACAAACAGATCACAAATCAGTACACCAGTATAATCACGTGGTTAAAACCCTCAAAGAGGGAAACAGTCCACGACCTGAACCAACACGACCACTTCGGGCAATTTATTAATATAAAAAGAAAAGTTACATATGTTTCTCTCACAAACGGTTACCGGACAAATGACCCTCCATGCTCTTTAAATAGAGATCATGGACCAATCGAGTGTTAAGCCACGGATCAAGTGTCGTTAATACCGAGGTGAGAGATAACCGTCAGATCACTACAAATCGTGACCGTCAGATTATAAGTTACAAATGTACATGGTAAAGAAACACACTTTACCTAACTCTACACTAGACTAAGTTATTCTTAACTATTTCCTATGTGTCGAAATATCCTAACATCCCCCCTTAAGAAAAACTTGGGATAGGATTGAAGGATTTACAAAAGTGACAAAATAGGAGCCTATTTCCTATGTGTCGAAATATCCTAACATCCCCCCTTAAGAAAAAATTGGGATAGGATTGAAGGATTTACAAAAGTGACACAATAGGAGAAGGAAGGAGGCATTAGAGCCTATCCCCCCTTAATGACAACTTTCCTGAACTCCAAGCGTGAATCGAAGTTTGGTAAACTTCGCTTCTGTGAGAGCCTTTGTAAATATATCGGCTACTTGATCATTGGTTGGACAGTACTGCACTTCCAGAACACGATCATGAATGAGCTTTCTGATGAAGTGAATGTGGAGTTCAATGTGTTTCATACGCTAATGCTGAACTGGATCTTTACATAGTTGAATGGCACTTTGATTATCACACCAAAGTGTAGTTGGATGCTGCTGATGAAGACCAAATTCAGACAGGATCTGACGAAGCCACATGGCTTCCTTACTGGCTTCAACTGCACCACGATACTCTGCTTCTGCTGCAGAAAGAGAGATGGCACTTTGTTTCTTACAAGACCAAGTAATAGGTCCTGAACCAAGAGTGAATACATATCCTGCGGTAGAATTTCGATCATCAGGGTCACCAGCCCAATCAGAATCAGTGAAACCAATCAATAATGGAGATGCTCCTGCACTATAATGAATCTCGAACTGAATTGTACCTCGAATATATCGAAGTTTTCTTTTAGCTGCTTTCCAGTGACTTTCATGAGGTTGGTGCATAAACTGAGCGACAAGACCAACGACAAAGGAAAGGTCAAGACAGGTATGGGTTAGATATAGAAGTTTACCAACAATTTGATGGTATAAGGTAGCATCAACTTCAGGGGTAGTACAAGTGACTGAAAGCTTGACTCCAGACTGAAAGGGAGAAGGGGTTGGCTTACAGTCTTGCATGTGAAAGTGGTGTAGAATATCACAGGCATACTTGGACTGAGAGAGGGTAATGCCTTCCTTGGATTGCAAGACTTGAAGACCAAGGAAATAATTCAAGTGTCCTAAGTCTATCATTTCAAACTTCTTTTTGAGGCTAGACTTCACATGGTTTATATGGTTTGGATCACTACCAGTAAGGATAAGATCATCAACATAAAGAACAAGGATGGTGAAGGACTTACCCACTTTCTTGGTGTAGACAGTGTTGTCAGAATGACACCTAGAAAAGCCATTATCTAATAGAAATCTATCCATTTTAGCATACCAAGCCCGAGGAGCTTGTTTGAGACCATAGAGAGACTTCCTAAGGTGACAAACAAGATAGAGTCGTTTTGGATAAAGCCAGGGGGTTGTTCTAGATTTCTTCATGTAAATCTCCATGTAGGAAGGTAGATTTAACATCCATCTGATGGACTTCCCATTTAAAGGAGGCAGCAAGGGAAAGAACAAGGTGGATAGAATTCATTTTGGAAACAGGGGAGAAGGTTTCAGTATAGTCAATGCCTTCAACTTGTGAAAATCCTTTAGCGACAAGACGAGCTTTATGTCTATCCACTTTTCCATCTGGTCCAAAATTTGTTTTGTAAACCCATCTGCATCTAACAAGTTTTCTTCCTTTTAGAAGAGGAACAAGATCCCAAGTATCATTTGCCAATAAGGAGCGATATTCTTCATTCATAGCTTCATCCCAATCTAGATGACCGGAGGCTTCTTTAAAGGTTTCTGGATCAGGATTTTTTGGAACTTGAGCCAATAAGGAAGAGGCTCTTTCAAACTGAGAACGTGTACGTCGTCGATCGGCAGGGTCACCTGCAAGAGAACCTGCTGCATCCCGAGTAGAGCGGACCCATCTTGGAAGCGGTGGAGTAAAAGGAACAATTTCAAGAGGTGGAGGAAGATTGTCATCCTCACTGTCATCATCTGAACTAGAAGGAATGCTATTAAAAATAGAAGAGAGAGAGAGAGAGGTGGCACATATGTCGAATCAGGCTCGTAGGCCAAAGGTGGCACACCCGCCTAACTAGGCTCACAGGCCGATATATTTTCATCAAATTTTACATCTCTTCTAATGATTATATTTTTGGATTTTGGTTGAAGAAGTCTATATCCTTTGACATCTTCAGAATATCCAACAAAAATGCATTTTTCACTCTTAGGTTCTAAGGCTTTATGTTTTGCATCTGGAATATGGGCCCAAGCATCACTTCCAAAAACACGAAAGTGACTTACATCTGGTTTGATTGAGCTCCAAGCTTCTTCTCGAGTTATATTCTTTAAAACCTTAGTAGGAGTGCGATTTACTATGTAATTTGCACAGTTAATTGCTTCTGCCCAAAAATTGAGACTAAGTCCTTTAGATTGAAGCATACAATTAGCCATTTCTTTTAAGGTGCGATTCTTCCTTTCAGCTACACCATTTTGTTGTGGAGTATATGGAATAGTATGTTGCAATTGAATGCCATGCTCAGTGCAGAAGTTGATAAATTTGTTGTTAACATATTCTCCTCCATTTTCTGATCTTAACTTAAGAATTTGATGTCCAGATTGTTTCTCAACAAAGGTCTTAAAGGCCAAGAACATGTTAAAAACTTCACTCTTGAGTTTTAAGAAGTATACCCAAGCGCGTCTGGAAAAATCATCAATGAAAGTTAAGAAGTACTTGCAACCAGAGAAAGAAACAACAAGAAGTGGACCACATAAATCACTGTGCACAAGCTGCAAAGGGGCTGAAGCGTGCCAAGAGGCACATTTGTCAAAACTATCCCGATGATGTTTTCCGAGTACACATCTGGAGCAAACACCATCTCGGAAAGATACCATAGGAATGCCCGTCACCATATTTTCCTTACATAGAGTTTGAAGATAGCGATAGTTTAAGTGACCAAATTTCTCATGCCAAAGTTTGCTCACATCATCATTATGAGCAACAAAAACGGAGGGAAGACATGATGACCCAAAGTTGTCAAACTTATACAACCTTGTGGAATCATCAGCAATGCCAGTAGCTAAAATATGTTTAGGATCTTTGAGGTCCTAGATTACAACATCATGAAGTGAGAATTCTACTATTTTCCCTTCACCTGAATGAATTATCTGATAAACAGAGAGAAGGTTGCATGACAAGGTAGGAATACATAGTACATCATTAAACTGAACATTATCGAGATGAATGGTTCTAGATCCTACAACACTAAGAGATCTATCACCACCAACATAAATATGTTTGGTGTTACAATCATTTAAAGAAGAAAACATGGCTTTATTTTTGGCCATGTGATAAGAAGCTCCAGAATCAATGAGCCACTCATGAGAATGAGAAGAGGAAGATACATTTAATGCATAAACAGATCTTGATGCTTGACAACCACAAGCAGAAAGTGCCATTCCTGAAGATGAAGGTGAAGAGTGCTCCAAATTGATGTTGTGCTTCTTCATTGTTGCTTCTAAGGCTTCCATCTTCTTAAAACATTTGGACTCTATATGGCCATCACGATTGCAAAAGTTTCAATGTCTATCTATCTTCTTCCCTTTTTTTTTATTTGCCTTATCATTTTGGTGAGTTGCTTTTTCAGTTTGCGGCTGAAATTGCTTAGGACCCTTGTTTGGTTTCGTACCATACTTTTTAGGATACTGCTTCTTGGGATTCTTTTGATATGATTGTTGTTGGGCTGCTAAGGCTTTCTTAGAAGCGTTTCCAAGAGTGATAAGACCAAGGTGTAAGAGTTTTTCTTGTTCTCTTATCAAAGAATCACAAAAGGAATCAAAAGAGGGATTCTTGTAGGTGGTTCCTGAAGAAATGATGGCTTCTCTAGTGGAATGGAAGGCAGAAACAAATATAGAGTATGCAGGGCCAAGCTTAGCAAGAACGCAATATATGAGGCTACTATCTTCCTTTTTGACCTTACAACCTTCTAAAAGAAGTCTAAGGGTTTTGAATTTGGACAAAAAGTCTTCAATAGAGGAGAAATTATTGGGGTCCAAAGTAAGCAACTCATTTTCAAGCTGATGGGCCCTGATTTGATTTTGAATGTCAAAGACAGTATTTAGCTTGTCCAAGGTTTCATGAGAGGTGTCAATGTCAAGGATATGAAATTGAAGATCTTCAGCAATGGACATTCCTATCAACCCTCGTGCTTGATCTTGTTTATTTTCCCATTTAGTGACTTTATCATCATCAGAAGGTTTAGTTTATACTCCTGTGGCTATTCTATAAAGCACTTTAATTTTAAGTATATCTACCATGTGAGGTAGCCATTGGAAATAATTGGTGCTGTTAAGAATAATCGGGCATGCAATTTCCTTTTTTTTTTTTTTTTTGGTAAAACGAAGCTAAGAAAAGCTGAAACTAATTGCTCCAATGGAAAGATCTCGAAAAATTAGGCTGTTTAAAAAAAACGGCTCGAAAAATGGCTTCCGAATGAAGAAGATATGCCTTTTTGAAAATACGAGTTGAAGATGTCGAATAGTTACGGGAACAGGATGAAGTGGGACTTTTTAAAAAAAAATTCCGCCCCTTTTAACAAAATTTTTTTACAAAAAAATCTTGAGAAAGAGATTTGAACCCAAGACCTCTATTCTCATAAACTAACTTCTCACCAAGTGAGATAGTAAAAGGATTCTGCAATTGTTTGAAAGGAGGAAGGGTTTTTTTTTTTACTCTTCGGTGTGCATGCCTTTTCCTGCACAAAAAACACAAAAATTCGAGCTAAAAAAAAAAGGAAATGCAAGCCTTGCGGCAGATTGTTAGATTTTTGGTTAGCCTTACCGGCAACTATCTATTTTTCCACTATCTCTAATTTCCCGAGATCGCACAAAGACGCGAGGAAAGAGCATACGTAGCAAAAAAATCCCTTTTCCTGTTTCTGATTTGCCGAGATCGCACGCAGCGTAGAGCAAAGAGCATATATAGAGAAGAGGGTATAGATCCGACAAATAAATAAAACTTAAAAAACGAAAATAAATAGAGGGAACTGAAATAAGCAGATCTATTAACAGATATAACTGCAAAACAATCCTTTATACCTCCAGATCTAAACTGTCATAATTTGGGCAGCCGGAAACCTTTTCGCATGAAACGAAAGGCGTTCCTCACTGTAACAGACGCTCCGGACACAACAGAGCAATTCTCAAAGCCCAACAATGTTCAGAAATAGTAAATCTACAAAACGACATTCATATGCAGTCAAACCGGCTTCGGATTTTGATCAACAATGGGTGTGGCCCTCAAAATAGCTCTGATACCATGTAAGAATTTACAGGGTAAGTTCCTTAGATCAAGAACCAAAGGTCACCGCTCACAAACAAATCACAAATCAGTACACTAGTAAAATCACGTGGTTAAAACCCTAGAAGAGAGAAACAGTCCACGGCCTGAGCCAACGCGGCCACTTCAGGTAATTTATTAATATAAAAAGAAAGGTTACATATGTTTCTCTCATAAACATATACCAGACAAATGACCCTCCATGCTCTTTAAATAGAGATCATGGACCAATCGGGTGTTAAGCCACGGATCAAGTGTCGTTAATACTGAGGAGAGAGATAACCATCGGATCACTACAAATCGTGACCGTCGGATTATAAGTTACAAATGTACATGGTAAAGAAACACACTTTACCTAACTCTACACTAAGTAAGTTATTCTTAACTATTTCCTATGTGTCGAAATATCCTAACATAATCTTAGTTGATAGAAATCATAGGAAAAAATACTTTCTTGGAAAGTTCTTCCATTTGGTATGAAGAAGGTAAAGGCGAGTGACTCTGCAGTTATGAAGGTGGTTTGTCCCCTTATAGGAACGAAGACACACGTTGGCTCATAAGACTCAGGGGAAGGGTTTCATTAATGACACTATCGTGTCCCCGCCCCCTTTTTCTTACAGTCACCCCAATTTTTACCCTTTGGTAAGAGCTCAATAGGAGGATCTCTCACATAGATTAGGCATTTTAGATTAAAAATAACCAAGATAATTGCATCCAAATCTAGTGTAGGTGCATTTAATATTAACACATCTCATGGTTTTACTAGCAATTGGTCATTTTATTTTTCATTGTCGAATTGAATAGTTTGTTGTGGCAAGAATTATCTCATATATATTTTTCAAGTAGAATACTAATTGTTTTTCCTTTTGCAAGATATCCTTGTATTCTTTGATTTATCAAGTGATTATATATCTTGAAAGCATCCTTATATCTTGTATTGATTATTTTATTGTACTAACATTCTTTTGTTTCACTTTCAGGATTACTTGTGCTTCCATTTGAAAGAATTTTCATTTATTTTGAGCAAATATCTTTTATTTTTTAGCAACACTTTGAAGGCACTAGTTTTCATATGCTTATACTTATCTCATGTGTTGATGGTTGTTAATGGTTATTTTATTTCATATTGCTTATATCATATTTGTTTATAATCTTAAAATGTAATCCATTTTACTCTAACATTCTCCTAGAAAACCTCACATCTTTTAACTTAGTTTTCCATTTAGGGACCAGCCCCGATGGCTAACCTAGGATATAGCTTAAACGAAGAGAGTTGGGAATAGGTGACAACCCCTTCTCTTAGTTCCTTGCTACCAACCACACCTTCTGGGGTTAAAGGATTTTCTCACTAACTGTACGTAGGTGTAGGCGGCAGGGTCAACATTTTTTGGCATCGTTACCCGGGACAAGTCTTCTTGTACCTAGAATACGACCAACTTTTGATTTTTGCATGTTGGATTTTAGAGTTAGATTCCTGTTCAAGTGGCGACTCCACTTATTTCATTTTCTGCAAGGATTTCTGCTTGAAGCCTTCTTCTCATAGACTTCTTGCTAATCTTGGACAAGAGCCTCTCTCTTGTATCCATTTTCTGTTTCGGGGTCAAGTGAGCATGACATCATGAATGAGTTGTTCTCCCCTTGTGATTTTACTAACATTCCAGGCTATCCGAATATTATTCTAGATGAAGCCATTGAGGCTATTGAAGAATTGCCTAGTTTTCTAGGTAACAATGCCATTAGTACTGAAACTCACCTTAGGAATTTCCACCTTTGTGTACACAAATGGTGCCATGATATTAACCATGAGGACGTTAAAATGAGACTTTTCATATTTTCATTAGATGGAGATGCTATGTATTGGTTCATAGACTTACCTGCTAACAATTTTGATTCTCTAGAATCAATCATTGACGCCTTTGAAGAAAAATATGGAGATGAAATAAAGATCAAAGAGAAAGCTAATGTAAATGATAAGGATTTCATCAAGGAGTTGACTCAAATGATTAAGGATATGCAACTCAACCAATCTCAACTCATTAAAAGCATGGAACTTGTAAGGACCAACCCTATAATTTACTAGACAAGCACTAGGCTTTACATTTTTTTTTTACACAGTAACAAGGAAGTGAAACCATAATCATATAAGTTTGAAATTCAGTAAAATTAAATCTCGTATATCAAGTCCATAAATTTAACTTCATAACACATACATATATTTAACTTGATTATAGGCACAATGAAATCATCATAATTAAAAACAATATAACTAACACATGTACCGTTCACCCTTAGACGAGAACCAAACTTGAATTGCCGCTGCTTGAGCTCCTTTGTTGTCGTCTACCTCCAAGCCTGAATGTTGTCGTGCTTAATCCGGATGTAATGACCCACCGGTTGACCTCCCAGCCTACTCCTTGGGTACTCTCCTTCCTCGCGGACCCCCGAGCTGCAATGGGGTTGTACAACGAAGGAATGTGTTAGCTGATAGAGGTGAGCCCCTCTTGGCTCAAAAGTACCCTCTCTATAATACTCTATCCCACCAAACTCAACTATAGCTTGTAACCACTCAAAATGACATAATCTCCTCCATCCAACAATAGGATAAACCAAAGGTCCTTTTTCCTTCCATTTTCCTTTCTTTTATAGAAGGCTTCATAGGTGACACTTGGAATTTCATGCATAAATAATTATTTTTTTTATTACCCAAAATTTGATTATTCACCCACCCATGTGTCACCCTCTCATCAAAACTCTCCAAAAATAATTTACTTTATTATTCATTTAAAAATAATATTTCCCTCAACCCAACAAGGTTTCCTATTTCTTCTCCTAGTTGTTTCTTGATTCTCCCTTTTTACTCCTTAATTTGTGTTTATTACTGAAGTTAATTGATGATTCTAAAATTTGGTCCTCTAACTACCTCAATTTTCCCTTTTGATGAATATTCTTATGTTGGCTTTTGCCACATGGAAGTTCTCTAAATTTCTCAAATTTTAATTTATAAATCTTATTTTAATTCACCACCCTCTTCTCTTAATGAAGTTTTTAATAAATCTTTCTACTTAACTCTATGTCCCTCTTTCCCCTTTTTGCCTAATTAAGTCTTATGTACTTAATATTTTGTTTTAACATGGAAAGGGTAGAGTTATCATGGTAAATATTTTATCTCTTCCTATTCCTCCTTTACCCTAAGTTTTATTCTTGATTTAGTTCCTTTGGTTCTAACATCATATGTCACTTGATATGAATTAGTTGGATTTCCATATATTGATTATATTTATTAGTTTCTTTAATGATGTCGAGGGTGTCAAGTTGGTCATGCCCTTCAAGAACTTCCATTCGAAGTTCCAAGGGTGCCATGCCCAAGAATTTATTTTTGATACCAAGGGTGCCAAGTCGGTCGTGCCCTTCAAGAATTTCTCTTGAAATTCCAAGGGTGCCATACCACTTGCCCTTCAAGTATCCAATGGTTACGAGGGGAAATTATATGTGCAACGACAGAGACCCCTATCATCTCATATGTTGCCTGCTATAGTGAGACTAATGGCGCTGGGGATCAAGGAATCCACCTTGATGCGCGCCCCCCAAAAATCCTCGTGAGCAAACCAAATTTGGGACCTGCCCTCACAACATCGTGATCTTCAAGGCGAAGGTATTTCAACCTTTCCAGCCTAAGTCACGGCGAGAGTGCTAGCGGGTGAGATCAGGAACACTGTTCCACCCCTCCCATGTTGTTCCATCCAATTGTACAACCCCATCACCCATATGTGAGTCATTCGGCCAAGCAACTAACATGTTCTTGCAACCACTGACATATCATCAAAGTATATGTAATATATATAACAAGTTCCAAACTGAACTTAGAATTTCAAAGCCAAAATATTAATTTCTATCAAACCAGATGTTATCCACTCATCATATGCGAGAACCTTTGGTGGTTTCCTGTCATACTCAATAGTCATCAGTAACAGAGTTCTCAGTGTTAATCATTATCATAATAGAAACATCATCATGACCTAGTCATTCACACCATTGTTTATTTTGAATCAGAACTAACGTAAGTAGCTACATATGGGACACATCCATCATGTTTATCATAATCATAACATCAATGGTAAATCAACATATCCATCAAAGGCATTATCATCATAACATTAATAGAAAACATATCTATCCATAAAATCTGTCATCATCATGATATCAATAGAGAACCTGCATATCTATTAATGCTACAATCATATCAATAAAGAGCATGCATATCCATAAGTGCTATCATCATCATAGTATCAATAAAGACATACATAACCATCACATCCACTAATAATAGAGTCATGAGTCCGGATCCTCAACCTGAGGTCCTTAAAGAATAAAGTGCGGGTCTTAGGGCTAAATAATGTTAACATTCATATCACTATCAGTCAATTAGAGTAGGGCACTACATACACCCCCTCTTAATAGTGGACTTTGTCTCGAAGTCCTTGGAATAGATAAGGAAAATGATGATGCATCTCTTCGGCATCCTCCCAAGTGGCTGAACTAGGACTATAATTGTCCCACTAGACCTTAACTTGGTCCAATAGTCGTCGTCTAAGCTGCAAAGTTCGCTGGTCCAATATGCGAATGTAATATTCCTAATTAGCACCGCTAATTGGAATATTTGATTTTTGTATAGTTTTGCCGACTATAGTTTATTAATAAATAAAAGTGAGAAAAGGGGTCTAACTCACTTAAATAAAATAAAGTGTTTCCCTAGTAGATACAACGTTGTAACTTAAGGGGGGAGCCAAGGGGGCCCACACACCACGTGGAGCTGCCAATGAGAGAGAGGACGTTGGTTTTGGAGGGAAACCAATGCTATAAAAGGGGGAGGAGCCTCCTCATTTGGGCATTATTGATATTGTTGATGATATTGAACTAGACTTCTGTCTATTTGAGCACGCTGGCTGTTTAGTCGGTCTGTAGCACTGTTTAGTGCGACTGAGTGTCTCCGGTCGGAGATCTCACCCTTGGCCCCGGGGGACTTCGAGTGCCTGCTCGGGCAAGGTTTTTCTTCAGTCTTTAGCAGGAGATTTGGCAGTGTTTTGTTTGGGAGTTTTGCCGAGGAGCGAGCTCATTGGTGGACTGCGTTAGCCCTTGGAGGGAGGGACGCAATGAGTTGGAGTCGTTCGGCGTAGATTCCCGCAGAGATCTGTGCCTATTCTCGGGGTGTGGAGGTTCGCTTATCGCTGGTGAGTTTCCTGAGGAGTTGTGGCCCCATTTCAGTCTATTTCAGTTGGTGTCTGGGCTGGTCCTGGAGGGACAGCGTTTTTCTAGGAGGAGGATTTCTGGGGTGATTTTCGGAGGTGGTCCATTTGGTATATGGTTTCTGGGTTTTGTCCGGGGTGGTGAGTTCAGGTGGTCTGCCGATTTTCAGCTCATTCCGGCAAAGGGATCAGCCCCTAGCTTCGCTCTGATTCCAAGAAGATAGCTTACTTGGCAGCTTTCTTCCTGTGCCAGCTGATGCGCTTGTAGCAATGGATTGCTTTTCTCAGAGGGTTCTTTCACTTGCCTTGGCAAGGATAGGCACTAATTCCCGATTATCTATTGTACCCATTTATATTTTCAGATTAATAAAATGGCTTAGCATTTCCGGCATTTTATGTGTATCCTCATTTATGTTCTACTTCCCGCATTTTCCTTTATAGTTGTATGCTTGTATTGTCAGTTTTCATTTTCCCATTCCTGGATATTACAGTGGTATTAGAGCATAATTTTGGCTCAGCCTGTGGTCTATGACATTGGAAGGAGATCATACAGAGGTTTGCTGGAATTTTGGAGAGCAATAGCAGTTGCAGTACTAGAAACGAAATTGGAAAAAGGGCCAAAATATAAAGGGTCAAATTTTGAAGGTTGGAATTAGAAGAAACGTCTTCTGGGTTTTTCTGGGTTTTGGGCAAGGATCATCTTCCCAAATTCCTGGAATTTTCTGAGTAGTTTTTGGCAAATCTGAGGTCGTAAGTCACAACAAGTATGGTTTTGGCAGCCAATGTGCGCTTCGAGGAGCCCGGGAGAGTCACAGAGCGTCTATGACATTGGGAAAGAGATCATACAGGGGTTTGCTGGAATTTTGGAGAGCAATAGCAGTGCAGTACCAAAAACGAAATTGGAAAAAGGGCCAAAATATAAAGGGTCAAATTTTGAAGGTTGGAATTAGAAGAAATGTTTTCTGGGTTTTTCTGGGTTTTGGGCAAGGATCACCTTCCCAAATTCCTAGAATTTTCTGAGTAGTTTTCAGTGGGTAAATCGGAGGTCGAAATCAAGCAGTAGTATGGTTTTGCAGCAGCCGTGCAGTTTCTGAGGAGCCTGTAGACACATAGCAGAAAGAGCCGATGGCAGGTGATGATGATGAGAGGAGATTTAGAGAGGTGCTCCAACACATGCAGGATGTGTCACAGAGACTCACTGCGTTGGAGGTTAGTTTTCAGATTGGTGAGGGATCAGGCACATCCCACCATTTGCCGGAGCATGATGCCACTCAGCATATGGCATCACATACACCCACACGTCCTACCATGCCCACTTTTCTAGATGAAGACGCAGGGGCAACAGCACAGCGGGAGCCGGAGCCGGGCCACATGGGTGACTATTTTGCAGAGTACCAGGCATACGGGCAGGAGTTCATGGAGGCTCTCTCGTTCAGAGATTATGTTCAGCTCCAGCGTGATAGTAGACCTCACAACTTTCACAGAGGGAACAGGCGCTCACATGATGGGGGCTTACAGCGCACAGTGGACAGATTCCATCTACCGACATTTGACGGGTCATCCGGGCGCTCAGAAAAAGCTTGGGTGGACAAGTTGGATACCTCTTTCCAGCTTGACCGAGTATCGGAGAGGGAAACCATTAAAATGGTTACCTCGCACTTGGAGGATGAGGGCACACAGGATTGCAGGGAGTCTGAGGTTACACCTAGTGTGACACAGGATTCACCCTCATTGGAGACCTCCTTGGCCATGCCGGTTGATGTGGTAGTGGAGAAGGTAGAGCCTACCTCAGTAGAGCCATCCATTGAGGTGATGATCGGAGTCGTGTCCGAGTCTTCAGGTGGTAGCAGCACACGACAGATGGGTGAGACGATAGGAGATATATCCACCTTTGATGAGGCACTAGCAGGTACAGAGGTATTGGATGATGGTCACAGACAGCGGTATCATCGGCTTTGGGCGGACCTTCGAGTTTTGAGAGAGAAGGCCACGTCAGTACGGGAGACCATTTTGTTGCAAGACCAGGAGCTGGAGGGTATGAGAGTGACTTGTGCCAAGTCGGCGGCCAAGTTGGTCCGCATTGGGGAACGACTGGATTCCCTGATGGTACAATCAGAGGGCACGTTGGAGCATCAGATCATTCCCCTTCAGGCATGCATGGATGGGACTAGCAGTGTTGTTGGGTCATCTCTTTCCGTTGGAGAGAGAGAGGCAGAGCCACCTAGTCAGATCTCATATGTTGACTTTGATAGCGGTATGAGACGATCAGAGTTGCACAGGGTACAACATCCACATGTTGAGGTTGGATGGAGAGAGATTTTGAGTTGGTACTTGGTGGAGCGGGCTATGGAGATAGTGATGGATCCGAGTGTAGCTCAGCAGGATTTTCTATGCATGGGGAATACAGGGACCCCAGATTGGCATTGGGATCCAAGAGGGATCACCTACCGTTTCCCAGGCAGGTCGGCTAACTATGTCTTGGAGAGTACAGTTGGCCTAGCAGTAGAGCATGTGCAGTTTCGGTCAGCTACAGTGGCCAACCAGTTTATGGGCAGACTCCCTAGGTTGTCTTGGCATGACATTCATACACGGGGTCACGGGGTGGTCAGCACACCTTGGCAGGAGCTTGTCGGAGGAGGTGGCATTGGCAGGCCACCAGATGGTACCTTGTATGGGGCCAAGGATTCTTCACCTTTGTGTGGGGCACAGAGGACGCAGCGGAGCCGAGCAGTGGTGGTAACACTACTGACACACAGGGAGATTCACTTCTCGGACCCCTTGAGGAGTATTTGGAGTGATGATCCTTTCGTTGGCAGGTATAGTGATGCGACGGTGGAGACGATGTTACCGATTGGTGGTAGTCGGACATGTAGAGGCACAACTCTAGGACATCACATCCAGGGATGTGTGGGAGCCTCTAGCATTGAGCGGTGGATTGCCGGTGGACATGGAGTAGCATGGTGGTGTACCATAGTGTGTGGGACTGCATTGTGGAGTAGGAGTATCCTACATCACATTGAGAGCATGCGGAGAGTGACCGATGCCTGGACACAGTCAGGGCACGAGACGATACAGGGTGCTACAGCAGTAGCACATGGTATCCAGCAGCATATCGAGGTATGCCTCAGTGTGCAGTGGCATGTCGAGGAGTGTATGGATGATCAGTGGTATGCGAGGGCATACGGTGCTACACAGCAGGGACTTAGAGCATTGCTTCCAGAGAGACTCATGGATAGGGACATCGGGCTTACCTTTGGGAGTAGTTCACCCAGGATCGATGGAGAGACAGAGGAGCGATACTTGGCAGTATCTGTGGGGACTCACACACCTGACTCACTTCGACATCACTCACAGGTACAGTTGATTATGTTTTTGACCTTTGGCACTTTGGGCGTGAGCAGCAGGGTACGCGAGGTTCACCCAAGATATTTGGATGACACTCAGTACACTAGGCGAGAGACTTCTCAGCAGTGGCGCTGGGTTGGTGTGCTAGTTGACAGCCACAGGTTGGGGGATGAGATGATCCTTTGCAGAGGTGGTGCATCAGTTATCACCGAGCCTACGCTTGGGGAGCAGGTCATGAGGGAGACATGCATCATTTTTCCCTCAGGGCATGTCGAGATCATGCATGAGCAGAGGATACGGGGTACAGCAGAGGTAGTATCCCAGTATGTGTCTGGGCTCTAGACACTGTATCGACACTTTGTCGAGAGGGTGGATGGCATGTTCGATGCAAATGAGATGGCGGAGGTAGAACAGGAGGGCATTCCTTCTGTATGCCAGGGTGAGGACTCCTTTTCACATGAGTCCATAGGATCAGTTGAGGTCGCTTCTGGGGAGCGAGGGCAGTCATGCATGGATGGTGACAATAGACCGGAGCTATATTCTAGTGTCCAGGGTGAGCAGTCATGGGACTCTGCGAGAGATACTCTGGGTGAAGAGTCACTTGTGACAATTCAGCTAGAGCAGCAGGTGATGGAGCCTGAGTCGACAGAGGAGGACACTACTCACATCCGGCATGATATTCCTTTGAGAGAGAGCCAGATGGGCACTCACATCGAGTCTGTGGTGGATATGCAGCTAACCGCGGGGTCAGCCATTGAGGAGGAGCAGTCAGCTGCATTGACATCGAGTACGGTGACAGCTGTTGCAGATCCATATCCTCTGGAGGTGTTGGAGGGTGATGGGATTGTTATGCAGGGGGCTAGTAGACAGCAGGAGCTGTTGGATATGTTGGAGCATCCATCTTTGGGTCGGCACTGGAATGAGGCGCAGATAGATGTACTCGCAGTCAGCAGAGCTGCAACGTTTTTAGTGGGTAGCACTCTCCAGGAGTACATCGATGGAACTTGCAGCATACCTTGCCCACTTTTGCCCATTATAGAGAGAGGGGCTTCCTTCTACAGGCAGCTTCCATTGACAGACAGGGTAGAGCAGTGGGAGTTGATTACAGGCTGGCGACAACATCCCAGGCATGTTCCATATACCGTTGTTGTTGCTACATCAGATTCTTCTTCTAGGATGGACTGGCGGGAGATCATGAGTTGGTACCCTCTAGATGGTACGGTATTCTTCGTGGGGAGCACAGTCGAGCAGGGGCCCTTGGACATAACAGAGGTTATAGATTCCAGCTGGCAGGGCGGCACAGGACATCATTTCTTCAGCACTCCATCCCGATTTCAGAGAGCAGGATCAGCATGGGATTGAGTCACAACTTGGATTGGAGAGAGGTGATGAGTTGGTATGCAGTTGGAGGGGTAGCATATGCAGCTACAGGTACAGCGCAGCAGGAGCCCGAGAGCATTGATGCTTGTTGGTGGTCTTCACCTCTTAGAGCATTGGTCATAGCCAGAGGCAGTGCACAGTCCGAGCCGTGGGACTTGTGCGATTATTGGCCACAGTGGCGATGGGATCCGGGAGGACTATTGATTGGCTGGTACCGTGAGAGGCCAGTTTGGGATCCTGGCATTGAGATATCCATTCGTATCAGGGTGATGCAAGAGACAGAGAGGTTTCAGTGGGACCCAGGCACATTTTGCAGTATCGGTGGGGAGCATCAGCTAGAGAGTAGGCTTGTTCAAGCATTGCTTGAGAACAAGCAATTTTTGCCGGATGAGGATGCCACTTGGGAGAGCGAGCAGACTTTACAACATCCATCACTTCAGTTGCTTGAGGACAAGCAACGTTTTGCCGGGGGAGACTGTGATATTCCTAATTAGCACCGCTAATTGGAATATTTGATTTTTGTATAGTTTTGCCGACTATAGTTTATTAATAAATAAAAGTGAGAAAAGGGGTCTAACTCACTTAAATAAAATAAAGTGTTTCCCTAGTAGATGCAACGTTGTAACTTAAGGGGGGAGCCAAGGGGGGCCACACACCACATGGAGGAGCCAATGAGAGAGAGAGGACGTTGGTTTTGGAGGGAAACCAACGCTATAAAAGGGGGAGGAGCCTCCTCATTTGGGGCATTATTGATATTGTTGATGATATTGAGCTAGAATTCTGTCTACTTGAGCACGCTGGCTGTTTAGTCGGTCTGCAGCACTGTTTAGTGCGACTGAGTGTCTCCGGTCGGAGATCTCACCCTTGGCCCCAGGGGACTTCGAGTGCCTGCTCGGGCAAGGTTTTTCTTCAGTCTTTAGTAGGAGATTTGCAGGTGTTTTGTTTGGGAGTTTTGCTAAGGAGCTAAGCTTCATTGGGTGACTGCGCAGTCCTTGGAGGGAGGACACAGTTTGAGTTGGAGCTGTTCAGTGGTAGAGATTCCTGCAGGAGATTCAGGCCTATTCTGGTGTGGAGGTTCAGCGTTTATCAGTTGGAGAGTTTCCTGAGGAGTTGTGGCCCCATTTCAGTCTATTTCAGTTGGTGTCTGCGCTGGTCCTGGAGGGACAACGTTTTTCTAGGAGGAGGGTTTTTGGGGTGATTTTCGGAGGTGGTCCATTTTGTATATGGTTTCTGGGTTTTGTCCGGGGTGGTGAGTTCAGGTGGTCTGCCGATTTTCAGCTCATTCCAGCAAGGGGATCAGCCCCTAGCTTCAGTTCATTCCAGCAGCAGCAGTTTACGGCAGTTTCTTCCAGCAGCTGGGATGCAGTTTCTTGTAGCAGCCATTTCCTGTTTTTCTGAGAGGGTTCTTCACTTGCCTTGAGCAAGGATAGGTGCACTAATTCTGATTATCTATTGTACCCATTTATATTTTCAGATTAATAAAATGGCTTAGCATTTCTGGCATTTTATGTGTATCTGCTTTATGTTCTATTTCCGGCATCTTCCTTTATAGTTGTATGCTTGTATTGCTGTCTATTTTCCCATTCGGGATATTACAGCGAACTGGTTCGACCATCACCTTGCCCTCGTCCGAAACCTGCAAGTGACCTAAGTCAATAATATGTGATGGATCTGAAATATAATGACGCAAAACAGAAACATGAAACGCATCATGAATACGTGCTAGGGATGGAGGTAATGCAAGTCTATATGCTACCGGCCCTTTTCTTTCTAAAACTTCAAAATGTCCCACAAACCGTGGAGACAATTTTGCTCCCTTTCCAAATCTTATAGAGCTCTTTTGGGGCCTTACTCTCAGGAACACCCTATCTCCCACTTCATAACTTCGGTCTATTCGATGAGAGTCAGCATAACTCTTTTGTCGATCTTGTGCTTCTTTTAGCCTCCCTTTAATCATAGTCATTTGTTCTTCCATCTCTTGCACCACTTATGGTCCTATTAATACTCGGTCCTCTAGTCTGTCCCAACTAAGAGGTGTTCTGCACGGTCTTCCATACAAGAACTCAAATGGTGCCATCTTGATGGAACTTTGATAACTGTTATTGTAAGCAAATTCCACCAAAGGTAAAAACTCCTCCCATTTCTTTTGTTGGTCCATCACATATATTCGAAGCATGTCTTCAAGGATTTGATTAGTCCTCTCTGTTTGACCATCTGTCTCAGGGTGGTATGCAGTGCTGAAGTTCAATTGGGTTCTCAGGGCTTCTTGGAAACTAATCCAAAACCTTCCTATAAACACTGCTCCCCTATCTGATATGATCTTCCTAGGAACTCCATGTAATCTTACAATCTCATCAATAAAAACTCTCGCTATCTCTGGTGCCTTATATGTAGTCTTAACTGGTATAAAATGGGCACTCTTGGTCAATGTGTCCACCACTACAATTATGGAATCATGTCGTCTTGAGGTCATTGGTAGTCCCACAATGAAGTCCATTGATATAACTTCCCATTTAGATTCTGGTATCTCATGGGGTTGCAATAACCCTGTTGGATGTCTGTGTTCAGCTTTTACTCGCTGACACTCTAAGCATCTTGCTACAAAGTTTACAATGTCCTTCTTCATTCCTTTCCAAAAGAAAAGTGGTTTCAGGTCTGCACTCATCTTCTTAACACCAGGGCGTGCCATGTATACTACACAATGTGCTTCATTCAAGATCAACTGGCGTATATCTTCATTTGGTGGCACATATATCCTTCCCCGGAATCATAGAATTCCATCACTATCAAGGGAGTATTCTTCATATTTTGGGATTCTCATTTCGTCCTCCCTCAAACTCTTGCTAACCTCCTCGTACCAGGTGTCCTGAAATTGCAAGTCAAGCAACTTCTCCCTCAAGTTTGTCTTTAAGGGAATCACTGAAAATATTCGAGGCCTCCTACTTAAAGCATTAGATCATATTCACTGAGTAGCTCAGACCATCAGTTTTTTGCCTTGCATTTAAGTGGTCTTGAGTGAATATATGTTGTAGCCCACAATGGTCAGTTCTAAGTTCAAACTTCCTTCCTAGAAGGTAGTGTCTCCAAATCTTTAGTGCATAAACAAATGCTGCCATTTCTAGATCATGGGTTGTGTAGTTCTCTTCGTGGGTTCTAAGTTTTCTTGATGCATATGCTATTACTCTTCCTTCCTGCATCAATACACAACCCAACCCTTGCTTGGAGGCATCAGTGCAAACCAAAATTTCTTGTTCCATATCTGGCACTTTCAAAATTGGTGCCGTCGTTAACAATACTTTCAACCTTTGGAATGCCTCTTCACATTTTTTAATCTAAATGAATTTCTTGCTCTTTCTTTGGAGCTCGGTAATGGGGCTTGCTACCCTCGAAAACCCTTCGACAAATCTACGATAATATCATGCCATGCCCATGAAACTTCGTATTTCATGAATATTGGTTGGTGCTGGCCATTCCATGATGGCCTCTATCTTTGTCGGGTCTACCGTGATGCCATCCCCAGAGATAATGTGCCCAAGATAATGAATCTTTGATTGGTAAAAGGAATACTCTGACAGTTTTCCATACAATTGGTTTTCTCTAAGACATTGAAGAACTATATTCAAGTGTTCATCATGATCTTCTGGGGTCTTTGAGTAGATCAAAATGTCATCGATAAATACTTGTACAAACTTGTCTAAGTAATCCCGGAATATCCCATTCATCAAAATCATGAAAACACCCGGGGCATTTGTCAGTCCGAAGGGTAAAACTACAAACTCTAATGGTTTGTCCATAGCTCCCTCTAAATATGGAGGCAATGACCTTGCCAAAACACAGTCGTGAAGCCACCTGAACCCCGTTCATTTTCTTGCTTTAGACCCTTAGGTTAATGATTATGCAACTTATCAAGTAATAGGGATATATCAAAGGCATCATCAAAATCATCATAATTTGTGCTCATGTCTTGCCTTTTCAAGTCTTATTTGATCATTTAGCCTTCATCACTCTGCTCCTCAACTATATCAGCTAACTTAACCAGACATGCTTTTCCCAACAATGATTCTAAAAAAACAATGAATTGATACAAAGAACTATTCCAGAGTTCCATGCACTCCCTTTTAAGAGTAAAAGCTTTAGGTGAGTCTTCAATATATATATATATATATATATATATATATACACATTTGGCCAAAGGTTTAGGATTTTTCCCAAGTATCATTCCAATCTTAATGATCTGTATAGTGATTCAACCAATTATCTGACCTATATGTGAGTACTGAAAATGAATTTAGTGTAAGATCTGTATGCTATATATTAAAACATCCTTGGTCTTATCACAGACCAGATTTAATATGAAGATCCTCAGCAAGACATATTTATAATGAGGCACTACATACTGATTACATATACTGAAGAGACTTGGTGAGCTGATGTATTCATTCCCCTCTTCCAGTCATCATTCTTTGTCTAGATTTCAACCACCACCTGATCATATAATTCCTGCATGTTGTATTCCATTTGATTCAGACAAACTATAAATTATCTCAGAATGTAGATTCCGGTCTCCTATAGCATTAAGATGATATATCCTGTAATTATTGAAATTTTCAAAATAATCTTAGATGGCATATAGTAAATTAATATGGCACATTTAAACATCTGTAATATAGTAGCTCTTGGACTTGAGATCTTCAACAAATTGATGACGTCTTTAGACCTTGCAAGCATGCCTTGCCCAAGTATAAATTACCTTTTGGCAACTTGGAACATGATTCCTTATATCCACATCTATATCATTTGGATCACAATTCTCCTTAACATAGCTGTATGCATGAACAACATAACAACACTCTTCAATAAAGATCTAAACTGTACCTAATAATGGAGGAGGGTGTAATATTCCTAATTAGCAGTGGTTAATTGGAATATTCGATTTTTGCTCAATTTTGCCGTCTATAGTTTATTAATAAATAAAAAGGTGAGTGGAGAGGGTCTAACTCACTTAGTGGAATAAAACACACTCCCTAGTAGCACAACGTTGTGACTTAAAGGGAGCCAAGGGGGGCCAAGCACCACGTAGAGAGGGGGCCCATGTATGCTCTAGAAGCTACTGCGCAGATGAGGATGAGCACGTGGCAAGAGAGAGAGGCTACATTGAGGAGATAAGCCTTAGGGTTTTGGAGGAAGGCCAACGTTATAAAAGGAGGAGCCTCCTCATTTCATTCATTCATTGTTGATGATATTGAGTTGGTCATTTCGACTTCTTGAGCACGCTGGCTGGTTAGCTTGTCTGCAGCATTGTTTAGTGCATTGAGTGTCTCCGGTCGGAGATCTCGCCCTTAGCCCCGGGGGACTTCGAGTGCCTGCTCGGGCAAGGTTATTTCTTCAGAATTTTGTGGGAGGTTTTGGTGTTTGGTTTTTTTGCGGAGCCGAGCATTCATAGAGACTGTGCAGTCACTGAGAGGGAGGACGTAGTCCATCTAGGAGGTGTTCCGGATCGGGATTTTGCAAGAGGTTTGAGCCGAGATTTTGAGCAAAGGGTCAGCCTTTGCCTTTGGAAGGATTTTTGTGGAGTTTGAGGTGGTATTTCAGTCATTCCTATTCAGCCTCTGCGCAGAGTCTTGGAGGCCAGCGTAATTCCCCAAGGGGGTGTTTTTCGGAGGTCGGCCATTTATGATATGGTTTGGTTTTGTCAGGATTGGTGAGTAGAGGAGGATTCCAGATTTTCAGCTCATTATGGCAAGGGGAACAGCCCCTGGTCATCAGTTCATTTCAGTGGTAGCAGCTACACGGCAGTTTTCCAGCAGCTGAGATGCAGTTCAGAGAGCAGCCATTTCCGGTGTATTCTGAGAGTATTTCTTCACTTGCCTTGAGCAAGTTTAGGTGCCATCACTCTGATCACCTATTGTACTTCATTATATTTCTCAGTTTAATTAAATGGCTTAGCATTCTCTCTCTATATTTCTAGATGAGTTGCCGTTCATTCTTTCTATGCTATTGTATGTTTGCTGCACTGTTATATATATATCTTTTCGGGCATTCTAGTTCTACACCACTTGGTGTGTTGTCTCATACTCTTAGATAGAGTCTAGAAAGGGCCAGGTAGCCTCCAGATTTCGTCCTCTTTCAGAGGCGGCATATTTGGTAAACACACTCCCAGTCCATCTCTGGTTGGAGTTTGCCATGTTTTAGAGATATCCCCGAAATGGGATATTACAGTGGTATCAAAGCATAGTTCTGGCTCAGCCTGTGGAGCTAGTTGTCTACGACACTGGGACAGAGGCCATATATTTGTTACAGAGGCAGGAAGTACAGAGATCGTGAGCGTAGGTTGGAGAACACCTACGGAGAGGGAGACTGTGTTCGGGTGGTGGACACAGAGCAAGAGGAGCCTGTGACAGATGCAGAACAAGAGGAGCCTGTGTTAGATTTAGAGCAGAGAGAGCCGATGGCAGATGACACTGAGGCCAAACAGTTTGGGGAGGCACTCCTCAAATCGGTGCAGGATTTAGCGAGGCAGATTGAGGTGATGGGTCAGAGATTCACCGCTGTAGAGGCTAGACAGCGTGAGACCCCACAGGTATTCCAGGTAGGTGAGGGATCAGGTACATCCCACCATTTTCCGGAGCATGGTGTTGTTCAGCGTGATACTACTCAGCCGATGGCTTCACATGCACCTACACGCTCTACCATGCCCACTTTCTTGGGAGCAGACATAGGGGTAGGAGCCCAGTAGGAGGCAGAGCCTGAACACATGGGCGAGTATTTTATAGAGTATCAGGCCTATGGGCAGGAGTTCAGGGATGCTCTCTCGTTCAAAGATTTTGTTCAGCTCCAGCGGGACAGTAGACCCCGCGACCATCATAGAGGGCACCGGCATTATCATGATGGAGATACCCATCGCACATCTAGCAGATTCCATTTGCCTACGTTTGATGGTTCATCAAACAGTTCGGCAAAGTCTTGGGTGGAGAAGCTGGACATCTATTTCCATCTTAACCAGATGTCGGAGACGGATGCCATCAAGGTGGCGACATTACATTTGGATGGTGAGGCCCAGGACTGGTGGTTCCATGGGATGGTTACATTCGGACATTCTACCGTGACGACATATGTCGAGTTTACCAGGAGGTTGATGGAGCGATTTGACTGGAGGGATCCGGAACAACACTTTGTTGAGCTGATGAGGCTCAAGCAGACTGGGAGCCCAGAGACATACATTGCAGATTTCTTGAGGGTTTCAGTGATGGTGCCAGATCTATCCGCATCACGGATGATCTATATGTTTGTGGAGGGGTTAGCAGAGCCACTTCGGGGTTTAGTGAGATCTACTAGACTAGCTACACTCCAGGATGCTATTAGCAGGACACGGGATTTACAGGATGCATTGCCCAGGACTCGTACACCTTATCCCTAGATACAGGGTTTCTATCCCAAGGGGAAGGATGTGAGGATTCCACCTCCAAAGGGGAATCCAGGACGGGCACAGATAGATGATGATGCTAGGAGGGAGCTGAGGAAGAAGCGGTTGTGCTTCACTTGTCAGGAGCCGTGGGCACCAGGGCATAGGTGTGCTGGTGGCAAAGCACACTTCATTGAGGTCTTCTCTGATGATAGCGGGGAAGAGGATGAGGAGGATGACGAGGAGGCAGGAGATAGTCAGACAGCCCAGGATTAGTTGCCACCTCCACCTCCAGGGACAGGAGGTGCAGCCTTTGCACCCACACAAGGGACCCTTGCAGCCTTGCGAGGAGTTCCCAAGTATTTGATGCTGCGCGTACGAGGGACAGTAATGGCTAGCGAGTATCAGTTTTGGTGGATAGTGGGGCAACCCACAACTTGATCGATGCATAGATGGTCGAGAGGAGAGGTATACTGACCGAGAGCTTCGATGGATTTTTAGTTCTAGTTCCAGGAGCTTAGACGATGCAGTGTGCCCGGTATGTTCCAGAGTTAGCAGTGACGATGGGTACCTACACCGTGACGGACCACTTTTTCGTGGTCAACATACCAGATACCAATGTGGTATTGGGTGTTCAGTGGTTGATTACTCTGGGGAAGGTCACCACTGATTGGGAGGCCTTGGAGATGGAGTGGGATGATAAGAAGACCGGGAAGCACGAGAAGATCCGCGGGATGCACACTTACCCACCTCAGACTGTTTCGGCACACCGGATGGAGGCAGATTTCCGAGAGGGAGACATAGAGTGGGCAGTTGATTGCAGGCATCAGAGGCAGAGACCTTGGGTCAGGCGGTTCATCCCGATGTACAGGCCATCCTTGACAGGTATGATGCAATGTTTGGGGATATACCACCAGGACAGCCACCGGACCGAGGGTTTGAACACACCATTGAGCTTGAGCAGGGTATATAGGCCGTGATTACTACCCCCTATAGGCATCCCAAAGCCTATCGGGATGAGATTGAGCGGGCCATCCAGGAGTTGTTGGCTCTTGGGCACATCAAACCGAACACGAGTCCGTTTGCTTCTTCCGTGTTGTTGGTAAAGAAGAAGGATGGCACCTTGAGGATGTGCATTGACTACAGGGCTCTAAACAAGAAGACCTTGAAGAACAGGTACCCTATACCCAGGATCGATGAGTCGATGGATGAGATGAGGGGAGCCAAGTTCTTCTCAAAGATTGATTTGAGATCGGAAACCATCAGATTCGCATGAGGGAACAGGACATTCCCAAGACCGCCTTCAGGTGTTATTACGGGTACTTTGAGTTTTTGGTTATGCCTTTCGGGCTAACTAATGCCCCAGCTACTTTTCAGTCTTGCAAGAACCATATCTTCCGCAATCATCTGAGGAAGTTTACATACTCATATATAGCAGGACTTGGGAGGAGCATCTCCAGCATATAGAGGTAGTACTACATATCTTGGAAGAGCAACAGTGCTACGCTAAGCTCTCCAAGTGTGAGTTTGGGATGACGGAGATGTTGTATTTGGGGCACATCATTGGAGTGGACGGAGTGAGAGTCCACGAGGAGAAGATCAAGGCCATCAGGGATTGGCCGGAGCTGAGAAACGTGACAGAACTTCGAGGATTCATTGGCATATGTACTCATTACAGGAAGTTCGTCAAGAGTTTCTCACAGCTTGCTGCACCCCTTACGGATTTGACGAAGAAGGGGGCATTCAGTTGGTTAGATACAGCGCAGCGAGCCTTTGATAGGCTCAAGGAGGTGATGAGTAGCTGCCCAGTGCTTGCATTGCCGGACTTTACGCAGCCATTTATTTTGGAGTGTGATGCGTCGGGAGAGGGGATCGGCGCAGTGTTGATGCAGGGAGGACACCCTATAGCCTTTGAGAGCCGAAAGCTCCTTCCACATGAGAGGTTGTATTCTATATACGACAAGGAGATGTCGGCCATTATGCATGCCTTGGCCAAATTCCGGCAGTATTTGGTAGGGAACAGGTTCAGGGTGAGGACTGATCACAACAGCCTCAAGTTCTTTTTGGAGCAGAAGCAGCTTCAGGAGAGGTAGCAGAAGTGGATCAGTAAGATCCAAGCATATGACTTTGACATTGAGTATGTCAAGGGTAAGAATAACGTGGTAGCAGATGCACTTTCACATAGACCGGCCACGTTATCTCCTATGAGCTTGGATACAGATTGGAGGGCTCGACTTTTAGTGGAGTACTCCAAGGACAGATTTGCATGTGGAAGTTCTGGATGGACAGGTGGCTGATGACAGGTACAGGGTGGTCGATGAGATCATCTACTACAGGGACAGGATCTTATTGACTGAGAGATCTCAGCTCAAGAAGAAGATACTTCAGGCATCCCATGATTCACCATTGGCCGGCCATCAGGGGTTTACTAAAACCTACAGGGCCATTTGAGAGAGGTTCTCATGGAAGGGCCTCAAGGAGGATGTACTCCAACACATCAGGGAGTGCGATGTTTGCCAGAGGAACAAGGGGGAGATGAGCCATCCCGCAAGGTTATTGCAGCCTCTTCCCATCCCGGAGCCCATGGTGCAGGGCAAGGATTGCATCTTTGTCATCGTTGATCGACTGACAAAGCACGCGCATTTTTTCGCCATATCCGCGCACTACATAGCAACACAGGTGGCCGAGCTGTTCTTCAGAGAGGTTTTCAGGCTACATGGTCTTCCTACGACCATCATCAGTGACAGGGACAGCCGCTTCATGGGCAGATTTTGGCAGGAGCTTTTCCAGTTAGTGGGGACGGAGTTGACCCCGAGTACCAGTTATCACCCCCAGACGGATGGACAGACGGAGATAGTTAACAAGTGGCTGGAGGGCTACTTGCGTAACTATGTCAGTGGGCAACAGCGAGCATGGCTGAAGTGGTTGCATCTGGGGGAATATTGCTATAACACGACACATCACATGTCCATTGGTATGTCACCATTTTATACTTTGTATGGGTATTGTTGTTTATCTTTGCGATGTGATGTTCGGTTATTTCATGGCTCTAGAGCCAGATTTGGATCCAAGAGAGTGAGGACATTCTCAGAGCTCTCAAGGATAATATGTTTCTAGCTTTCAAAACCAACAGAAGCTGCATGCTGACGGAGGTCGAGTGGAGAGACGGTTTGAGTAAGGATTTGGTCCACCTACGATTACGGCCATGCGGCCGGTCGTCAACGCTGAATCGAGAAGAAAGGGAGCTGAAAAGCTCAAGCCGCGTTTTTACGGGCCATACGGGTGATACGAGTTGGACGGAGTTGCGTATGAGTTGGAGCAGCCCCAAGAAATGACAAGATCCATAACGTTTTTCATGTAATATGCACGAGAAGAAGGCAACCCAGGGCGACAAGTGAGTGATAGATGAGCTACCACCCACCAGAGATGATGAGGGGCATTTGGTGTTGCGACGAGCTGTGTGATGCCGGGGGAGGCGGCTACGGAAGCGGGGTGTGATCCCGAGAATTCTTGGTGAGGTGGAAGAATTTGCCGGATGAGGATGCCACTTGGGAGAGTGAGAAGATTTTGCAGCATCCCTCACTTCAGTTGCTTGAGGACAAGCAACATTTTGCCGGGGGAGACTGTAATATTCCTAATTAGCAGTGGCTAATTGGAATATTCGATTTTTGCTCAATTTTGCCGTTTATAGTTTATTAATAAATAAAAAGGTGAGTGGAGAGGGTCTAACTCACTTAGTGGAATAAAACACACTCCCTAGTAGCACAACTTTGTGACTTAAAGGGAGCCAACGGGGTTCAAGCACCACGTAGAGAGGGGGCCCACGTATGCTCTAGAGCTACTGCGCAGATGAGGATGAGCATGTGGCAAGAGAGAGAGGCTATGTTGAGGAGATAAGCCTTAGGGTTTTGGAGGAAGGTCGACGTTATAAAAGGAGGAGCCTCATCATTTCATTCATTCGTTGTTGATGATATTGAGTTGGTCATTTCGACTTCTTGAGCACGCTGGCTGTTTAGCTTGTCTGCAGCACTCTTTAGTGCATTGAGTGTCTCCGGTCGGAGATCTCGTCCTTAGCGCTGGGGGACTTCGAGTGCCTGCTCGAGCAAGGTTATTTCTTCAGCATTTTGTGGAAGGTTTTGGTGTTTGGTTTTGTTGCGGAGCCGAGCATTCATAGAGACTGCGCAGTCACTGAGAGGGAGGACGCAGTCCATCTAGGAGGTGTTCCGAATCGGGATTTTGCAGGAGGTTTGAGCCGAGATTTTGAGCAGAGGGTCAGCCTTTGCCTTTGGGAGGATTTTGGTGGAGTTTGAGGCAGTATTTCAGTCATTCCTATTCAGCCTCTGTGCAAAGTCTTGGAGGCCAGCGTAATTCCCCAAGGGGGTGTTTTTCGGAGGTCGGCCATTTCTGATATGGTTTCTGGGTTTTGTCGGGATTGGTGAGTAGAGGAGTATTCTAGATTTTCAGCTCATTCCAGCAAGGGGAACAACCTTTGGTCATCAGTTCATTTCAGTGGTAGCAGCTACACGACAGTTTTCCAGCAGCTGAGACGCAGTTCAGAGAGCAGCCATTTCCGGTGTATTCTAAGAGTATTTCTTCACTTGCCTTGAGCAAGTTTAGGTGCCATCACTCTGATCACCTATTGTACTTCATTATATTTCTCAGTTTAATAAAATGGCTTAGCATTCTCTCTCTATATTTCTGGATGAGTTGCCATTCATTCTTTCTATGCTATTGTATGTTTGTTGCACTGTTTTATATATATATCTTTTCGGGCATTCTAGTTCTATACCACTTGGTGTGTTGTCTCATACTCTTAGACAGAGTCTGGAAAGGGCCAGGTAGCCTCCAGATTTCGTCCTCTTTCAGAGGCGGCATATCTGGTAAACGCCCTTCCAGTCCATCTCTGGTTGGAGTTTGCCGTGTTTTAGAGATATCCCTGAAACGGGATATTACAGAGGGTCCGGAAAAGGTTATCTTTACAGGAATACTGAAGTCTTTTCTTGTTGAGGCTGGACCTTTCTAAAAGACAACAGGTCAAGTCAACTCCCTCTGGTTGAGTTCATCCTTTTCACTGCATATAGTATGAAATTGTATGAAGGATCCTGGCCTCTGAAACAGATCTTCTTTAAGGTGATGAAATACTCTTAATGCTTGTAGATTTTCTTTAAGGTGATCAAATGTTTATTGATGTACGGTAGGGTTTCAATGTAGATATTGCTATTGTATAGAAATAAAGATTCCACAAGACAGCTTAATTGATTCAAATTGCGAGCATATATATGAGCTGATCATGATAATGTATATGTCGTGGATGTTATTCATACTATATTTGGAAGACTGGGAGCAGGTAGATGAGGTTCCTTAATCTATTAATGATCCTTTTTGCATGGGATACTTGGCTTCTATTCTTTTGAGACAGAGTCGTGAATTTGAGGTGAAACGTGAATAGAGAGACATAAGAAATAAACATACTACCAACAGCCATGACTGATCATAACTTTGATCGAGATTTCCAAACTTCAATAGTTGGCCAAAAATATCATAACCGATGATGGGATTGCACAAAAGCCATGCATATACCGATACTGACTGAATGTATGTATATATGTTGATTGTTAACTCCTATATTGCTTTGCCTGCAGAAACAATGTCAATATATATATATATATATATATACAATACCCAGATCTTAAACCATCCATTGATTCCTATATGGTTTTGTTATACAAGAAAACCTTGCCTGTTCTTTACATATATTGCCGGAGACATACTTTTTGTGCCACTGTGCCGAGAATGAAAAATTACAATTGTGACGAGGCAAAAGTGGTACAACGGATTCAGAACTATGTGAGATATCTAACAGTGATGGGATGCACCAAACCATACATCTGACTTGCAAGCTATAGGATCGAGCCAAATAGAGAGAAGTCATATACAAGGAGATCAGGTTACCTGTAAAAAGGGACTGTGCTGAATGAGATTGAGCGATACTATTAGGAGAGGGACCGAGCCAATTGTAAGATGCTATATAAACATGCATATTGTGTCGAGACAAGGATGCTGAGAAGCAGGACCTTTGACATGTATGAATAGAGACACTTCTGTGTATATGAGGTCTATGAAATTTGCAGAGGGAAAGGTACAGTAAAAAATCTCAGATCCAATACCTGTCAGCGATGTTTCTTAGATCAATGCAATGATACCAGCCATCGTAAGATGAAAAACAACACCTGACCGTAGAGATACTCACTGTTTTATTTCTGTTGCAAATGTGAGATATGATACTGCAGACCGAGATACTCAACTGTAATGTCACACATGCCTTAAAGCGTATTTCTGTTTGAGGTCTATAATATAAGAATTGTGCTGTTTCAAGTGAATCTCTAAATCTGAAATTTTAAAGAAATTTAATCCTGAATCACATACTATGTAAATATGATGTTTCTAATATTCAAAAGGACATCGTTGTCGCAACAACAATGAAGATAACAAAGATGTAGAAGAAACAACCTTAGAGCAAGATTCCTTGACATGCCATGAAGATAATTCTGACTCCATTAAATAAATTGACCCTGGCAGATTGGAAATGAATGAGGTCAAACCCTTAGTTTCAAACCACAGTTCTGGCATTAACCAAACATTTCTTATACAGCTGGATGACAATCACATAAATAAGGGACAAGGCAGCTGCGAATTTCAGAACCTGTACAGTAACAATGACAGAAACGAAGTCAACTCTGTTTTTGGAAAGAAAATCTTATAGATCCTCTCTTTTCTTGTTACTGTAAAAAGGATTTTGATCAATTTTGATCTGACAATAAACGAGTCCAATAGCTACCTTAATTCTCAAAAGGGTGATAATAAATGAGTCCAACAGCAACCTTAATTCTCAAAAGGGTGAACATACAAAACTGTAAATGCATATGATGGAAACCATGAGCACATTCTTGAAAACAAGGGGTATTTTGAAGCCAACATAGAGGAAAAATCTATCATGACTGTTGAAGATCTGCATGGTCAAGTATAAAATACTTTTCCCGTTATCCTGAGGATTTTTCTGATTTTTTTGTGACTGCTGACAGCCTTAGTTTGCATTATATAGACCTGGACAACAACGAAAGTCAAATTGTAAACGAAAAGGCAGAGGAAAGCCAGATTCAGGTCAGAATTAAAGCTATGGCTTAGTCTCACAATGTTGGTGAATCTTGGTTACTGAGAAACGCACTTTTATGAATCCTTGTCAATTGTCCACTTGCTAGCCTTCCCATCATGGTAAATATCCTGCAGAATAGAGGAACATTTGCTGTAGGTGTTAACAAATTTCTCCAAGAAATGTTTCTCTGGCAACGCAACAATATTTCAGAAACAAATTTCTGTTTTCAACCCCTGCATGGATTTTAATGCCTCCAGTACTCTGTACCAAAGAATTATCCTCTTCTCCCAGTCTATGTAAACAGTGCTGGAATCTTAACAAAATCATCCCAAAAAAATTCCAACATAATTGACCAGAAAATTTATATTACGCTTCAATTTTTCCTCTGTACAGCCCACATCCATCGCAATAATTGCAAAATTTGTTTCTCTGAGAACCCAGAACTGCTCAAACACTGAAGTCTTATATCTATGGTTTCTTTTGGTACACACAAAAACGCACGCATAGCATTTACAAACATCTTAGATCCCTTCTTGAGCCCCAGATGCTCGTCCAGTTTCATTGACTTCATAATTCTTTCCTCTAGGCATGGGAGAGAACAAGGGTAAAGGGCCACTAATTTTGATAGCATTCAATCTTCATCACCCAATCTTTGAAAAAGTGAAATTGCAGATTTAAATTTATTCTCTTGGTAAGTAAATATCCGTGCCTCGCAGATAAGTACTTTAAATAGATCCTCTTCCTTCATGAAAGTCCGGAGGAGGCTGAGTTTAGATTTTATGTTTCCTTCGGATTTAGCAAAGAGAAAGGAGGGTTGGAAAGGACCACCTTTCGAATCTGGCAGGGGTGGTCAAACCACAGCCATTTACCAATTTCAAATTTTCTTCTAAATTCTGAGTCGATTTTGCACGAAGATAGTACTTGTAACTATCGTGTCTAAAGGCTTTTGCGATATCTTCGTCTGTTTAACCGCATTTGTTGATCAGAAATTTTGTAACAACGCCCCTGTTTGGTTTAGTTGTGAATGGGGCTGCTGCTTGGGTGAAAAAATGGCGAATCTTATCAGGGTCTTTCATTAAGTGGATGAGAGTGAGGACCGAGGGAAATCGCTGTTGATAGGTGATGGGATAATGGGAGTTGGTGGATCCTCAAGCGTTTCTATATCAAGACAATAAGCGTCATCTCTGCAATAAAAGGGACGAAAATGGGAAGCTATGTAGCATGAAGAGTGTGAGGCAATGAATTGATGAAAGCGTTATAAGAAGAATCCAGATCAAATAACGACTGACGGCCTGCTGTTCAGTTAACTCCTCCGATGCCCCCATGTTCTTCAACCTCAAAATCCATTCTCTGGCTTTCACTTTATCCTCAAAGTCCGGTGGAAGCTGAAGAACCCTACTCAGGGCTGACAAAAGATCCGAAAGCACGGTATAACTGATCCACCACCACCATATTAAGTTTCAGAGAATCCATTGAGGTAATAAAATGTTGTACGCATTCCGCGACAGCAGCGGCAGTGCCCACGTCTGATGATGAGGCCCTGTGTTCAACGGTGGTTGGCATCCTGGAAACAAGTAAGCGATTCACAGCAGCAGGGCAATCCATCTTGTAGGTTTCCATAAATCTCGACGCTTGGGACTGTATCTTTCAGAGAAGTTGTTAGGGTTTTAAATTGGGCAATCAGCTTTGTGCATTCCGGTTCGTAATCTTTTGAGGAAATTACATCATGGACATACGCCTTCTCTGGTTTCTCCATGGTTCTTATGATTGCAAAGAGGTCTGCGAAATTATCATACATTTCACGCTCGCGTTTATTGTTTCATAATTTTACCTCCCTCGCCATATTAGCCGCCATAATTTAACTGAAATTCTTTAAAAACAGTGAAATCTCCGCAAATTTTGATGCTCTGTGCGTCGAATAGGGTTTTATTTGGGTATACAAAGTGTCACAATGTGCTCTACAGCGAGGTTGCAGGGTAGAATCTGGCGTAGAGGCTGTAGTACAAGCCTGCTGGTGGCTTATGGTTGTAGTGCTCTCATTTGTTCAAAGGAGGTAAAAATTTTGGATTTGTTTGATACGTTTGGCATTAGCTTAACATCCGCCATCGTACTGTTATTTTAGATATAATGTCTGTTCATTAAAAGCCATTAAAATATGAGTGAAATCAGAGATTTTGCTCATTGTGAAGTGAACTCTTTGGATTGATAGCATTGACAAGATTGGTGGAGTTGGATAAGAAGACTAACGCTTGTTGTCTTATAAGTTCCATAATTTAAAATTGTGCACACATAAGCTCACGAAAAAAATAATACAAGGAAACCTTAATACTTTATGGGCCTATAGGTCCTAGAGGTTGAACCTTTTGCTTTGATACCAAGTGTAAGGACCAACCCTATAATTTACTAGACGAGCGCTAGGCTTTACATTTTTTTTTTACAAAGTAACAAGGAAGTGAAACCATAATCATACAAGTTTGAAACTCAGTAAAATTAAATCACGTATGTCAAGTCCATAAATTTAACTTCATAACACATACATATATTTAATTTGATTATAGGCACAATGAAATCATCATAATTAAAAACAATATAACACATGTACCGTTCACCCTTAGACGAGAACCAAACTTGACTTGCCGCTGCTTGAGCTCCTTTGTTGTCGTCTACCTCCAAGCCTGAATGTTGTCGTGCTTAATCCGAATGTAATGACCCTTCGGTTGACCTCCCAGCCTACTCTTTGGGTACTCTCCTTCCCTGCGGACCCTCGAGCTGCAATGGGGTTGTACAACGAAGGAATGTGCTAGCTGATAGAGGTGAGCCCCTCTTGGCTCAAGAGTCCCCTCTCTATAATACTCTATCCCACCAAACTCAACTATAGCTCGTAACCATTCAAAATGACATAATCTCCTCCATCCAACAATAGGGTAAACCAAAGGTCCTTTTCCCTTCCATTTCCCTTTCTTTTATAGAAGACTTCATAGGTGACACTCGGAATTTCATGCATAAATAATTATTTTTTTTATTACCTAAAATTTGATTATTCACCCACCCATGTGTCACCCTCTCATCAAGACTCTCCAAAAGTAATTTACTTAATTATTCATTTAAAAATAATATTTCCCTCAACCCAAAAAGGTTTCCTATTTCTTCTCCTATTTGTCTCTTGATTCCCCCTTTTTACTCCTTAATTTGTGTTTATTACTGAAGTTAATTGATTATTCTCAGATTTGGTCCCCTAACTACCTCAATTTTCCCTTTTGATGAATATTCTTATGTTGGCTTTTGCCACATGGAAGTTCTCTAAATTTCTCAAATTTTAATTTATAAATCTTATTTTAATTCACCACCCTCTTCTCTTCATGAAGTTTTTAATAAATCTTTCTACTTAACTCTATGTCCCTCTTTCCCCTTTTTACCTAATTAAGTCTTATGTACTAAATATTTTGTTTTAACATGGAAAGGGTAGAGTTATCATGGTAAATATTTTATCTCTTCCTATTCCTCCTTTACCCTAAGTTTTATTCTTGATTTAGTTCCTTTGGTTCTAACATCATATGTCACTTGATATAAATTAGTTGGATTTTCATATATTGATTATATTGATTAGTTTCTTTAATGATGTCGAGGGTGTCAAGTTGGTCATGCCCTTCAAGAAATTCCATTCGAAGTTCCAAAGGTGCCATGCCCAAGAATTTATTTTTGATACCAAGGGTGCCAAGTCGGTTGTGCCCTTCAAGAATTTCTCTTGAAATTCGAAGGGTGCCACACCACTTGCCCTTCAAGTATCCAGTGGTTACGAGGGGAAATTATATGTGAAACGACAGAGGCCCCTATCATCTCATATGTTGCCTGCTATAGTGAGACTAATGGTGCTGGGGATCAAGGAATCTGCCTTGATGCGCGCCCCCTAGAAATCCTCGTGAGCGAACCAAATTTGGGACCTGCCCTCACGACATCGTGATCTTCAAGGCGAAGGTACTTCGACCTTTCCAACCTAAGTCACAGCGGGAGTGCTAGCGGGTGAGATCAGGAACACTGTTCCACCCCTCCCATGTTGTTCCATCCAATTGTACAACCCCATCACCCATATGTGAGTGATTTGGCCAAGCAACTAACATGTTCCTGCAACCACTGACATATCATCAGAGTATAGGTAATATATATAACAAGTTCCAAACTGAACTTAGAGTTTCAAAGCCAAAATATTAATTTCTATCAAACTAGATGTTATTCACTCATCATATGCGAGAGCCTCTGGTGGTTTCCTGTCATACTCAATAGTCATCAGTAACAGAGTTCTCAGTGTTAGTCATTATCATAATAGAAACATCATCATGACCTAGTCATTCACACCATTGTTTATTTTGAATCAGAACTAACGTAAGTAGCTACATATGGGACACATCCATCATGTTTATCATAATCATAACATCAATGGTAAATCAACATATCCATCAAAGGCATTATCATCGTAACATCAATAGAAAACATATCTATCCATAAAATCTGTCATCATCATGATATCAATAGAGAATCTACATATCTATTAATGCTACAATCATATCAATAAAGAACATGCATATCCATAAGTGCTATCATCATCATAGTATCAATAAAGACATACATAACCATCACATCCACTAATAATAGAGTCATGTGTCCGGATCCTCAACCTGAGGTCCTCAAAGAATAAAGTGCGGGTCTTAGGGCTAAATAATGTTAACATTCATATCACTGTCAGTCAACTAGAGTAGGGCACTACAGAACTCAATCAAACAAGATTAATAGCAGATCATGCGAAATAAATGAGTACCATGGAGGTTAGCCATTCTAGTCAAATGGATGTTCTTCAAAATAAGTTGCTCACCATGGAAGAAAAACAAGCGCAATTAATAAACACCATGGAAACAAATCATGCCAAGGAAATAAGTGTTATGAAGGCTTATCAGATCACTTTTAAGAATAGGCTAGAGGAAATAGAAAGATTATGGATACAAAAATTCCAGCTTAGGACAAATCACAAATGGGAAAATAACAAAGAAACATATCATAATCCTCCCAATCCATTGAAGCAAGTTTCTTCTTATTATGAGGAGGTCATTTATTCCATTGAAAAATGGCTAAGTGAACGCGACATCAATAGAAAGGAAGCTGAGGGGAATCAGGTTAATACCTATGAGATAGATCCATCACCCATGTTAGAGCAGATGCAAAATGGAGAAATGTGCGACAAGGAAGTCTAGGATACTTCAAATTTTCCATCTAAGCATTTTCAAGATTGGGCAGAAAGGTCTACGTTGATTGCATCAACATCAACATCATGGTTTACTAAGAAGAAAAGAAAAAATCGGAAAGGATTTGGTAAATATGATGGCCATATACAAAATAGTGTTGGGACGGATCAAAGTCCTAAGATATTCAGAATTGGACAGGGCACATCAGAAAAGCAGGCCATGGATCTGCCTGAAAGTAAGTAGGTTCTCACCATGAACTTCATTGAGGGCATCTAATGCCATGGGGCATATTTTTGTATCATATTTCTAACCTTATCCCTTGTCATTTTGGTGAAGTAGTTTCATTTCATGAATAAATTGTCATTTTTTCTCGCTCTCACAACATATTCCATTTCTTCATTTTTGTAGTTAATTTCATTTGATGATGTTTGAATGGTTACTAATGATATATATCTTTTGTCGGTGGATGCAGATTCCAAGTTCTTGCACACTATCACTTCATATCTAGCATGCATTCCCATATGGAGCCAAATGTTGAACACTGGAGTGGCACCTGAGGATTATATGAAAACTCCATGCCCAAGGATATAGATATACTAAAGGATGCTTGTACCATCAAATATAATCATATTACCAGATTTTTTCAACTCTATTTCTTTTTCTCATCATTTTTTGTTGTACCCAAATTCCACAAGCCCTACGAGGAAATGTAATAAGTGATGCTAGTATGATGAGTTTTGAGTCATGTACCAATATCTTGGGACCTTTTCGTCAAGTGAGTATTATCCTGGGAGGTTTTTTTCACTTGGTTAATAATCATCTCCCTACCAAGACTTAATAATTAATTGAGTTTTTTCCTCCAAATATACCCCAAAGCCGGAGTACGGCTTGATGGTGAGTCCTAGCGTCTAGGGTCAATTTATATTACCATAAGAGATCACACAAAAAAATTCGTGGAATTTGATTAGGTCTAGAGGGGCATTTTTTAATTTTTTTAATTTCTTGCAGGGCAAAAATTGGAATAAAAATTGTATATGAAATGTATTAAGTGATGTCTATAGAAGTTGTATGGGGTATGAGTAATAAACATTGCACTTCTCACCCTCAAATTTCTATTAAGACACACTTTGAGGGGTTAAAAATGTGTTCTAGACCCTCAAAACCAACGTTTCCTAAGTTTAGTGGAAAAAGTGGAAATAAATTAAGCTAATAATTAAATAAATGGAGAAAAATAAATATCACGAATGATAAATGATGTGAAAATGAGGTGTAAAATCATGGAGGATTTAAAGTGAAGTCCCAAGGTGATGTGGACTCCTAAAATCAATGAAAGGACATGTGCTCAATGAAATTGAATTTCTGGAAATAAATGAGGAAGTTGCTTGGAAAATTTGAATTTATGAAGTTAATGCACATTTGGGAGGATTTGGTAGAATATTTGGTGGAGATTTTTGTGGTAAATTGTCTCCACATTGGTTCCGACCCATATACACTTGTCATTTCATCATGGAATTTGATTTTTCTTGAAGGATTCTTGATACCACTTGGGAAATTTGAATTTGCATGAAGGTGCTTTGGGATTGTCACCCATTTTCTTTGGGATTGTCACCATTTTCCTTGGGATTGGCTCCAAGCTTCTATATAATAAGAGTTTTGTGCTCTCACTTATGTATCTGGAATATGAGCTATTGGGCTTAAGAATACTCTGTTGTCACTCTTTGCAAATTAATACAAAAGACTTTGGGGTTACATTTGAGGTGTTCTTCTCCTTGTGTATGGTAACATCTTGGTATTATTGCTTTTGTCTTTCTACTTGTTTCATTATGCTATTATTTGCATTATGCTTTTCAAGTTGTGTTGATGTGTAGCTATCTCGCATTAGCATAAAGATTATTTACTTGCTCTAGATAGAGAAATGTTTTAGCTAATGTCCAATATATCTCTCAAATTTTATCTTCATTGCATTTGATTAAGCCCATGTGGATCTAATTTGTTTATGTGAATTTGTGTAGAAAATATTTCTTTGGATCAAGCTTCAAATGTGAGGGGAAGTTCTCGAACGAACAAACCCACTCTTGAACTCAAGGAGAACCAACATATGTCAATTGCCAAATTCTTATCCTTCGAATTTGTCTTGCAGGGATTTATTTTGAGCTTTGGGCTCATATCTATTGCATGAATCATTTAATATTTATTCCTCAAATATTGTGTTTCATTTTTTATAATCTTGCCAAATTAGAGCCAAATCATGGCTAAGCAAATAGGAGAGTTTACTCATACTCTTTAGCTTAGCCTTTGTAGATTATATTGTACAAATACATTTATAATTATATTGAGTAACTTCATAACTAACACTTTGTTTGTTTTGCAACCCTCTTTAACTTGTTCTTGTGATAGCTTGCAGGATTCATTGTTTGAAACTATTAACTAGTTGTGTGCAGGACCTTGGGTTCTCAATTCAAGACCAATTTTCTCCCTTGGTCGTGGGCTCAAGGAGGCTTAGCCTCTCTTGCTTTGGTGCAAATTCCTCTTCTTCTCGAATCTTATTTTTTATTTAAAGCGACCCTTTCAAATTGCAGAATTCAAGGCCCTTCTTTGGCCTCATTTGCAGTAATAACTCATCAAGGAAAAGTCTATTGTCTAAGGCTTTCATTGTAAATATTTTCCTTGAGCTTGGAGGAGTTTTTTTTCAAGGGATCCTACCGCTTGTAACTTAATTAATAAAATTTGTGATTTTTGGGAGCGTGGGTTCTACCCATTCGCATTCCTATCTCTCCACTTTGGGAGAGAACTTGTGGTTGACTTGTTGACTCTAACTTTTCCTTTCACTTACATGCATGCTTTAATTTTTCAATTAACATAACCATATTGTTGATTTCTAGTAGCATCGGATGTGCTCTAAGCCTCAAAATTTGCAGGGAGGCTAGGACATTTGCATACCACAAAACCCAGCAATCATTTTAAGAAATTCCACCGGGAGACAGTTTTATTAAAATAATTAATTATTTTTAATGGATGTCTAAGTTTAAACTTAGGAAATTAAAATAATTAAAGGGTATTAATGAAACTGGGTGTGAATCTTCTAAAAAAAGACGAAGATTGAGTCAAGATGATTTGAGCCATTGATTAGGATCTAATCTGGGACATTGAATGTTCATCGAGAATATTATAATAAGAGGCTCGATGGGCACTTGGAATATACATCGATTTGGAGATCAAGAGATCGATTTCTCAAGAGAGCAGTGCATCAGTCGCCGGAGAAGTGATCGAGAGACTTCTTGTAGTGAGGGGCAGGGATAGCGACCGGTGGAAGATTTTCCTAATCCGGTGAATACAACGTAGAGGAGGTAGAGAGGGATCCAGAGAGGCAGCGCAGAGCCACGCTGGGCAGTGCAAAGCCACACAGAGGCAGTGCAGAGTCTGAGAGGAAATCCGTAGTTATGTTGAGGAGAAGTCCAGTTATAGTGCTGGGAGTCAGGGTGTTAGACCGGAGCGCCAGAGATTGAAGCATCTAGCCAGCAAATTGATCATCCAAGGGAGTGATGCAGTCCCTATCAGTTGTGATGCAAAACAACACAGTGATTGTGCTAAGACTGAGCAGAGATAGCCATTCAAAGGTTGGATCAATTTCGGTTCGCCAGTGATAGTGTGAGTTTATTTTCTCACTAACTTTCTGCCAGTTATTTTCTCTGTATCGGATAGCCAGTAAGGCATCCAAGATTGCATTTAGAAACTACTACTTAATAATACAAACCCTCAGGTACTGCATCGGTTTTCCTGCATTGGGTTTTTCTGGGGACATTTGTCAAAAAGTAACGGTGTCGAATATGTGTGTTATTTCTTTCCCGCACTGTATTTTGCTTCTGCAGTATTTTATAGTTGTGAAGACTGCAGTGTGTTAGTTTCATTATTTACTGTAGCAAATAGTAAATAATTTTGTTCCATTACATAACAAAATAGAAAAAACTTAACCAGTTTTTGTAGAAGGATTCCAATAGTGGAATTTCCACATGGTATCAAAGCGCAGGTGAAGCATAGAAGAGCTCAGAAGTAGAGTTGAAGAGGGAGATCAAAGAGCTACCTAGGCAACAAATCGAACCCCTAGAAGGCTTGTGTAGTCAGTGCCAGGAGGGAAATATTCTCAGGGAAAAATATCTCTCTGAATGAGTGGAAAGAGAGGCAGATTTTCCATATCGAGATTTATCTGCAGCAGAGGGAGCAGCGCAGCAACTTCAGCACAGAGTAGATCTTTAGTTGGGACGCAGATTTTCTGTAGCAGTTTCTAGTGCAGAAAAGCGTCAGAAGGGAAGAAGAGCACACTGAGGGAATTTTGACCTCAGAGAATTTCTTGCCGAAAAATTCTAATTTCTCACGCAAAAGCAAAAGTAGTCGAGAGCGGCTTTGCTCACTCCAGCAGGGAGTGTGTAGATCCAGTCAACAACTGCGTAGAGGATTAGAGGCAGATTCGAAATTTGTTGGGCGTGATGGCAGCAACTGGGCTGAGAGATCAGGTTCATTTGGAGGGTGCCTGCAACTATGTGATTTGGAAGGAAAGGATCTCCTTCCTTCTGGATGAGCATGATATCAAGGCCTTTATCAATAATGTGGTAGTTGTCCCAGAAAATCTGGACCCATTGAAGGCCTACAATAAGGATATGGTAAAAGCCAAGAGACTGATCATCGACAAAGTGAGGGATCACATTGTTTCTCACATATCTGGCAAAGGGACAGCCAAAGAGATGTGTGATGCCTTGGCTACGTTGTATGAGGGATCTTCCAAGGAGCGGAAGATGTTCTTGCAGGAGAAGATGAGATCCACAAGGATGCAGAAGGGGGAGCGCATAGATCCGTTCCTTTCGAAGCTTCAGGAAGTCCGAGATCAGTTGGAAGTTGTAGGGTCAACACCTCAAGCTACGGTGATGGTAATATTGGCCTTGAATTCCGTCTCAGAAGAGTGGAAAGTCTTCATCTCGAGTATCCTGGGAAGAGAAATATTGTCGGATTGGAATGGGATGTGGGCTTCTCTTCAACAAGAATAGATGAGGCGAGGCTTAGTAAAGTGTAAACTTGATGGCAGCAGCAACAGTGGGACGAAGCCCAGGGAGGAGGAGGAGAATGCATTCCTTGCATCAAAGGGGCAGCAGGAGCACTGGAGGCGGAAGAAGGACGTCTCGAAGATCAAATGTTTTAGGTGTGGTGAGATTGGTCACTACGCTACGCAATGTCCTCTTAAAAAGAAGGACAAGGAAGAGAAAAATGATCAGTAGGCTGCAACCAGAGGGATCAAGGAGGAGGAGTTTGGCATGATTTCCCACAAAACTCCATGTGTGAGGTGGGGTGATCTAGTATTGTAGTTCCAACCGAGTTGCAGATGGACAGGATCCTTGAGGAGTCCACCTCTTAGATCAATACCTTGCTACAGAAGCCCATATCAGAAGTAGCAATATGGACTAGTGTTAGTTGGTGCAGAGGAGTGTCAGAGTGACAGTTGCAGTGGCTCGGAGCGCCAGAGACTGAGCAGCGCAAAGCATAGTTGGCAGCAGTGCAGTTGGGACAGTGCAGAGTCAGCAGCAGCATAGAGGCTTCAGAGGGTCAACGCAGAGACCAGCAGCAGTCAAAACTCTAGTGACAAATGCATCATGTTGAACACATTTGGTTCAGTATTTTGGATGCTTTTTTGTTGCAACAACAACAGAGTTTCAGTGCAGATGGAGTTGGCAGCAGCATGCAGAGTCAGCAACAGCACAGATGCAACATGCATGCAGTAGTTGGTGGGTACTGATGTCAGACATCAGTAGCGCAGACGGAGATAATACAGAGTCAGGGTGATGCTTCAACCTTGGAGGCTCTTCCATCGATTGTAACGATGATGAAGGGATGGTTCGCTCTACAATTCCATAGGTCGGACGAAGCGAATTGGGTTCTCTCTAAGTTCTGGCACATCGAATTTTCACTTATTCTACTCAAGAGGTGGTGTCCTCTCATTGATCCTGATCGTGAACAGCTGGGAGCTGGACCCACTTGGGTCAGACTCCCTGGATTGCCCCTTCACCTCTGGTCGGAGGATATTTTCAAAAGTATCAGCAACATTTTGGGGACATACTGTGAAAATCTCTGAATCTAAGCCACAAAAATCCTATTTGCAGAAATCTGATTTGCATTACCTACTTGTGTTATTAAATTTACAATTTATTTTCTGAACACTTCAATAAAATACTAATGAAAATACACTGCAACCTACAGAATTATACAGATCAAGTACTGAAAAATAAATGAAGCATTCAGACAAAGGACACACTTATTTTCGGACAAATGTACCTGGAAAAACCCAATGTGGGAAAACTGGTGTAGCAGTTCTGAGGGTTTATGCAGATTTCTAAATACAATCTAGGGTGCCAAATCCAGCTCACCCAACAGAAAAAATCCTCAACAGAAGTACCTCTATCCGGAGACAAATATTTTGGCTGATCTAGGGGCAAAGTGCAGAATGATCACTGCTTTGTCCCCAATGCTGCGCAACGATGGATGCAACAAGCTCTGCATTGAGACTAAGTCACCCTCCTCGTGAGCCCCGCTAGCTCAGAAATCAATCTGCTAAATGGCGGCCCGATCTTCCTCACAAAAACCCCAACGCATTTACTCAAGTGACTGCGTCACCCCCTCTGGCTTTGCATCACCCTTTTGGTTCTGTGTCACCCTTCTGGCTTTGCGTGAGCCCTGCTGGTTCTGCGTCATCCTCTCAAGAGCTCCGCTGTCTCTCCTAGTGTTGATCTGCCTTTTTGCAATTGTATTCTCGACCTTGGACCGAAGTCCCGCTACCGAACTGCCCTTCACTTCACTGAATTACTCAGATCTGATCTTCATCCGAGCACTGCTTTGTCAGAAGAATTTGATCTCTAAATTCAGTCTCTGTGTGTGTTCTCCAACTGACCCTCAAGCCTTCCTCTATAATTTTCCTGTTGATGAATCAACGATCGTGATCTAATCTCTAATCGATGGCTAAGATTAGAAAAGACTTGATCTTCATCACTTAGAAGCTTCTCACCCACATGTTAAATTAATTCACTTTAATTATTTAAATTCCCTAAGTTTTAACTTAGGCTCCATTTAAAATAATTAATTATTTGAATAAATTTTCTCCAAACGATTTCCGAGTCTTGGAGATCTCATGTGTTCTAGCCCCTCTACAAAGTTTCAGAGCTAGAGCACAGCCGATGCTACCAAAAAATCAACACTCCCTCTTAGCGAGGAATGTGTTCTAGTAATACTTTTTCTCCAAAAGCATCACCCTGATCCACAACATCGGTCCTCTGCGTTGTTTATGCTCGACTGCTGCCCCTCATCAACTGCGCTGCTGCTTTCTGTACTGCTGCCCATGACACTTCCACTTGTCACTACCTCATCTGTACTACAGCTCCCTCTCAAATGTTGCATCATGTTGCCCATAGCAATGCCACTACTAACTTTTGCGCTGCAACTTAGTTGTTGAGAGTTAAGCAACTGAAAGACAACCCAAAAACTAACATACTGGTCAGTCTGGATGCACCTCAATGGTGAAGCATCCTTTGCTGCTAATCTGCGCTGACCCTCTAATGCCCTACGCTGCTGCTGCTCTGCACTGCACTGCACTACTACTGTTGTTTCTACTCTGCGCTGCTTCAGACTTCGGCACTCCAGCTCTGCCACTGTAACTCCATTATCCCTCACATCAACTAAAACCTGTCACTCTACTACTGTCATTAAGGGCTCACGTAGCCGTATGTGATCCAAGAGTTTGGGTACCTCAAGGATCCTGCCCCTCACTAAAGCTCAAAGGAGCTATAGATCTATGTCACCCCACCTCTTCTCTCGAGGCACATGAGCACTCATGGCAACATTGTTATCATCCCCATCATCCTCCTTCGCTGCAACAACCTTCGAGTCATATTATTCTTTGCCCTTCTTCTTCAGAGGGCACTTTGTGGCGAAATGTCCTAATTCCCCACATTTGAAGCATCTGACCTTCGAGAGGTCCTTCTTCTTCCTCCTTTGCTACCCATGTTGTCGCTTAGATGCGAGAGCCACATATTCCTCTTCCTCCTTCTTGATTTCGATCCCCGTGTTGCTGCTTCCGACCTTGGTCATCCTTCTGATCTCTTCTTGTCAAAGAGTTGCCCACATATCTTCCCAATTTGGAAGATCTGCTCTACCCAAAATGCCTTGGACAAAGTTCTCCCACTCTTCAGAGACTGTATTTAGGGCAATCCTGACCATAAGAACCTCATCTGGTGTAGCCCCTACGGAAGCAAGCTGATCTCGGATCACTTTCAATTTGATAAGGAAGGGGTCGATCTCTTCTCCCTTCACCATCTGGAATAATCTGAGTTGTTTCTCAAGTAACATCTTCCGCTGAATGGAAGTTCCCTAGTACAAAGTGGTCAAGGAAGTCCACATTTACCTTGTTGTGTTCTTCTCAGCAATATGTGGGATCACATCATCCTTGACTCTGTCCATGATCAAGCGTTTTGCCTTCGCTTGAGCCTCTTCATACTTCTTGAGAGGATTGGGCTCCATGGTCTCCCAAAGACCATAGTCAGTGATCAGGACAGTCGGTTCATGGGCGGTTTTTGGTAGGAGTTATTCCATTTGGTGGGTATCAAATTGACACCTAGTACTAGTTATTACCCACAGACGGATGGGCAGACAAAGATAGTGAACAAGTGGCTAGAGGGCTACTTGAGAAACTATGTCTCGGGGAAGCAGAAGGCTTGGCTGCGTTGGCTTCACCTAGGAGAGTACTGCTACAACATGACATTCCATATGTTGATCGGTATGTCTCCATTTTATGCTTTGTATGGATATCATGCTCTAACTTTTGTTGATGTCATGTTTGGAGCAAGAAAGGCCCAAAGGGCCAAAGATTGGATCCAAGAGAGCCAAGACATACTCTGGGTTCTCAAGGACAACCTGGCCACATCGCAGAACCAACATAAATTGTATGCAGACAGAGGACGTGTAGAGAGACAGTTCGAGGTAAATGATCTAATTTACCTCTATCTTTAGCCATACAAACAGTCCACGCTAAAGCAGAAGGGAGTAGAGAAGCTCAAACCCCGCTTCTATGGACCATACAGGGTGATTAGACGAGCTGGGAAGGTAGCGTATGAGATAGAGCTACCGACTGGGAGCCGGATCCATACCATCTTCCATGTCTCATTCTTGAAGAAAGCTCTGTGGCACCAGGTGACTGCCACTATGGAGCTCCCACCTATAGATGATGAGAGGCATTTGGTGCTACAACCAGAGGCCATTCTAGACACTCGAAACAGACAGTTGAGGAGCAGGACAGTCAAGGAATATCTGATCAGGTGGAAGAACCTTCCAGATGAGGATGCCACTTGGGAGGGGGAGAAGATCATGCAGCATCCATCCTTGCAGTTGCTTGAAGACAAGCAACATTTTGGTGGAGAGGACTGTAATTTCCCAATTAGCAGACAACTAATTGGAATATTCATTTTTTATTAATTTTTGCCTTTCTAAAGTTCAGCAGGAAATAAAGGGGTCAAGGGACCCATAACTCAACATTAGAATAAAAGCACTTTCCTAAAGCCACTAGGCAGAATAATTAAAAGACAATGCGGGACCCATGAGGCCAAGTGACAACACAGGAGAGGAGGCAACTGGGACAATGCAGAGATAGCGTGGGGCCAAGCAGCGCAGTGGCAGTATGGGACACACAGCGCAGAGCTACGTGGGGACAATGTGGCAGAGGGACAGCACAACACTAGTGGGCCCAAGGGAACATTGGAGGCTCATTAGCATACAAAGGAGATGAAGGCAACCTTTCTTATTCATTCATACATCTTATGATTTTCTGTTTGTCAAGACTAGAGCACACTTAAGCTGTTTAGCCGAGTCTGCAGTGTTGTTTAGCACATGGGTGTCTCCGAGCGGAGATCCCAACCTCATCCTCAGGGGACTTCGAGTGGCCGCTCAGGAGAGGAGCCATACCTTCAGTTTTGGAGAGCATATTCATTGAGACAACCACCAGGATTACGCAGTCATCTCCAGGGCAGCACAGTCACTCAAAGGATTACGCAGTCAGGGAGGAGAGCATCTCCGGGAGAGGAGGAACTTTGGGAGATTTTAGTCCAGAGGTTTGTGAGGGGATCAACCCTTCCATAGTTGAGTTCCTTGGGTAGTTGGAGGCCTTTCTTTCCAGCATTTCATCACAGAGGCCAGCGTACCCAGCAGAAGTGTGTAGTCATCCCAAGGGGGTGATTTTTTGGGGTCAGCCATTCCGGAATTCCTTCGTGGGTTATTCTGGGTTTTTGGAGGAGAGTTTGGGGTCTGAGTTTCAGATTTTTCTGAACAGTATAACAACCATATCTCGCAGCCCATTTCCAGCTAGTAGCAACATTTCTAGCAGGGCAACGCAAAGGAGGAGCCATGCAGAGCAGATTTGGAGCAGCCTTTCAGAGCAGGGAGAGCAAGATCATTTCAGCCTGGCTAGAGCAGGCCAAGGTGCTATCATTTTGAGCCCTCATTGTACTTTCCCTCATTTCAGAAATATAATAAAATGGCTCAACCGTTCTGGTTTATTTGCAGTGTTTTTTGTGTATGCTTCTATTTGCTGTAATTTTTTTTTATGTTGCTTTGTATTGCTATCTATTCCCCATTTGGGATATTACACCCCTCCACAAAGTTTCGGAGCTAGAACATATCCGATGCTACCCAAAAATCAACACATACCTTGACCATGACAAATCCTTCCTTGAATCGGGAAAGATGGCTTTTGCTCGTATATTGGTCCATCTCGACACCCGTGAAGGGCTGGAGGAAAATTTGAAAATCCAGTGGAGAAACATTAGAAAAGTTTAAATGTTGGATTATGAAGGTGTACCCTTTCGTTGTAGGCGGTGCCACAAAGTTGGTCATCTCTATAAAGATTTCCCATTACTCTCCAAAGTCAATCCACCTTTGGCGACCACAAATATAAACAATGGGAAGATCGGGCAATCTCCTAGGAAGGAACAACAGTCGAAGATGTCTGGGCCAAGCAATGCAAAATCACCCGCGGCTAATCATAGAAAATCGACTGCTCACAATTAGCCACCTTCACCAATGGTCACTAGAGCCCGATCAGCTGCCTCCAGTGCTCCTTCAGGTACTGATTTCTCCATCCCTCTATCTGTTCCTTTTATTTCAATTGAATCATCTGTATCTTATTAGTCTCGCATGAAGAAGGTTAATGTTTCTAGTTGTAATCTCTCTCTAATTACATGCCCCTCTTCCACCTCCCCTGATGTATATTCCATTCCAACTCCTTCCATACCGGCTAATCCACCATGCTCCTCCTCTAACATGGATATTTCCTCTGATACTCCCTCCGGTCGCCATTACAATCTGCGCTCCCGAAACAAATCATCCGCACCCTTCGATTGTGGACTCGATGCATTCTTCCATCCGATGATCCCCAAATCTGCTCGTGGGAGACATTCCAACATGAACAGAGCCATTCATCGGGCTGATATTGACGTTGTTGAAGGTAGACAACTTTCTATTGTAGGGGTTCTTAGAGCAAGAAATGCCCCTTCCTTGGCCCCCTCATGAAGTGGCTCTCTTTCAACTGTTGCTGGCTGGCTAGTCCTGCAAAACGACTAGCCCTTAAGAGACTCCTGGAAGTAGAAAAGGTGGATGTGATCTTATTACATGAGACACTGGGTGATTTTGAACATATTTCCCCTACACTGGCTGGACTCTCCATGCCCTTAATGTCTGTGGTCGATATAGGGGCATTGATATTGGAATTAACCCCGGGCTATAAGGCTCCTTAATGTTTGGGGTAGGGAAGAGTTCTGGTAGCAGACCATTTTTCTGAACAGCTTGGGATAGAACTCCGACTGGTGAATATCTATGGTCCTTGTCATAATTGGAATTCTAGGAGACAGTATTGAACTCATCTTTCGTGCAAGTTGAAAACATCATTCTGGGAGGGGATCTTAACTTTTCCATTGGCCTAGCAGAATCCTGGGGATCCCATGCATAGTCGGACTCTCTCTCAGACATGATTAGCCCCTTATTGGAGAGGCACCACTTGATTGATATTCCGATGCCTCATTTTCAGCCTACCTAGTGTAATAGGAGAACTGGGGACTCCATGCTTGCAAGGCATTTGGATCGATTCTTAAGGTAGCTCTCCTGGATAAACTGGCATTGTATAGGCAATGGGTTGGTTCTGGTGGTATTTATGATCACTCCCCGATATACTTAGAGATATCTAGCACCTTTTCTAAGCCCAGAGCACCTTTTAAATTCAATTCGACCTGGCTACTAGATGAGACATATATAAAACTTGTTCATGATGTTTGGAATGATGATCAACTCTCCCTTGAACAGATTGCTTCAACCTTCTTTTCCAATAAACTTCTTTGCCTCAAAAGGAAAACGATTGAATGGGAAAAAGCCAAGCGCATTCATGATGATATAGATCTAAGATCTATTGAATAGGAACTTGCCAGGCTTGATGACCCTTGGAGTGGAGGATTCCAATCTATTGAGTCCAAATATCGGGTCATTAAGTTGGAAGCAGACAGACTGAGGATTCTTAAGGAACGAGAAGATACATGGCGGCTCAAGAGCAGAGCCACATAGTTACAAGTCGGAGATGACAATACCAATTTTTTCCAACAATTTGCCAAAGGTCACAAGGCCATCAACACCATTTGGTCACTTGAAAATGAGGATGGACTTCTTGTATCATCTTTCAATCAACTGGCCTCCTTAGGCATTTCCCATTTTGGTTGACTTTTCAAAGCACCTCAGGAAGTCACCTTGGCGGAAATAATTAAAATTGCTGGTCTATTCCCTCAGTTTGTTGATGAAGAAGCTGTAGAGGACCTGAACAAACCTGTGTCGATGAGGGAATTAGAAGCTGTGCTCAAAAGGTTTAAGAAGGCCAAGAGCCCGGGCCCTGATGGTTGGCCAGTTGAATTTTATCCAACCTTCTTTGAATTAATTGGACAAAATCTACTTCGAGTGGTGGAAGAATCCAAGACAACTCGCAACATGTATGATGCATTTAACTCCACCTTCATTTCCCTCATTCCCAAATTGGACCTACCTTGATCCTTCAATGACTATAGACCTATTTCCCTCTACAACTGCATATATAGGATTATTGCCAAAATCATGGCAAATCGGCTTAAGCCTATTCTTTCACGTCACATTTCACAGGAACTGTTTATATTTTTGGACAATAGACAAATTCATGATGCTATTGGCATTGCATAGGAAGGGCTCTGTGAAAATTCTTGGATCTAAATGATCTCCAGAATCCTACTACTACCAGCTGAATTTACTTCTCCTATTTGTAAATTACATTACAGAATTATTTCAGATTTCTTCATGAAATATTGAAGAAAATTACTGAAGCAACCTACACTTAATTACTTATGATTCTGAAACAAGGAAACTGAGAAAATAAAAATATACAGATAGGACACCATTATTTTTGGACGAAAGTCCCCGGAAAAACCCAATGTGGGAAAACCGGTGCAATAGATCTGAGGGTTTATATATTATATAGTAAATTTCTGAATACAAATCTGGGATGCCTTCCTCGCAAACCCTGCAAAGAAGATGACTGACAAGAAAGTTAGTGAGAGAAATCTCACACTAATCTCGAAGCCTGACTGACCAACAACCCCAAATCTGCAAGCCCTTCACTACTTTGCGTAGCCTCTACGTCTCTCTGCGTGGAATTTGGGTCACTGGTCTTCGGCTGGCTGGATTTGCCCTTTTGGCCTCTTCCGGTCTCACCCCGGCTCTCCGGCGCTAGATCCAGAAAACCATCGGCTAAATCTCGAATTCCCTTGAAGCTGCAGCGCTGCTTCTGCGTGGGACTGCACTGCCTCTGTTGATCTGCTCTTTGTCTTCTCTTCCATGTATCCTCCGGCTCAGGAAAATCTCCAACCAGAATTACTGCCCCTCACTGCAATCAAGAATCACTTGGATCTGATTTTCGTCCGAGCACTTGCTCCGTAAAAAAAATTCTCGGCGTATCTTTCCAAATGACCCTCAAGCCTTCCTTTATAGCCTTCTCGTTGAGACTTCAACGACCGAGATTAGATCTCCAATCAACGACTAAGATTATAACTTGACTTGATCCATGTTTTCTAGAAGATTCACACTTTGTTTTATTAATACCCTTTAATTATTTAATTTTCCTATGTTTAAACTTTGGGTCACATTAAAATAATTAATTATTTTAATAAAACACATTCTGAGTAGAATTTTCACAAACGATTTTTGGGTTCTTTGGAATACATGTGCCTAAGCCTCTCCACAAATTTTGAGACTTAGAGTACTTCCAATGCTACCAAAAATTAACACTCCCTCTTATTGAGGAAAGTGCTCTAACAACATGTTTGTTGCACATTGCTCTGACCCTGAAGCATCCTCTGCGCTGCTGATGTCTGACAAGCTCTCCACCAACCATTTTGTTGCTGCTGCAACTGTACTGCTGCCCTTGACACTGCCATTTCCAATTCTACATCCGTACTACAGCTCTCTCTCAAGTGTTGCATCTACTATGCTGCCACGTACCATCAAATATGGGTACCCCACATACCATCCTTCCTATCACATGATTCGGGTGCCATGGGATGCTAGCAATGTCCAAAGTGGGAAATTTATCAAAGAAGGGGAATCTATTTGAGATAAACATGGAAAATACATAGGAGTTGCCAGGGTGAATTTGAAGATTCCTAGAAAAATACTTGCTTCACCCTACAAGAATTGACCTTAAAATTTAGTGAACTAGGGCTTCGTTCTTCAAATGGAATCGCCAATAATGATATTTCAATATGTCGTAAAGGGAAAAAAATACATGTCTCGTGTCCCTGACAAACTAGGAGGGGACCTAAAAGGATTTCCTAAGAGGGCAACTGCTAGGTTAAGGGAAACGGTGGAGGTTTAATCCATTATCACCACAGCTAAGGCTCCCTACTCTTTACGCACTTTCACCGATTGGAGGAGTCCTGATTCTTTTGGAAAGCCACTTATAAAGGATATATCAATGAACATATGTGAAGTGATCCCTTAAACCCTTTCCCTAGGAGAAGGTGAAGAATGGAGATTGCTTTCTCTTTAAGCAAGGGCCTTGACTTTCCAGGGAGGGGGGTTGAGGATTAGAGGGTGACGATGAAGGGTAAACTTGTAGAGGTTCTTCCCAATCCTTAAAATCCTATAAGAACTTGGATTCCCAAATAGTCCTTGATGAATAGTTTTTGAAAACAAATGGGACCACACGGGGCCAAGTGGACACAACCCACGTTCGGGGATGGAATTTAGCAACCAATGATGTTCCTATCCTGGACAAGGTGAGAGGAAAGGGTCAAGCAAGAATTTCTACTTGAAAAGGTCAAATTGATCCATCTAGGTGCTAGCCTTCGGAAACAGACAAAACTTGATCCTAGAGCTAGGGCTTGGGATATCCCGAGATTCCACCATTGGAATGTCTTTGAAATTTGAGGAGACCTCGGGGGTCCACCAGCGTAGTTGACCCTAGGAGATCAAATTTTTCCTATATCTAGAGTTTCGGGAAAGTGATGCCCTAGGTGACTTGATGGGGCTAGACCTGGGAAAAATGGAGAAAAGGTAAAAATAAGGGTTAAAATGATCACACTGTGAAGGATCAATGCCTAATTTCACTTGGGTATATGGAGTCAAGGATAATTAAGAAGATGGAATGTATTGTGAAAATTTCTGAATATTACTTATGCAAAAACCCTACTGTTAAATCACGATTTACTTCTCCTGCTTATACAAATTATTAATCTGAAATGTTCAGTATTAACATCGAAGTAAACACTTTAACAACCTACACTGATACATATCTAAACTGAATACATGCACATAGACAAAGTGACACACCAGATTTTCTGGACAACTGTCCCCAGAAAAACCCGACGTGGGAAAACCTGTCTTCTGGTTGCTGGAGGGTTTTTATTATTAAGTAGATTCTAAGTACACCAAATTTGGGCACCTTACTGGTTAACCCGACAGAGAAATACAAAAATCTGCAGCAATACCTCCGTTCCGGAGATGGAAAAACGATTGATTCACACCCTCAAACGGAATTTACAGAACACAACCCTTTTATGTCTTCAGAAACCACAGCGCTGCTCTGAAGCCCTCTGCGTCAACTCTGCTAGCCTGCGTGTGCCTTTGCGCTGCTGAAGAGAGGTCTGCATAACCCCAGACTGGGTTATCCTGTCCCTGCGCTACCCTAGCTGGGCCTGCGTAATCCCTGATGGCCTCCTTCTGCCTCTGCGGTGCCCTTTCTGGGCCTGCGTAGCACTTGAAGCCTCTGCGTTGCGTAACTTCTGCCCCCTCTACGCTGCTCTGACTGTTGCTTCTCTGCCTCTAACTGAATCTTGGCCAAGGATCAGATCATCCCTCTCGCCAATACTATCCCTCGCTACAACTGAAACACTTCTGGAAATTCCTAGCAAACCATGCCCTCTAATTCTAGCTTAGTCTTAGTGCTCTGCCACTGTTTGTGTTCTCCAACTCACCCCAAGCCTCTCCTTTATACTTTTCTCGTTGGGAAACCAACGGTCGTGATCTAATCTTGAATCGACGGCTAAGATTAAAAGAAAGCTTTATCTGTGTGACTTAAGTCATTTCCATCACACGTTTAAATTAATTACCTTTAATCTTTTAATTTTCCTAAGTTAGACTTAGGGTCTTTAATTAAAAAGATTAATTAATTAATTTTCTCTTAAACCAGATGGGTCTCTGCGTTGATGCTTGGTGTGCTGCCCTTCATCACTGCGCTGCTGCTGCTCTCCCGTACTACTTCCCATGACGCTGCCATCGCCACTGCCACATTTATACTGCAGCTCCCTCTCAAACTGCTACATGGTGCTGTCAACTGCTGCACTGCAACTCAGTTGCTAGGAGAAACAACTGAAAACTCCTGCCCAATCTTTGATAGACAAATCAGTTGGGCTGCTTCCTCATCACTGAAGCTCCATCGGCGACTGATTTGCGCTGTCCTTTGGGAGCCACTGCGCTGCTACAAAACTGCTCTAGGTAAGCCAGCCTGCACTACGTTGCTAAAGTCACATTAGCCCCTCTGCGCTGTGCTGCTATGCTGCTGCTGCATATGCACTGCGCTGCTCCCTTTCAACATCCAACTTCACCTTTTCTTCATCTATGATTCTCTGCATGAAGTGCTCCACTTGTCCCGCTACTATCTTAAGGCTCCCCTAGCACGGATGTGATCGAAGATTTGGGCTAGTCAAGGATCCCGCCACCACTCTGTAGGTACTCTACAGATCCATGTCGCCCCACTTTCGTGGTACATGAGCGCTCATGGCTACGTCATCTCCGAAGCCATCGTCTGCCACAATAGCCTTGGAGCTAGAAGCTTCCTTGTCCTTCTTCTTCTGAGGACGATTGCTAGCAAAATATCCTAGTTCACCGCACTGGAAACACTTGATCTTTGACAGATCCCGCTTCTTTCTCCCTTGCTGTCTCTTTGATGCCAAGGCAACATCTTCTTCCTCTTCCTTCTTCACTTGATTTTATCTGGTGTTGTATTGTCTCTTGGTGAACCGACGGAGTTCTTCTTGTCGGAGGATCGCCCAATTAATTTCCGAGTTGGGAAGGTCCGCTCTGCCCAAGATACTTTGGACAAAATTTTCCTAGTCCTCTGTGACTGCATTGAGTGCAGTCCTCACGATAACATCATCCTCCACTTTCACCCCCATGGCAGTCAGCTGATCCCTGATTTCCTATAATTTGCAAATAAAGGGTTCAATCTCCTCTCCCTTGGCCATCATGAATAACCTCATATGATTTTCCAGAAGCATTCTCCTCTCGACAGATCTTCCTTCATAAAGTGAGGTCAGAGCCACCCACATATCATGAGTCGTTGTCTTTTCAGCTATGTGAGGAACTACATGATCTTTGACTCCGTCCATGATGAAGATCTTGGTGTGTGTCGCTGCTTCTTCATGCTTCTCCAAGAGCTTCGCATTGGTTGGTGTGGCCAGGACTTTCTTTGCATGCTCCCTCAGACCATGTACCTCCGTGATTACCAGGATTCTGGCCTTCCAGACTGCAAAGTTGGACAGGCCGTCCAACCTATCCTGATCACGTAGTCCTTGAGGTGTCATCTACTCAACAAATTTGTCGGAACTAATCCTTCTCTCTATGCTAGAGAGTTGGATCTAGGGTCCTTGGCAAGAAAAGGCACCCTTTACTCCCTTTCACAACTGACTTCCTCTCTTGGAAGTCTGCCAAATCACAACGAATCAGCTCTCTTCGATCCTCTGATCAAAGTGTAGATTTCTTTAATTGGAAATCCTCTGAGAAGTTGTTCTCCTTCCGCTCTAGGTCAACTAGTGCTCAGACTAATTTCTGCACCTTTAGAAATTTAACCCCACCAACAACTACTTAAGCTCTGCAGCACTACTTCCGGCACTCTGAATTAGCAACAGCTTCGGGACTGCATCGCCCTAGCTGGCCTCTGCGTGTGCATACTGTCCCAGCGCAGCCTCTTCGTTGCCTCTGCTCAGTAAGTACGTGGGCCTACGTGGAGACTGTGTCACTCTGGCCTCTACGTGGCTCTGCCCCCTTCTGCTACTTCTCTGTCCTCTCTGGTCTGGCTTTCTGTGGCTACTGCTGCTTTCTGCAGCAAGGATTCTTCAATCTTCCTGCTCGTGATCTAGCTAGATCTGCAATCGCTCTGATACCATGTGAAAATTTCTGAATATTGCTTATGCAGAAACCCAACTGTTAAATCACGATTTACTTCTCCTACTTATACAAGTTATTAATCTGAAATGTTTAGTATTAACATCTGAGTAAACACTTTAACAGCCTACACTAATACAGATCTAAACTTAATACATGCACATAGACAAAGTGACACACAAGATTTTCTAAACAACTGTCCCCAGAAAATCCCAATGCGGGAAAACCGGTCTTCTGGCTGCTGGCGGGTTTTTATTATTAAGTAGATTGTAAGTACAACAAATCTGGGCACCTTACAGGTTAACCTAACAGAGAAATACAAAAGTCTGCAGCAATACCTCTGTTCCAGAGACAAAAAAACTGACTGATTCACACCCTCAAATGGGATTCACATAACTCAGCCCTTTTTTGTCTTCAGAAACCCTAGCGCTGCTCTGAAGCCCTCTGCGTCAGCTCTGCTAGACTGTGTGTACCTTTGCGCTGCTCAGGGGAGGTTTGCGTAACCCCAAACCGGGTTACGCTGTCCCTACGCTGCTCTATATGGGCCTGCGTAAGCCCGGATGGCCTCCTCTACCTCTGTGGTGCCCTTTCTGGGCCTGCGTAGCAGCTGAAGCCTCTGCGCTGCGCAGCTGCTGCGTAACTACTGCTTAGTTGTTGCCCCCTCTACGCTGCTACTTCTCTGCCTCTTCTGACTCTTGGCCTAGGATCAGATCATCCCTCTCGCCAATACTACCCCTCGCTGTAGCTAAAACACTTCTGGAAATTCTTAGCAAACCTCGCCCTAGAATTCCAGCTTAGTCTCAGTGCTCTTCCTTTGTGTGTGTTCTCTAACTGACCCCAAGCCTTTCCTTTATACTTTTCTCATTGGGAAACCAACGACCGTGATCTAATCCTGAATCGACGGCTAAGATTAAAAGAAATCTTGATCCATGTGACTTTAGTCATTTCCATCACATGTTTAAATTAATTACCTTTAAGGTTAATTAATTAATTTTATCACTAAACCGGATGGAATTTCTCGAATCCCTTTCTAGGTCTTGGAGATCTCATGTACTCTAGTCCCTCCACAAATTTTGGGAGCTAGAGCACATTTGATGCTACCCCAACACTCAAAATCTCAACATGTATTTTTATCGTTCAAGGAGGCTTCAAAGTCAACTTCGTCCAATGTTACAGGCTAGAGAAGAAAAGTGACTTTAAAACATTTATACCTCTTGCAAATGGTGAAGGATTATCAAGATAACACGATCTCTAGGAAATTTCATTCATATAACATGGTCCATACACATACATACGCTAAAATAGACGCATAATTCCACATTTAACATATGCAACAATTAACCCTGATCATAGCAAAGTTCAAATGTATGCAGCAACATAAAAAATGACATCGAATTTTCACTTACACGTTATAGAATATATCCAACCAGCATCACATTCGTGTGAAAATTCCTAAAGCCGAAATCCCTATTGTAGAAAATTGATATTACTAATTTCTACTTGTTTCATCATGCAAGTTATTTACTGTGTTTTACAAGTAAATACTGAAGAAAATACACTGCAACCTTCACTACATAAATAAACTGCGGAAAAATAAACATGGAAACAAGATATGAGCAAGAAGAAAACTAAACACACATGACACCGTTATTTTTGGACTAAGTCCTCGGAAAAACACAATGCGGGAAAACTGGTGCAGCAGATGAGGGTTTGATTTTATTAAGCAGAAGTTCTGAATACAACCTGGGATGCCTTACCTGTCATCCACCTAGAGAATCTGATTAGCAAAAAACTAGTGAGGATTACCTCACATTGACACTGGAGATCTGGAACTGACGCAACACTAAACTGATGAGCCCCATGTTGTCCCTACGCAGATCTGCGTCACTCTAGCTAGGGACTATGTCACCTCCTTCTGCTGGATCTTTTGCTGGCTAGATATTGATCTCTGGCGCTTCCAGTCTCACACCCCGACACTCAGGCTCTAGATCTGAATAATCCTCAGTAAAATCTCGGATCTCCTCAAGGGTACAACGCTGCCTCTGCATGGCACTGCACTGCCCAGCGTAGCTACAACACTGCCTCTTCTGCGTACTTACCTCTGCCTTATCTGCAAAATATTCCCGTCTTAGGAAGAGATCTTCCAACCAGAACTATCTTTGCCCCTCACTGCAATCGAATCAACTCAATCAAATCGTCTAGCTGCTCTGCGTTGTGTTGAGATTTTGTGTACTGAGGTAGCATCGGGTGTGCTCTAGCCCTGAAATTTTGTGGAAGGGCTAAGAAACACATCACCTCCAAAACTTAGAAAGCATTTGGAGAAATTTCATCTGGTGTTGAAGTTATTCAAATAATTAATTTTTTTAATGAGGATCCTAAGTCTAACTTAGGGAATTAGAAAAATTAAAGTGAATTAATTAAACACGTGTTGAAATGTTTTAAGTGACGCGGATCAAGCATTCTTTTAATCTCAACCATTGATAAGTGATTTAATCACAGCCGTTGATGTGTTCAACGAAAAATTATAAGAGAAAGGCTTGAGGGTCAGTTGGAGAAACACACACACGGAGGCAAAGCTGAGAAACTGAACTGGAATTCTAAGGCGAGTTTGCTAAGAATTTCCAAAAGAGTTTTCTGCAGCGAGGGGTAGTATTGGTTGAGGGGATGATCAAATCCCGGAGCCAACAGTCAGCAAGAGGCAGAGGAGCAACATTCAGGAGCAACGCAGAGAAGCAAGGGAAACAACATCAGCTGCGCAGCGTAGAGGCTTCAGCCGCTACGCAGGCCTAGGAGGGGCAGCGTTGCAGCTTCAGGAGGCCACCAAGGTTACGCAGAGGCCTTCAGAGGCAACGTAAGGACTGCGTCACCCAATCTGGGGATACGCAGTCCCCTTCTAAGCAGCGCAGGGGCATGCAGAGCCTAGCAGGGCTGACACTGGGGCTTCAGGGGCAGCATTGGAGTTTCTAGGGCCATAATTTGGTTGAGTCTTATAAATCCCATTTGAGGATGTGGATCAGTCAAGGTTTCGGTCTCAGAATAGCAAGTATTACTGCAGAACTATTATTTTCTCTGTCAGGTTAACCAGTTGGGTGCCCAGATTTGTTGTACTCAGATTCTACTTAATAATAATAAACCCTCATATCTGCTGCACCGGTTTTCTTGCATTGGGTTTTTCCGGGGACTATTGTCCGAAAAATCTGTTTGTCACCTTGTTGAATGAGCGTATTATTCAGTAAATGATCTGTATGTGTGTAGATTGTTAGTTGTGTTTACTTTGGTATGTATATATATATATATATATATATATATATATTTATTTATTTATTTTTTTTAATTATTTTTTTTAATTATTTTTTTTATTTTTTATTTTTATTTTTCTTAAAATAACTTGTAAAATCTAATCACAAGTAGGAGAAGTAAACCATGATACTACAGTAGGATTTCTGCATTAGTCTATTCAGAAATTTTCACATGGTATCAGAGCGATTGTAGATCAAGCTAAATCTCCAGCAAATCAAACGAATAATATTTTTCTGCAGGGTAGCACCAGAAGCAAACGAGATCCGGAAAGGGCAGCTCAGCAGCAGGAGGACGCAACCCAGAGAGGGGTAGCATTGCAGCTTTAGAAGGTCGTCAGGCTTATGCAGAGGCTATCAAGCCCAGCGTAAGAACTGTATCACCCAATTTGGGGTTACGCAATCCACTTCTTAGCACCGCAGGGGCTGTGCTGGGCCAGTTTTCTCACGCAGAGGCCAGCTAGAGGGACGCAGTCCAATCTTCTTGTCTTTTTGCCGAGATCCGGAAGTAGTGCTTCAGTTCTTCAGCAGTGCTAGTGTGGTGGAGATTCTGGCGGTGCAGAATTATGACTAGCTAAGTCAACAAAGAGCAGGAGGAAGACAGTCACTCAGCAGATCTGAGCCAAAGTTGCAGACAAATCTGAGATTCGATCAGGAGGATTGGAGAGAACTGTCCGATTGTTTTTGGTTGAATATTTTCAGGAGGGAAATCAGTTTTTAGAAGGAGCAGTTACTAGAGGGTTTCTAGTCACCAAGAAACCCAGATCCAATGTTTCTGTGTTGCCACGGACTAAAGGATCACGTTGTGCCACACATTGCCGCAAAGAAGATGGGAAATGAGATGTCGACCGCATTGGAGGCGATGTATCAGGGAAGCTTCGTTCAATGGAAAATGCTTCTAGAGAATTAGATGAGGCTATTCCAGATGCAGAAGGGTGAGGAGGTAGATCCCTTCCTTTTCCGATTCGAGACTATCCGGGATCAACTGATTGCCATGGGTGCACCTCCGGACGAAGGGCTCTTGGTAAGGACTGCCTTGAATGCTGTCACCGAGGAATAGGAAAAGTTTGTCCAAAGCATTTTGGGCAGGGTAGCGTTACCATCCTGGGCAGACATGTGGGCAATCCTCTGCCATGAGGAGATCAGGAGAATAACCAAGAGGCAGAATAGCAACAACGGAACTATTAGAGTGAAGAAAGAAGAGGAAGATGATGCAGCCCTTGCATCGAAGGAACGAAGGAAGCAAGGGAAGAAGAAGAGGGACCTATCCAAGGTCAAGTGCTTTAATTGTGGCGAACTTGGACACTTCACCAACACTTGTCCTAAGAATAAGGGCAAAGGAGCTTCTAAATCCAAGGCTGCAGTAGAAAAGGATGATGTTTCAGATGATGACGCAGCCATGAGTGCTCATTAGCCACGTAAGTGGGGTGACATGGATCTGTAGAGCAGCTATAGATCAAAGTGGTGGGATCCTTGATTAAGCCCGACTCTTGGATCACATACAAGCTACAGGAGCCTTAAGACAGTAGTGGGACAAGAAGATGGATGCAGAAGTTCACTGTGAAGCGGAGGGTAGTGCTGAGATGTTGTAGAGGAAGCAGTGCAGTGCAGAGGCAGCAGCAGCGCAGAGGGGATGATGGGACTTCAACAGTGCAGAGAGGCTATGCTCACGCAGTACAGAGCTGCAGTTGTGCAGTGGCTTTAGGAGGACAACGTAAAGCAGTAGCCAAGGGAGTTTCAGTGATGGGATGCAGCTTGACTTGTCTGTCAACGATTGGGCAGGAGTCTTTCAGTTGCTTACTTCTCAGCAACTGAGTTGCAGTGTAGCAGTTAGTAGTGGCAGTGCTATGGGCAGCATGATGTAGCAATTTGAGAGGGAGCTGCAGTACAGATGTGGCAGTGTCAGTAGCAGTGACATGGGCAGCAATATAGAAAGCAGCAGCACAATGGATGAAGGGCAGCAGGCCAAGCATCAGTAGCGTAGAGATCAATACCGAGATCTTGTGATATATGGTGTGGATGTATTTCTAGAGCACACTTTGGGCTAAGAGGAAGTGTTGAGATTTTGTGTATTAAGGTAGCATTAGGTGTCCTCTAGCCCTAAAACTTTGTGGAAGGGCTAAGAAACACATCACCTCCAAAACGCAGAAATCGTTTGGAGAAATTTCATCTAGTGTTGAAGTTATTCAAATAATTTTTTTTTTAATGAGGACCCTAAGTCGAACTTAGGGAATTAGAAAAATTAAAGTGAATTAATTAAACACATGTGCTGAAATGTTCTAAGTGGCATGGATCAAGCAATCTTTTAATATCAGTCGTTAATAAGTGATTTAATCATGGATGTTGATGTGTTCAACAAGAAAGTATAAGAGAAAGGCTTGAGGGTTAGTTGCAGACACACACACACGGAGGCAGAATTGAGAAACTGAGCTGGAATTCTAGGGCGGGTTTGCTAAGAATTTCCAGAAGAGTTTTCTGCAGCGATGGGTAGTATTGGCTGAGGGGATGATTTGATCCCGGAGCCACGAGTCAACAAGAGGCAGAGGAGCAGCACAGAGGCTTCAGCAGCTACGCAGGTGCTAGACAGGCCCAGGAGGGGTAGTGTTGCAGCTTCATGAGGCCACCAGGGTTACGCAGAGGCCTTCAGAGGCAGCGTAAGGACTGTGTCACCCAGTCTGGGGTTACGCAGTCCCCTTTGGAGCAGCGCAGGGGCATGCAGAGCCTAGCAGGGCTGACGCTGGGGTTTCAGGGACAGCGCTGGGGTTTCTAGGGCCAGAATTTGGCTGACTCTTATAAATCCCATTTGAGGGTGTGGATCAGTCAAGGTTTTGGTCTCATAACTGCAGGTATTGCTGCAAATCTATTATTTTCTTTATCGGGTTAACCAGTTGGGTGCCCAGATTTGTTGTACTTAGATTCTACTTAATAATAATAAACCCTCATATCTGTTGCACCGTTTTTCCCGCATTGGGTTTTTCCGGGGATTGTCTGAAAAATCTGTCACTTTGTTGAATGAGCGTATTATTCAGTAAATGATCTGCATGTGTGTAGGCTGTTAGTTGTGTTTACTTCGGTATTTTCTGAATATTTTTTTTTTCTTCTGAAAATAACTTGTAAAATCTAATCACAAGTAGGAGAAGTAAACCATGATACTACAGTAGGATTTCTGCATTAGTGTATTCAGAAACTTTCACATAGTATCAGAGCGATTGCAGATCAAGCTGAATCTCCAGCAAATCAGCTGAAGAATATTTTTCTACAAGGTAGCAGTAGAGATCTGGAAAGGGCAGCTCAACAGTAGGAGGACGCAGACCCAGAGAGGGGCAGCGTTGCAGAATCAGAAGATCGTCAGGCTTACATAGAGGCTATCAAGGCCAGCGTAAGAACTGCATCACCCAGTCTAGGGTTACCCAGTCCACTTCTGAGCAGCGCAGGGGCTGCGCTAGGCCAATCTTCTCACGCAAAGGCCAGCTAGAGGGACGCAGTCCAATCTTCTTGTCTGTTTGCAGAGATCCGGAAGCAGTGCTTCAATTCTTCAGCAATTTTGGTGTGGTGGAGATTCTGCTAGTGCAGAATTGTGCCTAGAAAAGTCAACAAAGAGCGGGAGGAAGACAGTCACTCAGCAGATCTGAGTCGAACAAATCTGAGATTCGATTAAGAGGATCGGAGAGAACTATCCGATTGTTTTTTGTTGAATATTTCCAGGAGGGAAATCAGTTTTCAGAAGGAGCGGTTACTAGAGGGTTTCTAGTCACCAAGAAACCAAGATCCAGCGTTTCTTTGTTGCCACAGAAAGAGGGAGAAGAGTATTGTTTCTGCCATATCTGGGCTAGATGGCTTCTCATGGGGTGAGAGGTCAGGACAGGTTGGACGGTGTGTCCAACTTTGTCATCTCGAGGGCCAAGATCCTATAAGTCCTGGATGAGTACGACATCGAGAACCATGCACATAATGTCCTAGCTGAGCCTGCAGATCCTGATCCTCTGAAGAAATTTAATGAAAATCAAGCGCGGGCCAAGCGTTTGATTATGGCGGAGTAAAGGATCGTGTCATGCCACACATTTCCGGAAAGAAAATGGCAAATGAGATGTGGACCGCATTGGAGGCGATGTATCAAGGAAGCTCCGTTCAACGGAAAATGCTTCTAGAGAATCAGACGAGGCTATTCCAGATGCAGAAGGGTGAGGAGGTATATCCCTTACTTTTTCGACTCCAGACTATCTGGTATCAACTGATTGCCATGGGTGCACCTTTGGACGAAGGGCACTTGGTAAGGACTGCCCTGAATGCAGTCACTGAGGAATGGGAAACATTTGTCCAAATCATTTTGCGCAGGGCAGCGTTACCATTCTGGGCTGACATGTGGGAAATCCTCCTCCAAGAGGAGATCAGGAGAATCACCAAGAGGAAGAACAACAGCAGCGAAACTGTTAGTGTGAAGAAAGAAGAGGAAGATGATGCAGCCCTTGCATCAAAGGAACGAAGACAGCAAGGGAAGAAGAAGAGGGACCTATCCAAGGTCCGATGCTTTAACTGTGGTGAACTTGGACACTTCACCAACACTTGTCCTAAGAAGAAGGGCAAAGGAGCTTCTGATTCCAAGGCAGCAACAGCAAAGGATGATGTTCAGATGATGATGTAGCCATGAGTGCTCATGAGCCACGTAAGTGGGGTGACATGGATCTGTAGAGCAGCTACAGATCAAAGTGGCGGGATCCTTGAGTAAGCCCAAGTCTTGGATCACATACGAGCCACGGGAGCCTTAAGACGGTAGCGAGACAAGAAGATGGATGCAGAAGTTCACAGTGAAGCGGAGGGCAGTGCTGAGATGTTGTAGAGGAAGCAACACAGTGCAGAGGCAACAACAGCACAGAGGGGTTGATGGTACTTTAGCAGCGCAAAGAGGATGTGCTCACGCAGTACAGAGTTGCAACAACACAGTGACTTCAGGAGGGCAGCATAAAGCAACATCCAAGGGAGTTTTAGTGATGGGATGCAACCTAACTTGTCTGTCAACGATTGGGCAAGAGTCTTTCAATTGCTTATTTCTTAGCAACTGAGTTGCAGTGTAGCAGTTAGTAGTGGCAATGCTATGGGCATCATGATGCAACAATTTGAGAGGGAGCTGCAGTACCGATGTGGCTGTGTCAGTGGCAGTGACATGGGCAGCAGTATTGAAAGCAGCAACGCAGTGGATGAAGGGCAGCAGGCCAAGCATCAGCAGCACAGTGGATGAAGGGCAGCAGGCCAAGCATCAGCAGTGCAGAGATCAATATTGAGATCTTGCGATACATGGTGTGGATGTATTGCTAGAGCACACTCCGTGCTAAGAGGGAGTGTTGAGATTTTGTGTATTGAGGTAGCATCGGGTGTGCTCTAGTCCGGGAACTTTCTGGAAGGGCTAAGAAACACATCACCTCCAAAACCCAGAAAGCGTTTGGAGAAATTTCATCTGGTGTTGAAGTTATTCAAATAATTAATTTTTTAATGAGGACCCTAAGTCTAACTTAGGGAATTAGAAAAATTAAAGTGAATTAATTAAATACATGTGCTGAAATGTTCTAAGTGACGCGGATCAAGCAGTCTTTTAATCTCAGCCATTGATAAGTTATTTAATCACGGCTGTTGATGTGTTCAACGAAAAAGTATAAGAGAAAGGCTTGAGGGTCAGTTGGAGATGCACACACTCGGAGGCAGAGCTCAGAAACTGAGTTGGAATTCTAGGGCGGGTTTGCTAAGAATTTCCAGAAGAGTTTTCTGCAGCGAGGGGTAGTATTGGCTAAGGGGATGATCTGATCTCGGAGCCAAGAATCAGCAAGAGGCAGATGAGGAGCATTCAAGAGCAGTGCAGAGAAGCAAGAGTAGCAGCAGCAGCTGCGCAGCGCAGAGGCTTCAGCCGCTATGCAGGCCCAGGACGGGCAGTGCTACAGCTTCAGGAGGCCACCAGGGTTACGCAGAGGCCTTTAGAGGCAGCGTAAGGACTGTGTCTCCCAGTCTGGGTTACACAGTCCCTTCTGAGCAGCACAGGGGCATGCAGAGCCTAGCAGGGCTGACACTGGGGCTTCAGGGGCAGCGCTAGGGTTTCTAGGGCCAGAATTTGGCTGAGTCTTGTAAATCTCGATGTGGATCAGTCAAGGTTTTGGTCTCAGAACAACAGGTATTGCCGCAGATCTATTATTTTCTCTGTCGGGTTAACCAGTTGGGTGCCCATATTTGCTGTACTTAGATTCTACTTAATAATAATAAATCCTCATATCTGTTGCACCGGTTTTCCCGCATTGGGTTTTTCCAGGGACTATTGTCCGAAAATCTGTGTCACTTTGTTGAATGAGCGTATTATTCAGTAAATGATCTGTATTTGTGTAGGCTATTAGTTGTGTTTACTTCGGTATTTTCTAAGTATTTTTTTATTTTTTTTTTTCTGAAAATAACTTGTAAAATCTAATCACAAGTAGGAGAAGTAAACCATGATACTGCTGTAGGATTTCTGGATTAGTGTATTCAAAATTTTTCACATGGTATCAGAGCAATCACAGATCAAGCTGAATCTCCAACAAAGCAGCTGAAGAATATTTTTCTGCAGGGTAGCATTGGAAGCAGCAGAGTTCCAGAAAGGGCAGCTTAGCAGCAGGAGGATGTAGACCCAGAGAGGGGCAGCACTGCAACTTCAGAAGGTTGTCAGGCTTACGTAGATGCTATCAAGGCCAGCGTAAGGATTGTGTCACCCAGTTTGGGGTTACGCAGTCCACTTCTGAGCAGCGTAAGGGCTGCACTGGGCCAGTCTGCTCACGCAGAGGCCAACCAGAGGGATGCAGTCCAATCTTCTTGTCTGTTTTCCGAGATCCGGAAGTAGTGCTTCAATTATTCAGCAGTGTTGGTGTGGTGGAGATTCTACCGGTGCAGAATTTTGCCTAGCTAAGTCAACAAAGAGCGGGAGGAAGACAGTCACTCAGCAGATCTGAGCCAAAAAGATCTAAGATTCGATCAATAGGATCGGAGAGAACTGTCCGATTGTTTATGGTTGAATATTTCTAGGAGGGAAATCAGTTTTCAGAAGGAGCATTTACTAGAGGGTTTCTAGTCACCAAGAAACCCAGATCCAACGTTTCTCTGTTGCCACAGAAAGAGGGAGAAGAGTATTGTTTCTGTCAGATGTGAGCTAGATGGCTTCTCATGGGGTGAGAGATCAGGACAGGTTGGACGGTGTGTCCAACTTCGTCATCTGGAGGGCTAGGATCCTATCAGTCCTGGATGAGTACGGCATCAAGAACCATGCAAAGAATGTCCTAGCTGAGCCTGCAGATCCTGATCCTCAAAAGAAATTTAATGAAAATCAAGCGCGGGTAAAGCGTTTGATTATGGATGGAGTAAAGGATCATGTCGTGCCACACATTGCTGAAAAGAAGACGAAAAATGAGATGTGGACCACATTGGAGGCGATGTATCAGGGAAGCTCCGTTCAATGGAAAATGCTTCTAGAGAATCAGATGAGGCTATTCTAGATGCAGAAGGGTGAGGAGGTAGATCCCTTCCTTTCCAACTCTAGACTATCCGAGATCGACTGATTTCCATGGATGCACCTCTGGACGAAGGGATCTTGGTAAGGACTGCCCTGAATGCAGTCACTGAGGAATGGGAAACATTTTTCCAAAGCATTTTGGGCAGGGAAACGTTACCATCCTGTGCAGACATGTGGGTAATCCTCCGCCAAGAGGAGATCAGGAGAATCACCAAGAGGCAGAACAACCGCAGCGGAACTGTCAGAGTGAAGAAAGAAGAGGAAGATGATGTAGCCATTGCATCAAAGGAACGAAGGTAGCAAGGGAAGAAAAAGAGGGACCTATCCAAGTTCAGGTGCTTTAACTATGGCGAACTTGGACACTTCGCCAACACTTGTACTAAGAAGGGGGGCAAAGGAGCTTCTGATTCCAAGACTGCAGCAACAAAGGATGATGTTTCAGATGATGACGTAGCCATGAGTGCTCATGAGCCATGTAAGTGGGGTGACATGGATCTGTAGAGAAACTACAGATCAAAGTGGCGAGATCCTTGAGTAAGCCCAACTCTTGGATCACATACGAGCTATGGGAGCCTTAATACAGTAGCGGGAAAAGAAGAAGGATGCATAAGTTCACAGTGAAGCGAAGGGCAGTGCTGAGATGTTGTAGAGGAAGCAGCGCAGTGCAGAGGCAGTAGCAGCGCAAAGGGGCTGATGGGATTCCAGCAGTGCAAAGAGGTTGTGCTCACGTAGTACAGAGTTGCAGCAACGTAGTGGCTTTAGGAGGACAGCGTAAAGCAACAACCAAGGGAGTTTCAGTGATGGGATGTAGCCTGAATTGTCTGTCAACAATTGGGCAGGAGTCTTTCAGTTGCTTACTTCTCAGCAAGTGAGTTGTAGTGCAACAGTTAGTAGTGGTAGTGCTATGGGCAGCATGATGCAGCAATTTGAGAGGGAGCTGCAGTACAGATGTGGTAGTGTCAGTGGCAGTGACATGGGCAGCAGTACAGAAAGCAGCAGCACAGTAGATGAAGTGCAACAGGCCAAGCATCCGCCAAGCATCCGCAGCGCAGAGATCAATACCGAGATCTTGCGATACATTGTGTGGATGTATTGCTAGAGCACACTCCATGCTAAGAGGGAGTGTTGAGATTTTTTGTATTGAGGTAGCATCGGGTGTGCTTTAGTGCTCAAACTTTGTGGAAGGGCTAAGAAACACATCACCTCCAAAACCCAGAAAGCATTTGGAGAAATTTCATATGGTGTTGAAGTTATTCAAATAATTAATTTTTTTAATGAGGACCCTAAGTCTAACTTAGGGAATTAGAAAAATTAAAGTGAATTAATTAAACACATGTGCTGAAATGTTCTAAGTGACGCGGATCAAGCAGTCTTTTAATCTCAGCCATTGATAAGTTATTTAATCACGGCCGTTGATGTGTTCAACGAAAAAGTATAAGAGAAAGGCTTGAGGGTCAGTTGGAGATGCACACACTCGGAGGCAGAGCTCAAAAACTGAGTTGGAATTCTAGGGTGGGTTTGCTAAAAATTTCTAGAAGAGTTTTCTGTAGCGAGGGGTAGTATTGGCTGAGAGGATGATCTGATCCCAGAGCCAAGAGTCAGCAAGAGGTAGAGGAGCATCATTCAGGAGTAACGCAAATAAGCAAGGGTAGCAGCAGCAGCTACACAGCGCAGAGGCTTCAACCGCTATGCAGGCCCAGGAGGGGCAACGCTGCAGCTTCAGGAGGAAACCAAGGTTACGTAGAGGCCTTTAGAGGTAGTGTAAGGACTACGTCACCCAGTTTGGGGTTACGCAATCCCCTTCTGAGTAGTGCAGGGGCACGCAGAGCCTAACAAGGTTGACGCTGGGGCTTCAGGGGCAGCTCTGGGGTTTCTAGGGCCAGAATTTGGCTGAGTCTTGTAAATCCCTTTTGAGGGTGTGGATCAGTCAAGGTTTTGGTCTCGGAAAAGCAGGTATTGCTGCAAATATATTATTTTCTCTGTCGGGTTAACCAGTTGGGTGCCCAGATTTGCTGTACTCAGATTCTACTTAATAATAATAAACCCTCATATTTGCTGCACTGGTTTTCCCACATTGGGTTTTTCCGAGGACTATTGTTCGAAAAATCTGTGTCACTTTGTTGAATGAGCGTATTATTCAGTAAATGATCTGTATGTGTGTAGGTTGTTAGTTGTGTTTACTTCGGTGTTTTCTGAATAATTTTTTTTTCTTTTTTTTCTAACTTGTAAAATCTAATCAGGAGTAGGAGAAGTAAACCAAACCATTATACTACGGTAGGATTTTTGCATTGCTGTATTCAGAAATTTTCACACGCTACTCTCTGGAAAAATTCAATCTCTAGACTCACTTGGTGTGTTTTCCAAATGCCCATCGAAGTTCTTATAATCTTCTCATTGGGTAACCAATGGCCCAGATTAAAACATAATCAACGACTTAGATGATATTTACTCGATCTCTGTCTTTTTCTAGAAGTTTCACACCCAGTTCTACTAATATACTTCTATTATTTTAATTCCCTAAGTTTAGACTTAGGCTCACATTAAAAATAATTAATTATTTTAATAAAACCACATCCGGGTGGCATTTCCCAAAACGCTTTCTGGTATTTTGGAATACATGTGTCTAAGCCTCTCTGCAAAATTTGAGACTTAGAGCACATCTGATGCTACCATAAATAAACACTCCCTCTTAGCGAGAAATGTGCTCTAGTAATGCATCCTGCTGAAGCACTATACTGACTCTGTAACATCTCCCTCTGCGCTGTCGATGTTTAATACTATTGCCCATCAACTACTGCGCTACTGCTGATCCTGCATACTATCGTCAACTGCATCTGCATTGCAACTCTGCTGCTGCTGCCGCTGCAGTAGAAAAACATCCAAATTTATTGAACTAAGTGTTCAACATGATGCAACTGATACTGAAGATATGACTACTGCCAGACTCTGCGCTGACCCTATGTAGCTACTACGTTGTTGCTTACTTTTTGTTGTTCCTTGTTGCGCTGCTGCCAACCCTACTCTGCATTGCTTAGAATCTGGTGCTCTCTAGCCACTATGCTGTCACTTCGGCACACCTCTCCACCAGCTAACACTCGTCCATCCTGCTACTGCTGATTATGGGCTCCCGTAGCAAGGTATTGATCCAAGAGGTGGACTCCTCAAGGATCCTTCCCAACTGCAATTATTTCGAGCTAGATCACCCCAATTCTCCCCTGCAGATATGTGGGAAATCATTGCGAACTCTTCCTCCTCGATCCTCGTGGTTGCAGCCTGTGCATCATGTTTCTCGTCCTTATCCTTCTTCTTGAGAGGACACTGTGTAGCGTAGTGACCCATCTCACCACACTGGAAACACTTGATATTTGAGACGTCCTTTGTCCGCCTCTACTGCTCCTGTTGTCCCTTGGATGCAAGGGTTGCATTCTCTTCCTCCTCCTTGGGCTTCGTTCCACTACTGCTGTTGCCATCAAGCTTGCACTTGATTAAGTCTCTCCTCATCTCTTCTTGCTGAAGAGATGCCCACATTCCTTCCCATTCTGACAACTTCTCTCTGCTCAGGATATTCTAGACAAATACTTGCATTCTTCGGAAACGAAATTTAGAGCCAATTTGACCATCTCCGTGGCCTAAGGTGTTGACCCTATAGTTGCTAGTTGATCTTGAATATCTTGAAGCTTTGCAAGGAACGAGTCTATGTGTTCTCCCTTCTGCATCCCAATAGACTGCATCTTTTCCTCCAAGAACATCTTCCACTGCTCGGAAGACCCCTGGTATAGCATGGACAATGCATCCCACATCTCCTTGGCAATCCCTTTTCCAGAAATATGTGAGACAATGTGATCCCTCACTCCGTCGAGGATCAACTGTTTGGATTTTGTCATATTCTTCTTGAAGGCTTTCAACGAATTGGCATCTACAGGTTCAGCTACTGCACTGTAGATGAAGGCCTTGAGCTCATGCTCATCTAGAAGGAAGGAAATCCTTGCCTTCCAGATTACATAGTTGGAGGAACCCTCCTATCGATCCTGATCACGCAACCCAGTGGCTGCCATCTCACCCAACCAAATGTCGAACTACTGCCTCTAACCCTCTGCGCAGCTCGCTCTATGCACTCCCTGCTAGAGTAAGCCAAATAAATCTCGATCTCGCTGCCTTTGCACAGGAAATCATAATTTCTTGGGAAAGAAATTCCCTGAGGTCAAAATTCCCTTAGTATGCTTCTTCTTCCTTCTTCTGACGCTTTATGCACTAGAAAATGCTGCTACAAGAAAACTGCGTGCCACCAGAAAAGGATATTTCTAAAAGATTGGAGAAGATCCGACAAAATCTTATAAAAGGGGAGAGAAGGCAATTTCTCATTCATTCTGGTTTATGATTATTTCTTGGTGTTTAGTTTGGAAGCTCAGGTAAGTTTCTCTTGAATGGTTTCAAGCGAGACTCTCAAACTAGTTTTCAGTGGACATCCATTGCCACACTAGCTAGTAATCATCCAATTTCGGTGGACATAATTGCCACCATAGTTGGCATTGCAGGGAAATTATTCAAATTTCCATTTGTGCTTAAATTGCAGGTTAATTTGCAGCTATCTCTCAAGGATCCGAATTTATATATATTTTCCAGAGATTGAGTTGTTAATGTTAGGTTGAGCTACATTATCTATTTCCATGCGATATTCCCACTTAGCATTATTGCTAAGTGAAATATCAATTTTGGCAAATTTTAGCTTAATTCATGTTTGCACTTAGGGAATGTGGGTTTAGAGGCCCCACATGTATTTTTAACATTAGTCAAGCCCGAACATTAGAGTTGGAGGGAAATATTGTGGCCTTAGTGGAGCGTGGGGGCCACCCATGGAGAATTACGGCTCACATGAGGAAGTACACTCTCATTGGAGCAAAGTTGGTGGGGCAAAGTCGAGTTGGGCCCACATGGGAATTTTGGAGGCTGTTTGACAAAAATAGCAAGAGGCACTCATTTGGCTCATGCATGATCATTTGAGAATTTGTCTTAGACAAGCACGCTTGAGCTGAAGCCATGTCTGCAAGTGTTGTTTAGCACACGGGTGTTTCCGAGAGGAATTCCCAACCCTTGCTTCAGTGGATTTCAAGTGCCAGCCCAAGGAGGGAGTCTCACCTATTCTAGTTTGTACCAACAACAAAGGTTGTGTATTTGGGGAAGTTCCAGCAGTAGCAACGCAGTGACTGCGTAGTCCTTAGAAGAGCCACGCTTTGAGGTTGAGGAGTGAAAGGAGTTACGGACTGAAACTTGAGGTGGAGTTTGGGGAAGTGTTGGGGGGATTTTCCAGCATTTTGGTGGAGCAGAAAATACGGCATTTGCTACAGGTTACATTTGTTGTTTGTTGAGGAGGGCCAAGCATTTTGGGGTCTTTTTTGGAGCGTCAAGACTAGGACAAACCCTTTCTAGGTTTTTTTGGGTTTATTGCAGAGAGACCAAGATTAATTTGGCAAAATTTGCTGGACAGATTTGAGGGTTCAAACAAGGATCCCAAATCATCCAACAACTAGAGGAGCTAGGGGAAAATTGGGCCGAAATTCCGAGGTCAACATTTGGCCAATTTCTTTGTTAAAAACCAACAAGTAATTAAGTCCTAATCTAATGCAAAAAAGTAAAAAAAAATTGTATTTTGTAAATAAGAGTGGTTGTGGGTTATACATTATACCAAGATTACCTCACCTTTCTGGGATGTGAAACTCATATTTTCTTAAGTCGATTTTGTATATGATCAAGGGAGTGAATTTGATCTCTTGAAAGAGAATTCGCTCCCACTATTGACATAGCACTCTCTTTAACTTTGAAATTTAACTAGGAGTGACCCCTTCTTGTGGCGTTCTCTGGTCAATAAGTTGAGTGAACGATGAATATGAACTTTCCCCAAATGAAATCTCCCCTTTGGAATGGCTCAATTGTTCAAATAAATCCACTTACAAAAGAAATGAACAAAGTAGGGGTGTCCCCAAGTTTTCCTTCTCCACCTGATGTGTAGCCCCTTTGTGGCTCAACCAATTAACTTTGTGCAATTTTACTTATTAAAATTGAATACTAGATTATATCCATGATGGCACATTTAATCAAGAAAAGAAATGTAAGTAAAATCCATTGCACACAATGAACAAAAAAGATGAACAAATGTTGGGAAAATGAAGCTCTTTATCATTTGGTGGCACCAATCTCATATGAAAACAACAACTATTACAAGAGGGGAGGCTAACCTTTTACAAAGCATTTTTAATGGCTAGATACTAACTAGCTAATAGCTAGTTGGACTCAAATAATTATTTTTACTAGTCATCCACAAGTTTGAGACATAGTACATTTTCACAAATATTTCGTTACAATTTTTTATTTTCCCATTAAGGGGTTGTCTTGGTTTCAATATCCTAATTTAGTCCACAAATCCCTTCTATCATGGACCGATACGGTCAAAGAAGGAAAATAGTACACCTTTGTTGCTCAACATTCCACTTACTTGCCTTTGAAGAAATTCAAATTGGTCCTTTGAGATGTATGATTTCACTGGGAGGTTCAACTTGGCTAGAAATCCTATGAGAAGTTGTTCTCCTCCCGCTCTTTGTCAACTAGTGCTCAGGCTAATTTCTGCAACTTCAGAAATTTAACCCCACTAGCAACTACTGAAGCTCTGCAGCACTGCTTCCGGCACTCTGATTCAGCAATAGCTTTAGGAGTGCGTCACCCTTGCTGGCCTCTGCGTGAGCAGATAGTCCCAACGTTGTCTCTGCGCTACCTCTGTACAGTAAGTACGTGGGTCTGCGTGGAGACTGCGTCACTCTGGCCTCTGCGTGGCTCTGCTCCCTTCTACAGCTGCGCTGTCCCTTTTGGTCCGACTTTCTGCGGTTGCTGCTGCTTTCTGCAACAAGGATTCTTCAGTCTTCTGCTGGTGATCCTGCTAGATCTGCAATCGCTCTAATGCCATGTGAAAATTTCTAAATATTACTTATGCAAAAACCATACTGTTAAATCTGGTTATAATTCTCCTACTTAATCAAGTTATTAATCTGAAATTTCAGCATTAACATCGAAGTAAACACATTAACAGTCTTCAAAGATTCAGATCTAAACAAAATACATGCACACAGACAAAGTGACACACAAGATTTTTCAGACAACTGTCCTTGGAAAAACCCAATGTGGGAAAACCGGTCTTCTAGCTGCTGGAGGGTTTATATTATTAAGTATATTCTAAGTACAACAAATCTGGGCACCTTACTGGTTAACCGAATAGAGAAATATAAGATTTGCAGCAATACCTTCTGTTTCGGAGACGGAAAACTGGATTGATTCACACCCTCAAACTGGATTTACAGAACTCAGCCCCTTTGTGCCTCTAGAAACCCCAGCGCTGCTCTGAAGCCCTCTGCGTCAGCCCTGGTAGCCGGCTAATGCCTCTGCGCTGCTCAGGAGAGGGTTGCATAACCCCAGACTGCGTGATGCAGTCCTTACGTTGCCCTCGCTAGCTTCTGCGTAACTCTGATGGACCCCTGCTGCCTCTGCGCTGCCCTTTATGGGCCTGCGTAGTGGCTGAAACCCTCTGTGCTGCATAGCTGCTGCGTAGCCTCTGATTCCTCTGCGCTGCTCTGGCGGCTGCTTCTCTGCCTCTTGCTGACTCTTAGCTCTGGGATCAGATCATCCCCTTTGCCAATACTACCCCTCGATGCAGCTGAAACACTTATGGAAATTCTTAGTAAACCCACCCTATAATTCCAACTTAGTCTCAGTGATCTGCTTCCGTGTGTGTTCTCCAAATGACCCCAAGCCTTTCTTTTATACTTTTCTCATTGGGAAACCAACGGCCATGATCTAATCTTGATTCGACACCTAAGATTAAAAGAAAGCTTGATCCGTGTGAATTAAGTCATTTCAATCACATGTTTAAATTAATTACCTTTAATATTTTAAGTTTTCTAAGTTAGACTTAGGGTCCTTAATTAAAAATATTAATTAATTAATTTTCTCTTAAACCGGATGGAATTTTCAAATCCCTTTTTGGGTCTTGGAGATCTCATGTACTCTAGTCCCTCCACAAAGTTTGGGAGCTAGAGCACATCCGAAGCTACCCAAAAAATCCACAAATATCAACAAAGGGATGATGGAGCGAAAGTGGTAGAGCTAGAGTGCTGAAGTCTGAAGCAGTGCAGAGCAGAAGCAGCAGCAACAACGCAGTGCATGGTGGTGCAACACAGTGCAGAGCAACAACAACGCAGTAGCATCAGAGGTAGTTCCAGCATCGAGGTGCATCCAGAATGATTAGTATTTCAATTTTTGGTATGTCTTTCAGTTGCTTAACTCTCAACAACTCAGTTGCAGTGCATCAGTTAGTAGTGGCAGTGTTATGGGCAGTGTTGTCGCACAGAATGTCTAGGCACCGCGACAACGGCTCAGATCGGGGGCTGTCACCCTGATCCCCAATCTCTCTATCTAAGTTGTCTCCTTGCAAGCTAAGGGAGGTAGACCCTAACAAAAATGAAGGAATAGAATTGGTTGCAAGTCAGCCAACCCAGGAGACAGTTAATTAACCAAATACTTGATGAGATTAACGAGATTTCACAGATCAATTATATTAAAACCAGTGCCTTATGGAGTTAAAAGATCTCGTTATGTAATTAAATCCAAGTAATGGATGTATAACAGTTGCTATGAAAACACAAATGACCACAATGATATTCAATAGAAAGTACCACAACCATTCATTAAGATACTTAAGCCAATAGCAAAGCTTATCATGAAACGATCATTTAAATCAAAATGCCAGATGCTTGCAATATTTCTGAATTTATAATATTTCAATTAATTCCATTCCAGAAATTAAAATGCTCTTATAGTCCAACTTTAGATAAAAAGTTAAAAACTCATTTGACTATAAAAAAATTTAGACTTTTTTGAATTTTTTTTTTTTTAATTCTTATAATTATTTTTTTAATCCTAAAACAAAAATTTAAAATTTAAAATCCTAAATCTAAAACTACAAGCTAAAACCAATAAAACTACAAGCTAAAACCAAACAAACTGAAGTTAAAAAAATCAAATTTTAAACTAAAACCTAACTAAAACTAAACTAAATAAAATCTAAAATCAAAACCTCTAAATGAAAGTTTAAAATCTAACAAAAATAAATCTAAAATTATGATTAAAACTAAAAGCTAATGGACAAAAATTTCAAATAGAACCTAACTAAAACTTACGCTATCAAACTATACTAACAAATCGAATTCAAAAAAAAAAACTAACAACTAAACTAACGCTATCAAAACTAAAGCTAAACCCTCCCACACACAAAGATGAATTGGATCAAAGCATATACGTGGGTTTGAAAATTTTAATGCATGCGTTTGTTTGGTGACAAGTCGAGAAGGATGCGAGGGAAGGCTTGACGGTGGAGGAAATGTGGCAGAAGGTCAACGACAGAGGAAAGAGATGAGGACGACGCAAGGGAAAAGACTTAGACAGGGAAGGATGGGTCTTGACGGCAAGGAAGAGGGAGCACGAAGTCGATGGCTCTAAGGTCGAAGGAAATGGACAGCGTTTGCACGCAAAAGAGGGCGGCTAGGAAAATCGAGGGCAGCAATAGAAGGGACAGCAGATGAGATTAAGGCAATACGGCAAGAAGGGTTAACGTAGCAGAGGAAGATGGAGCGTATGTGTAGAGGAATAGGCTGAGCGATGGACGGGAATGGAGCAGCGATGGAAAAATCGAAGGGCGAGGTTGGCTTAGGATCGAACGGAGAGTCGAATGAAGCTGGACGGTTTGGCAGCGTATGGATTTGAAGATCGGATGGACAACGTTTATGCAATGAATAAACCCAGTACAAACAAAACGTCCAACAAACTTAAATCTCTTTCCGTTAAAAAAAAATCAGATTTTAGATGCTCTTTAAATCGAATAACATTCAGTTTTGCCCACAGAAATGATTCTGAGGTCAGATCTTGCCCTTGGGGATTAGACCTGGCTCAGATCTTAAAAAAAAATTCTGAGAAAACCCTGCAACCTGCAAAAACCAGACAAATCCAAAAAATATGCACAAAATTTTATAAAACCGTTACAGCCTAGAGCAAATATACAAATTTACAATGCTAATCTACAAATTGAAGGCCCTCATGGCCAGATTTAAATCCATTTCAGCACAATTTTTAGAAATTTGAAATTTTAAAGAGAGGCACAAACCCTAAAAGACCCTGTAAAAAACACAATTTCGTAAGATAGCTTTGAGAAATTAGAAACAATGGGCTTTTTCAGATTTACGAAATCTGAGAGTCGGCTGGTCCAACTGAAGACTTCCCCAGATGCTCAAACCTTTAAAAAAAAAAATTTCCCTACACACTTAGATCTGAACTTTAGATTGATAGAGATTTAAGAAAATAACATGAGATCCTTCAGAGAAATAGATAACTAGTCTTTCCGTTAAATAAAAAATGTCATTTTATGAACCCAGAAAACTGCACAAGATACCTGTATGCAGATCAATCCATGAAGGCCATCAACCATAAAAATGCCAAACAAAGTAGCAGAGTTTAGAAATGAATCACCACATAGATCTGGAAAAGGAACACCAAAGTTTGTAACCCCAAAGTCTTTATGCTTTATTCATCAAAGAAAATTCACAAGAGCTTCCAAGACAAGTGCACGATTTTAAGATCGGATGCAAATGTCACATCAAGACCTCTAATTTATAAGACAAAATCTCCAACAGCTAGTTCGGTTGATCCATGTCAAAAATAATCTCGACCGTCGAAAAGATTTGATCATCTTTTAATCTGGACCGTCAAAATTATAATTTTGAGGAAAAAACGAATTTATCATTTAAATCCATTTTAATTAACTCAAAAATACTATTTTTGAGTTAATTACCCCAAAATTTTGACTTTGACTTAACCACCTTGGCCCAAGGGTCCAAAATTTCTTAAAATTCTCAATATTCCCTTGGCTTGGGGCCTTTAAAAATTCATTTTTTAAGGACCAACGAATTTTGCCTTTGAAGGATTTTATCTCACCTAGGACCTAAAATTAATTAAATTTCTGGATTAAGATTTTTTTAATTAATTTGACCAGAAAATTTAATTAATTGACTGAGAGGGGATTTTAATTATTTTTTCCAACCCTCTGTACATAAGATAAGTACATTTAGACACATGAAGGGAGAATACCGATTCGTATAGACCCTCAAATAGGTACCCAATTCTGCGACTCAAAACATGATCTAGTAAACCAAGTAGCTTGTAATAAAATAATCTAGCCAAATAGCTAGGATTATTCCCAAACTACTTTTACAAGGACTCGATAGAAAACACTAGGACTCACTTAGCATGCTAATGACAAAATCCACCCTAGCTTTGGGGTGAGCCTGGAGGGGAAAACTCTGCCGATAACTTGTGTCAAAAAACACAAGTAAATCAGTGAGACGAAAAACCTCCTAAGATAGAAATCGTCACCAACATACTAGGCTTATCTAGGTTGTTACATACATTGACGGTCTTATTTAGATCATTTACATCATAAACATGCAGAATGGGTTTACATCATTTATAATAAATGTCGTCTGTTGATGAAATCTGGATGACGTGAACCTCGAACATGATAAGTCCCATTTAAAAAAATGGGGGTGTACTGCTATGGGGTCGTTGACAAAGTGTGGTCAACATCTGGCTCTACTTGGGGACACGTTACTTCATTGAAGGAATGTGAGAATCCAGAATCTGCATCCAAGAAACACACAAAATTACATAAGTAGTGTCCATCCAAATATCATCATATAACATTAAGCACATGAAAAATAGAAGCTCTTCTAACATTTATTATTCTACTTGACATGAAAAGTAAATCTAATCTAATTACATAAATGAAATGCTGAAAGGACAAGGAGTAGGGTTAGAAATACAATACAGAGGATGCCCAATGGCATCAGATGTCATCTTTGAAGACCAACTTGAGCAGTTGGCCATTCGCAGGTAACTAAAGTGGTTCGCCTTCCAATGTGCTCAAGTGGAATGAGTTTGGTCCAACAATGCCTCTGATAATATAAGGTCCCAGCCACAAACTGTCAAATTTCTTGTGTTTTCCGGGCTTTTCATTTTTTCTGTCCCAAAGTAATACCATGTCTCCAACCTGCAAAGATCTAGATCAAGATGATTTATCAAAGCTTTTCTTAATGTTAGATTGATTCTTACACATATTATCTAAAGCTTTCCTACGAGTTTCATCCAACTCCACAATCTAATCAATTCTATTTTGAACAACATCTTTATCAGTGGAAAAATGTTGAAGGAGTTGGTAAGCTGGCAATTTAAGGTGAACAGGCAAAGTTACATCCAAACCATAAACTAACTCAAAAGGATTTTTACCAGTAGCTTTCTTTTTAGTAATTCTATCTGCCCACAAAGCATACTTGATTTTGCTGTCCCAAGATCGCTTATTATCTCCTACTATCTTCTTGATAATGGTTATAAGATTGTTATTACTTGATTCAGCTAAGCCATTACTCTGAGGATAGTAGTTAGATGAATGAGATAAAGTAATGCCATACTTAAAACAAACAGATTAAAATTCAAGAAAACTAAAAGCCTTTGCATTATCAGTAGTGATCTTGGCAGGGACACTAAATCTAGTAATGATTTGATTTTCAATAAAGTCCATATTGACCTTTTCATTGGCATTCTTAGCAGGAATGGCTTCAACCCATTTTGTAAAATAATCAGTTGCAGTTAAGATCTAGGAGTAGCCATTGCTAGAATTTTCATGGAATTTCCTGATGAAATCCAGACCCCAATGTTGAAAAGGTGCCTCAACAACCACAGGTTGTAGGGGCAGGGCAGCTAGCTTCTGCTTCCCAGTGAATAGTTGTCAGACTTGGCAAATTCTAACAAATTTATGCACATCTGAAAAAATCGAAGGCCAAAAATAACCAACTCTCAGAATTTTGTGGGCGGTAGTTCTAGCAGCATAATGACCACCACAAAATCCTAAATGAAACTCAGAAATCAACTTTTTAGACTCAACTTCATCAACACACCTAAGTATTATCCCCTCGGGATTTCTCCATCCAAGACCATCCTTCATGAGGCGATACTTAGTGGCTTTTAATTTAAGAGCCCTTCTTCTATGAGCAACTAAATGGTCAGGACATGTAAGATTTAACAAATAATAAATAATGTCCTTATACCATTCATGCTCTCCTAACCTTTGCAGCTCAGGTGAAGATGCATCATTAAGACAGATCAAACCAAGCGCTTTCTCATTACCTTCGGTCAACCTTTCAGCCAAGCCTTGACCTTTGACTAGCTTAGTGGGTATAATCTCTAGATCATACTCTTGAATTTTAGTAACCCATCTGGCACGAGTCCCTAAGCAATCAGTTTGAGTTAAGATATCTTTAATCGCGGAATGCAGGACGAAAGCAATAATTTTAGAATAACCCACATAAGTCCTAAAATGCTTCAGAGACTTAACCAAAGCATAGGCTTGCTTTTCCATAGTAGTATACTTTAATTCAAAATTTTGAAGCGCTACTCATGAAAGAAATAGGCTGTTTGTGACCTTCCTTATTCTTTTGTAACAAGACACCAGCAATAGTCTCTTTAGAAGCGAAAGAGAAAATCATAAAATCTTTTGAGTAATCAAGACTCGCCAAAACAGGAGCTTGAGCAATAGCACCCTTAATCCCTTGAAAATCCTTTTTACCATCTTCTTTCCACAAAAATTTTACATCTTTTTTAAGAAGACTTTGAATGGGCTTAGCTATTTCTGCGTAATTTGGAATAAATCTTCTAAGAAAGTTAGTTTTTCCTAGAAAAGACTGAAGGGATTTAAGATTATGAGGTAGAGGAATCTTTTGGATTGCCTCAACTCTTTCAGGATCAATCTTGATCCCATCCTTGGAGATGATGTTACCAAGTAATTTTCCTTCAGTTACTCCAAAAACAGATTTAGCCGGATTCAAGGAAATCCCAAATTCTGTATATCTATCAAAGACCTGCTTAAGATGACCTATGTGAGTAATACCATCTTTAGAAAAAACAGTGAGATCATCCTGATAAATTTCAATAATTTTTCCAATTAAACCTTTAAAAGCATAATCCATAGCCCTTTGAAAAGTAGCCCCAGCATTAGTCAAACCAAAAGGCATTCTAATGTATTCGAAAGTACCCCATGGTGTGGTGAATGTAGTTTTGTGATGATCTTCTTTTTTAACCCAAACTTGATTGTATCCAGAAAAACCATCTAGCAATGACATCATTCTTGAACCTGTTACTCTTTGCAACATAGTCTCCATGTTGGGCAAAGGGTAATTATCCTTTTTACATGCTAGATTAAGGTTTCTAAAATTGACACAAAGTCTAATGGTACCATTCTTCTTCCTAACAATCACCAAGTTGGAACACCATGTTGAATGTCGAGTTTGAGCAATGATTCCAGCTGCGAGCATTTTTGAAAGCTCTTTCTAAACCAAAGGGGCTAACTTAGGATTTATTTGCCTAAGCTTTTGACAAAAAGGTTTAGCATTCTCATCTTTCAAAGGGATAATGTGTTGCATGACATCTTCCCTATATCCTTTTAACTCATCATATGAAAATGCTAAAAAATCCCTTTACTCATGAAGTAAATTTGTCAACTTTTTCCTTTCTTCTTCACTAGTACCTTTATCGATTTTAACAATCTTAGGATCCTTAGAAGTACCAAGATTTACTTCAATGAATTCACCTGGATCCGTTCTATTCTCCTCTTTCACCTTTGTGGCATCATGCCGATCAAAGTGTTGTTCTAAAGCAATAATATTCCAAGGAGTAGGATTTATAATATCATCATGATCCTTATATCCATCCTCCTTAGAACTTATTCAAAAATCTTCAAACTCATCCAAATTATTAAGAAAACGAATAGCCTGCTTTTCATCATCAAAAACTTGCCAATGTTCTGAATTATCCGGGACTGAAGGTCTGAAAATAATTTCCATTTTTATCTTTTCCTTAATTAATTCATCAGATAATTGTAAGGTAGAAGCGGCCACAACAAGCTCATCCGCTAAGGCATTCTTTTCTCTTGGGACAACTTCAAGGTTAATGGCATCAAAGTGTTCCATAACATCCCACACAATATTTCAATAATTCCTTAACCTTTGATTTTTACATGTGAATTTATTCTTAACTTGCATGATAACCAGATTAGAATCTCCCTTGATACTAAGTAACTTAATTCTTAAAGCCTTTGCCAATTCAAAACCCAACAACAAAGCTTCATATTCAGCCACATTATTGGTTGTATCAAACTCAATTCTATAGGCAAACTTTAAAACACTACCAAGGAGAGACTTCAAAACAATTCCAGCACCCTTACCATACCTAGATGCTGCACCATCAAAATGCATGTACCAAACCTGATCATTTAGGTCCTCAAATTTCTCATCAACCTTGTCATCTAAGGGAACTGTGAAATTAGACATAATAGCATAATTCCCCATGTCAGGTTGTTCCTTAATTATTTCATTATGAGGTCTTTTAGGATCTTCTACATGGAATCTTCTTTCAGGTTCTCTATTAAGCTTCACAAATCCTTCACCTCTAGGGGAAGGAATCATAGCATAAGACCAGTTCATCTGAATACTTCCTCTTAGATCAAAAGCCCACTTTCTTGATAACAACATACCCCAAGCATCCGGAACATCAACTACAACTATGTCCATAACAATCATGATATCAGGGTAAACTGATAAATGAACTTGTAAATCCTTGATCAACCCATGAACTTCAATTTTCTTAGAATCCATGGCACATATGTTGTTAAATGGTCTAGAAACTCTTAAATTAAGCTGTTCCATGACCCTTTTAGTCATGACACAAGTTGAAGCACCAGAATCCAGCATACAATGATTCAATTTATAACCATTAACCATCAAAGTAACAAAAAATCGCTGATGATCTTTGTTATCTGACTCCATTTTTTGCAGATATATAGGGGCATCTTGATAAGAAACTTCAGGAATATTATCTTGAATAACATTAACATGTGAAGCTCCAAGAACATCTAAAACTTTAGCTCTCTGATTAGGAAATTTTAAAACCTCAGTAATAGGCAGCAAGATCTTAGCATTTTTCAACCATGCACCCAAATATCCAAACCAGGACTAGGATTAAAAATTCGAGGGGGAGTTTGATTATGACCTTGTTCTTTATCCCTTCTTTGATAAGTTAATCCTTTATCCTTAGCAATTTCCAAAACTTGATCAGGAGAGGGCTTTTCACCAAACAATTCAATCATCAAATCCTTCTCATGATCAAAATTATTGATACTATACGAAGATGTGGAAGGCCTAACATCTTGACTATTTTCTTTAACTTCCATCCAATCTTCCATAGACAAAGAGAACTCCTTACCAACAACATTTATCTGATTACTTTCCCCAAACATTCCACTATTCATGATTCTTTTAACAATGGGACAAGTAACCTCTTCATGAAGAGCATCACAAGCTCTACAATAAGAAGGAGCTTCATCAACCAGATTAGTAGCTTCAAGCGGATTCAGAGGTCTCTTCTCACTTGACTGACCTTTTTTCTGCCAAGTATTATTTCCTCGATTATTATTATTATGATTCCTAGGTTGGGAATTCTGCGTTTGAGCCCTTTCCATTTGGACCAACCTAGACTGTAAAGTGCTTATTTCCTTAGCATGGTCAAAGATTAATTTTGTTTGATTAAGCTCCATGCTTTCAAGCTTTTGCATTAAATTTTTCATAGGGTCATCATCATCTTCTAGAGGTTCTTTACCTTTAGGTACCTTTAACTTAGTTGCAGCCCTATCAAAACCAGGAATTTCAGACTTCCTTGATGCCCTTTTATCCTTTTCAAGCGCTTCAACTAAAGATTGACAAACCCTATAAGTTGCAGTTTCAGCTCGCCTCAACTCATATGAAGTATCAGAATTAAAAGCATCAATGTAAAAATTCAAAAGAGATCCATCAGGAGGTTTATGAGTTTGAGATATTTCTCTAAGGATACCATTAAATCTCCTGTTAAATTCTTCAATCGTTTCATTTTCTTTCTTTTTTATGGTACTGATCTCTCTCACCAAATGCCTATCTTCCCTTTTATCATCGTACTTGTCCTTAAGGGCATCTACAATTGATTCAAAAGTATCGAATGAATTATCAGGCTTTTCCATAAACCAGTCAGCAACATCTTGGCCAAAAGTAAGAACAAAAAGTCTCATCTTTACATCATCAAAATTGTTGTTTGCAACTGCAAATATATTCCACCAATTAGCGAAAGCAAACAAATGAGATTTGACACTAACTGCATCATTTCCTTGAAAAGAAGGTAATTTATCCATTCCAGTTTGAGGGAAAGCATGGGGATAACCTTGAATATTAGCAAAATTACACGGGTTAAATACTTCCATGATATTGTGTTGAGGTGGATCACAAAAAGAGAATGGATATCAGAGAGAGCTTCTTGGCCGAGATTATCAAGAAGTGTACGAGAAGAGAGCTTGTGTAATTGGACTCTAAAAACCCTTTCAGGATCTGGAGTAGGATTAATCAAGCTACTTGGATGTCTTCTAATATAGATTCTTGTGAAAGATGAAGCCAATGGAGTCGCCACTAGGACAGGAAGCTAACCCAAATACCTGAGATGAAAAAAGATGAATAAAGAGATGAATGTCATAAAGCCAAAGTCCAATAAATTGGTCCCGGGCAATGGCGCCAAAAAATGTTGTCGCACAGAATGTCTAGGCATCGCAACAATGGCTCAGATCGGGGGCTGTCACCCTGATCCCCAATCTCTCTATCTAAGTTATCTCTTTGCAAGCTAAGGGAGGTAGACCCTAACAAAAATGAAGGAATAGAATTGGTTGCAAGTCAACCAACCCAGGAGACATAGTTAATTAACCAATTACTTGATGAGATTAACGAGATTTCATAGATCAATTATATTAAAACCAATGCCTTATGGAGTTAAAAGATCCCATTATGTAATTAAAGCCAAGTAATGGATGTATAACTGTTGCTATGAAAACACAAATGACCACAATGATATTCAATAGAAAGCACCACAACCATTCATTAAGATACTTAAGCCAACAACAAAGCTTATCATGAAACAATCATTTAAATTAAAATTCCATATGCTTGCAATATTTCCGAATTTATAATATTTCAATTAATTCCAATCTAGAAATTAAAATGCTCTTATAGTCAAACTTTAGATAAAAAGTTAAAAACTCATTTGACTATAAAAAATTTTAGAATTTTTTGAAATTTTTTATTTTTTAGTTTTATTTTTATTATTATTATTATTATTATTATTATTTTAATCCTAAAACAAAAATTTAAAATTTAAAATCCTAAATCTAAAACTACAAGCTAAAACCAAACAAACTAAAGTTTAAAAAATCAAATTTTAAACTAAAACCTAACTAAAACTAAACTAAATAAAATCTAAAATCAAAACCTCTAAACGAAAGTTTAAAATCTAACAAAAATAAATCTAAAATTATGATTAAAACTAAAAGCTAATAGACAAAAATTTAAACTAGAACCTAACTAAAACTTACGCTATCGAACTATACTAACAAATCGAATTTAAAAAAAAAACTAACAACTAAACTAACGCTATCAAAACTAAAGCTAAACCCTCCCACACACAAAGATGAATCAGATCAAAGCATATACGTGGGTTTGAAATTTTTAATGAGTGCGTTTGTTTGGTGACAAGTAGAGAAGGATGCGAGGGAAGGCTTGACGGTGGAGGAAATGCGGTAGAAGGTCGACGGCAGAGGAAAGGGAGCTCGACGGTAATGGAAGAGCTGGTCGACGACAGAGAAAAGGGATGAGGACGACGCAAGGGAAAAGGCTCGAACAGGGAAGGATGGGTCTTGACGACAGGGAAGAGGGAGCACAAAGTCGATGGCTCTAAGGTCAAAGGAAATGGACAGCATTTGCACGTAGAAGAGGGAGGCTATGAAAATTGAGGGCAACAATAGAAGGGATGGCGGATGAGATTAAGGGAGGATGGCAAGGAGGGTTAACGCAGCAGAGGAAGATGGGGCGTATGCATAGAGGAATAGGCTGAGCGGTGGACGGGAATGGAGCAGCGATGGAAAAATCGAAGGGCGAGGCTGGTTTAGGATCAAACGGAAAGTCGAATGCAGGTGGACGGTTTGGCAGCGTATGGATTTGAAGATCGGATGGATAACGTTTATGCAGTGAATAAACCGAGTACAAACAAAACATCTAGCAAACTTAAATCTCTTTCCGTTAAAAAAAACTCAGATTTTAGATGCTCTTTAAATCGAATAGCATTCAGTTTTTCCCACAGAAATGATTCTGAGGTCAGATCTTGCCCTCGGGGGTTAGATCTGGCTCAAATCTTTAAAAAAAATTCTAAGAAAACCCTGCAACTTGCAAAAACCAGACAGATCCAAAAAATATGCACAAAATTTTATAAAATGTAATATCCCCTTTCAGGTATATCTCTAAAACACAGTCGACTCTAAACCAGAGATGGACTGGAGGGGCGTTTACCAGATATTTCACCTCTGAAAAGAGGATGAGATCTGGAGGCTACCTGGCCCTCACCAGACTCTGTCTATAGAGTATCGACAAAACACAACAGATGGTATAGCTACTAGAATGTCTCAAAAGGGGAAATGAGCAATGATGCGGATCATACAACAGTACATGAAATGCTAGAAACAGTATAAGCAACAGATACACGTAAAATAGAGAGAATACTAAGCCATTTTATTATACTGAGAAATAACAATGAGTACAAGAGGTGATCAGAGTGATGGCACCTCGACTTGCACCAGGCAAGTGTAGGAATACTCTCAGAATACTGATGGAATGGTTGCTCTCTGATCTGCGTCCAAGCTGCTGGAAAACTACCGTGTAGCTGCTACTGCTGGAACAAGTTGAGTATTTGGGGCTGCTCCCCTACTCGGAATAAGCTGAAACTATGGAATCAGCCTCTACTCACCAAACCTAGAAAAGCCCAGAGAGAGTTTCTGGAATGGACAACCTCCCAAAATCACCCCCTTGAGGATCTACACTATCCTCCAAGGCTCTGCGTTGACACTGAAGGGAATCCACCAAAATACTGCCTCAAACTCTACCAAAATCCTCCAATAGGCAATGGCTAGCCCCTTGCTCAATCTCAAAGCTCGAAACCTCCAAAAGAAACCCAGTCTGGAGCTCCCAAGAAATGGACTGCGTCCTCCCTCTCAAGACTGCGCAGTCACTAGATGCCAAGCTCCACCACCAAGTCTCAACTCGATCCTTCTGCAAAGATACTGACGGGACTACCTCACCCGAGAAGACACTCGAAGTCCCCCGGGGCTGAGGGTGAGATCTCCGAACGGAGACACTCGGTGCACTAAACAGTGTTGCAGACTAGCTAAACAACCAGCGTGCTCAAGAAGTCGAAGTGACCAGCTCAATATCATAAACATCGAATGACCAAAATGAGGAGGCTCTCCTCCTTTTATAATGTTGGCCTCTCTCTCAAACCCTAGGCCCATCATCTCCAACGTAGCCTCTCTTGGCCCCACGCTGCCAACTCAACCTGCGCAGTCCCTCCATGTGCTCTAGTGGGTCCCCTCTCTACATGGTCTCTTTGCCCCCCTTGGCCCACTTAAGTTACAACTTTGTGTCTACTAGGGAGTGAACTTTATGTTTAGAGTGAGTTACGTCCCCCCTCTACTCACTTTTATTTATAATTTAACTATAGTAGGCAAAATTGATCAAAATTAATATTTCCAATTAGCTATTGCTAATTGGGAATATTACATAAAACCCTTACAACCTAGAGCAAATATACAAATTTACAATGCTAATCTACAAATCGAAGGCCCTCATGGCCAGATTTAAATCCATTTCAGCACAATTTTTAGAAATTTGAAACTTTAAAGAGAGGAACAAGCCTTAAAAGACGTTGTAAAAAACACAATTTCGTAAGATAGCTTTGAGAAATTAGAAACAATGGGCTTTTTCAGATTTACGAAATCTGAGAGTCGGCTGGTCCAACTGAAGACTTACCCAGACACTCAAACCTTTAAAAAAAAAAAAATTTCCCTACACACTTAGATCTGAACTTTAGATTGATAGAAATTTAAGAAAATAACATGAGATCCTTCAGAAAAATAGATAACTAGTCTTTCTGTTAAATAAAAAATGTCATTTTATGAACCCAGAAAACTGCACAAGATACCTGTATGCTGATTAATCCATGAAGGCCATCAACCATAAAAATGTCAAACAAAGTAGCAGAGTTTAGAAATGAATCACCACATAGATCTGGAAAAGGAACACCAAAGTTTGTAACCCCAAAGTCCTTATGCTTTATTCATCAAAGAAAATTCACAAGAGCTTCCAAGACAAGTGCACGATTCTAAGATCGGATGCAAATGTCACATCAAGACATCTAATTTATAAGACAAAATCTCCAACGGCTAGTTCGGTTGATCCATGTCAAAAATAATCTCGACCGTCGAAAATATTTGATCATCTTTTAATCTGGACAGTCAAAATTATAATTTTGAGGAAGAAACGAATTTATCATTTAAATCCATTTTAATTAACTCAAAAATACTATTTTTGAGTTAATTACCCCAAAATTTTGACTTTGACTTAACCACCTAGGCCCAAGGGTCCAAAATTTCTTAAAATTCTCAATATTCCCTTGGCCTAAGGCCTTTAAAAATTCATTTTTTAAGGACCAACAAATTTTGCCTTTGAAGGATTTTATCTCACCTAGGACCTAAAATTAATTAAATTTCTAGCTTAAGATTTTTTTAATTAATTTGACCAGAAAATTTAAATAATTGACTGAGAGGGGATTTTAATTATTTTTTCCAACCCTCTTTACATAAGATAAATATATTTAGACACATGAAGGGGGAATACCCATTCGTATAGATCTTCAAATAGGTACCCAATTCTGCGACTCAAAACATGATCTAGTAGACCAAGTAGCTTGTAATAAAATAATATAGCCAAATAGCTAGGATTATTCCCAAACTACTTTTACAAGGACTCGATAGAAAACACTAGGACTCACTTAGCATGCTGATGACAAAATCCACCCTAGCTTTGGGGTGAGGCTGGAGGGGAAAACTCTGCCGATAACTTGTGTCGAAAAACACAAGTAAATCAGTGAGACAAAAAACTTTCTAGGATAGAAATCGTCACCAACATACTAGGCTTACCTAGGTTATTACATACATTGATGGTCTTACTTAGATCATTTACATCATAAACATGCAGAATGGATTTACATCATTTATAAAAAATGTCGTTTGTCGATGAAATCTGGATGACATGAACCTCGAACATGATAAGTCCCATTTAAAAAAATGGGGGTGTACTACTATGGGGTCGTTGACAAAATGTGGTCAACAGGCAGCATGATGCAGCATTTTGAGAAGGAAATGCACTACAAATGTAGCAGTGATAGTGGCAGACTCATGGGCAGCAGTACAGATAGCAACAGCGTAGTGGATGAGGGGCAACAGGCCGAGCATCAGCAGCGCAAAGGACTGATGCCATGGATCAGGGTGATGCTTCTGGTGAAGAAGTATTGCTAGAGCGCATTCCTCACTAAGAGGGAGTGTTGATTTTTGGGTAGCATCGGATGTGCTCTAGCTCCAAATTTTTGTGGAGGGGCTAGAACACATGAGATCTCCAAGACCCAGAAACCGTTTGCAGAAATTCCACCCGGAGTGAAAGTTATTCAAATAATTAATTATTTTAAATGGAGCCTAAGTTAAATCTTAGGGAATTTAAATAATTAAAGTGAATTAATTTAACATGTGGGTGAGAAGCTTCTAAGTGACGAGGATCAAGTCTAATTTAATCTTAGTCGTTGATTAAGGATTAGATCACGACCATTGATTTCTCAATAGGAAAAGTATAAAGGAAGGCTTGACGTTCAGTTGGAGAACACACAAAGTGGCTGAATCTGAAGATCGAATTCATCTGACGAAGCAATGCTCGGACGAATATAAGATCTGAGTGGTTCAGCAGCAGTGAGGGGCAGAAACAGTTATTGGTCGGAGGACCAACAGTACATTGTAGAGCAAGAGCAGCAGAGACAGCAGAGGAAGTAGCACAACCATCAGGAGAGGTGACGCAATACCCAGAGAGGGTGACGCAGGCCCACGCAGGGCTCACACAGAGGCAGCACAGAGCTTCCAAGAGACAGTCTGAGATTTAGCTGGAGATTGGGTTTCTGATCCGGGAGGGTTGAAACTCGATTTTATGAGAGGCATAGCAGCACAAAGAGGAGGCGATGTAGACTTCAACAGTCCTCACGCAGGCCTATGCATCTATTGCGCAGAGGAAGCGTAGAGAGAGCTGGTGTTTCACCAGTTCAGATCTTGGATCAACCAGGACTTGTAGTGTGAGGTAAAACTCACTATTTTATCTTTTTTCTGAGGATTTTTCTCTGTTGGGTGAGCCGGATTTGGCACCCTAGTTGTACTCAGAATACTACTGCTTAATAATACAAACCCTTGGATCTGCTGCACCAGTTTTCCCGCATTGGGTTTTTTCGGCGACAATTGTCAAAAAATAAGTGTGTCCTCTGTGTGGTTGTCTCATTTATTTTTCAGTACTTGATCTGTATATTGGTGTAGGCTACTTAGTATTTTCATTAATGTTTTACTGAAGTATTCATAAAATAACTTGTTAAATGAAAATTACAAGTAGATAATGCAAATCAGTTAAATGCAGTAGGATTTATGTTTGTTAGATTCATAAATTTTCACAATATATAGCCTTTCTATTTCTCATTCAAGGGGAAGAAACTTCCTAAATCATAATCCCGTCTTGCACCAAATGCTTCCAAGAATACTATAGAATATGTAAGCATGCCTTTTCCAAGGCTTTTGTACCAAATCATTGTAGATCCTTCCAAATTCATCATGAAATCCTCGTGGAGGAAGTCATTTTTCTTACAATATTCGATAAATGTAGAAAGGTGATTTTCAATTGATTCGCAATATCCATGAAAATTGGGTTTATCATGTGAGCCAACTATATCATGGGGAAAACCCCTCATACCTAGAAAATTAATTGGATCATAACATTTTTCTAACCATTGAGGTAGCTCCATATTTTGTTTGTTATAAAATTTGGTAGTAAGGCTAGTGTGAAAAATTGAGATCTATGTTGCAAGAAACATCACCACAACAGGTGTACCGGTACCTAAATTGTGTTGAAATACTAAATGCCCTTGAAATGTTGTCGATTGCACCGTAAGATGTTTCGAAATTTTGAAATGTCATGTTGTATAGACGGTGGTGTTTTGGGCCTATTTCGGGCCATTTGCATGGCATTTTGACACATTCAATGACTTGTATGAGCCTACTCAAGTGTCCAAGAAGGGCATGGGGACCTTTTATGGCCCAAAAACATTAAATTTATCATTGTCATTAAGATTAATTCACTCCTAAGCTAATTTCATTTCAAAAATTTTAAATTAGAGTTCTATAGAAAATAATAAAATTAGAATTCTCTAGAAACCTTAAAAGTCTCTTCCTTTCTATAAAAAAGCACTTCATTCATGTAAAAATTTCAATCCAGAAATATACAGTTGCAGTGATAGATTTATTTCTCCCATTTATTACTCCAATAAATTATTTACATAATTCTATCAGTAAATTTCGAAATAAATACTACTGCAACATCCACTAATGTATATGCAGAAAAAGGAATAGTAAGAAACATAAGCATAAGAAACAATCACATGTACACACTTAGTTTTGGAAAATTGTCCTCGGAAAAACCCAATGTGGGAAAACCGATGCAGCAAATGGGGGTTTATATATTATTCTTCAGCAAATGAATTGCTTACAAGGAATACACTGGCAGATTCATTTAGAAAACACTTGAGACAAGATTCCCAGAACCTTCTGAAGATATTCTGACACACGAAAGACCCTATGTCTCCCTCTGCGTCTCTTTGCGTGCTTCTCTGCGCAATCCTTGCGCTAGACTGGGTCACTCTGCGTGGGCTCTGCATGGGTACACTATGTTGCAGCTTTGCACTGCCTTCTGTGTCCCTTTGCGTCCCTCTCTCCTTGTTCTCAGTTATTGCCAACTCCCTCTTCTCCTTCTGCCTCTGCAACTTCACCCTGCTACTCTCCCTCTAAAATCGAATTCTATTCCTTCAGAATCAATCTCCTCTAGGTTATTGAGTGTATGCCTGGCTTGCTTTCCAAATGACCCTCAAGCCTTCTTTTATAATCTTCTCATTGATGAATCAACAACCCATGGTTAAGATTAAAACTTGACTTGATCTGCATTATATAGAAGATTCACACTCTGTCTTATTAATACCCAATAATAATTTAATTTCCTCCATTAAAATAATTAATTATTTTAATAAAATATGAACCAAGTGGAATTTCCACAAAAAGCTTCTGGGTTCTTTGGAATACTAATGTCCAAGCCTCCTCACAAAATTTGAGACTTGGAATACTTTCCTATGCTACAAAAATCAATACTCCCTCTTAGTGAGGAAAGTATTATGGCAATATGCCTACTACATGCTGCCCTGCTTTGAAGGATGCTCTGCACTGTTGATCTCTAGCTGCTGCCCCTCATCTGATGTGTTGTTGCCCTTTGTACTGTTGCCCATGACACTGCCACTGTCACTACCTGATTTGTACTGCAGCTCCCTCTGAATCCTGATCCTATCCATTCCTGCTACTGAAATGGATCCTTAATCATCTCTATCTTCTCTTTGAAATAGACTAACTTTGTCTTCCCCAGAGCTTTCGTGAGGATATCTGCCACTTGTTCACCTGTTGGAGTGTAATGCAACTGTACAACTCCTCATTGGACATAGTCTCTGACGAAGTGACACCTGATGTCAATGTGCTTTGCCCGATTATGAAACACAGGATTTTCAGAGAGCTTAATGTAACTCTGATTATCACATAGAATATTGGTCGCTTCCATCTTTTCCTTCAGTAAGTTCACAAGAAGTTTCCAAAGCCATATAGCCTCACACGAAGCCGTGCTAGCTGCCATATATTCTGCCTCTGCTGAACTCAGAGCCACGGATTTCTATTTCCTGCTGCACCAAGAGGTCATTCCTGATCCAATACTGAAACAATACCCACTGGTACTTTTCCGATCTACTGGACTCCCAGCCCAATCTACGTCGGTGAACCCACTCAACCTGATGTCATTGCCACAGGTGTATTGCAGTCCAATCTCGACCATTCCTTGAAGTATCTGAGAACATGTTTGGCTACTGCCCAATGAGCCCTCCTTGGTTCCACCATGAACTGACTGAGGGTATTGACAGCATAACAGATGTTTGGCCTAGTGTTGACCAGATACATCAGAGATCCTATGAGCTACCTATACAATGTAGGATCAACCTCATCATCTTCAGATGTGTCGATTTTCTTCCAATTGGTGATCACTGGAGTAGTCATGGGTCTACAGTCCTCCATCTGAAATATTTTCAGAATTTCTATAGTATACCTTCCTTGACCAAGGAAGATCTCCCCCTTCTGCTGCCATACTTCCAACCCCAGAAAATAATGCATTAGCCCTAGATCTTTCATGTCGAATTCTGCATCTAAATTCTCCTTGCAATCCTTTATGAGCCTCGATGACCTTGTCAGAAATAGATCATCTACATATAAGAGTAGTATGAGAGGCTCACTCCCTACCCTTAGATAGTAGAGATTGGGATCTACATCACTCTTGACAAACCCCATATTTTGCAAGTAGCTGTCAATTCAACCATACCAAGCTCTAGGGGCTTGTTTTAGTCCATACAAGGCTTTCTTAAGCCTGCACACATGAGTCTTCTGCTCATGCATCTCAAAGCCCTCTGGTTGTTCAATGTATACTTCCTCTTTTATCGCCCCATTCAGGAACACAGACTTGATGTCCATCTGGTGAATCTCCCATCCCATCTGCGCAGCAAGGGATATCATGGATCTAATGGAAGTATATCGGGCTACTGGGGCGAAGGTCTCTTCATAATCTATCCCTTCCTTCTGAGCATACCCTGTAGCCACAAAACTGGCTTTAAACTTCTTGATGTTGCCATCTGCAACATATTTGATCTTGTAGATCCGCCTTGAACCTACAACTGATCTGTCCTGAGGTCTGGGAACCACTTCCCAGACATCATTTGTCATGATGGAATTGTATTCTTCCACCATCGCATCTACCCATACTTGGTGTTGAGCTGCTTCCCAAAAACTACAAGGTTCCCCAACCTGTGCTACCAAGTCTTCGTATCTTTCAGGCTGCCTGTGCTTCCTCTTCTCATTTGGGGGGGCTTCGACAAATTCCTCTACGTCCCTCAGAATTTGTCGTAGTTCCCTGCTCATTATACCACTGGTAGTGGGTGGATCTACCTGCTCTCCTTCCTGCAATTCCTCGGGAGAAGTATCCCTCGGATCCCCATGCCTTGGAGAGGCACTCGTATTACCCTCTGCAAGTCGTTGTGGTTGGACCAACGGATCCTCCTCAGATTGCATAGCAAAAGGCATTTCCCGGGATTTCCTGAAGGCCCTCTCCTCCATGCATTTCACATCCCTCCGCACTACAACTTTCCTGCTCTTCGGAATGTAAATGCGGTAAGCCTTTGCGTTTTCGCTATATCCTACCAGATATCCTTTTTCCGCAGTCATATCCAGCTTCTTCCTCTTTTCATTGGGCACATGACAATATGTCGTACTACCAAAGATCCTAAAGTGGCTCACTTCAGGCTTGTTGCCAGTGAAGACACTTTCTGGAGTGATATTCCCCAATGTGTTGTGAGGAATCCTATTATGAACATAGACAGTTGTATTACAAGCTTCAACTCACAGAAATTTGGGCATGTCTTGATCATACATCATTGCCCTTGCATCAAATGGGGTATTAAAGTAAGTGGGCTTGATTGTGGGAAAAACTCCACAGTTAAGCATGCTTGAGCCAAAGGAGTTCTGGGATGGGTGACCACTCGGGAAGTCCTGGTTACCTGGTGCAAGCCCCGAAAGTGATGATTGACGCTATGTGATTCATTTCACTAGTTTCAATCCGACTTCTTCACCCATGTGAGCATCACCCAATGTAATGAGCGCTAAGTGGACTATTCAAAAATCATGAGAAATTAGTCAGTTATGACTACCTCTCATGGAAATGGTCATATATGAATGACCTACTTAATGCAGTTGAATCCCAAAAATGATATCTAATAGTTCTATTCTTTCTTTCTACCACATCATTCTGCTCTAGATTATATGGAGCGGTCCACTCTCTTCTAATACCTTTCCTTGCGCAGAACCCTGTGAAGTCTTTATCAATGTACTCTCCACCATTGTCTGATTGCAACACCTTGATCCACTTTCCTGTCAGATTTTCTACTAGAGCTTTAAACTCTTTGAAATGACTGAAGACTTCAACGTTGGTCTTCAGAAGGTAGATCCAAGTCTTCCTGGAATGGTCATCAATAAAGGTGACGAAATATTCGGCACCCCTAAGAGCTCTAGTGCACATTGGTCCGCAGATATCCGAGTGTATTAAGCCCAACACACTCTTAGCCCTATTGATGCTTCTCTGATATGTTGCCTTGGCATACTTTCCCAATACGCACACTCTGAAGACATCGTCTCGCTTGGTGCTCAGTTCTGGAAATCTTGTGACTGTTTTCTGGAGAATATTTAACGCCCCATGATGCAAATGCCCCACTCTTTTGTGTCATAGTTCATTCAAGTCCTCATCAGTGCTGCCTCTTAGTGCCATTGGAGATTTGAGTTGTAACTTATTAGTTTATTACTCCTGACTCCGATTTGTGCTTTCTTTCTTCAACAGGGGTGTTTGACATATACTCGGTTGCCAATGAAGTGAACGTCATAGCCTTTGTTTTGAAGTTGAGACACCGAGAGTAAGTTCATCCCCAAGCCAGGCACATGCAGCACATTAGTGGCCCGAAGCTTATTTCCAACTTTCGTTTGAAATACTATGGTACCTCTTCCAATAGGGGTACATTTTGCTTTATTACCCATGGTGAATTTAAAGTTCATCCGCTCTTCTTGGTAGTTTGAGAAACATTCCTGTACTTCCGTTATATGAGCAGAAGCCCCACTGTCAATGTACCAGACTTCAGGAGAAGCAGTGCTTGACACACAAAAAAAATCTTCTTCCAATCTGGATGCCAAAACAAAAACATCGTGATCCATATGTTCTTCCATGCTTCTCTTCCTCTCTGGAGGACTGTGTGAACCCTTCCGAGCTGCCGCAACAATGTCAGATTTACATTCACTTGTCGGTTCTCTGCTCCTGTTGCTCAACCTAACTCTGATACCATGTAAAAATTTCAATCGAAAAATATACAGTTGCAACGATAGATTTATTTCTCCTACTTATTACTCCAAGAAGTTATTTACAAAATTCTATCAGTAAATTTGAAAATAAATACTACTGCAACATTCACTAATGTATATGCAGAGAAAGGAACAGTAAGAAACATAAGCATAAGAAACAATCACATGTACACACTTATTTTTGGACAATTGTCCCCGAAAAAACCCAATGTGGAAAAACCGGTGCAACAGATGAGGGTTTATATATTATTCTTCAACAAATTAATTCTTTACAAGGAATACACTGGCAGATTCATTTAGAAAACACCTGAGACAAAATTCCTGGAACCTTTCAAAGATTTTTTGACACACGGAAGACCCTCTGTCTCCCTCTGCGTCTCTTTGTGTGCTTCTCTATGCAGTCCCTGCGTTGGACTGCATCACTCTGCATGGGCTCTCCATGGGTACACTGTGCTACCTTTTGTGGGCCTCTGCGTCCCTCTCTCCTCGTTCTCAGTCACTGCTGACTCCCTCTTTTCCTTCTGCCTCTGCAACTCTGCCCTGTAACTCTCCCTCTAAAATAAAATTATATTCCTTCAGAATCAATCTCCTTCGGGTTACTGAGTGTATACCCGGCTTGCTTTCCAAATGACCCTCAAGTCTTCTTTTATAAACTTCTCATTGATGAATCAACGGCACAGATTAGAACTCTAATAAATAGCTAAGATTAAAACTTGACTTGATCTTCATTCTCTAGAGGATTCACACTCTGTCTTATTAATACCCATTAATTATTTAATTTCCCTAAGTTTATACATAGGGTCTCTATTAAAATAATTAATTATTTTAATAAAACATGAACCGAGTGGAATTTCCACAAACAGTTTCTGGGTTCTTTGGAATATTGATGTCCAGGCCTCCTCACAAAATTTGAGACTTGGAATACTTTCTGATGCTGATTTCTCACACATTCTTCAGCAAGAGGAGCTTCCTACAGAAATATCAAGTGATGCAGGAGCATTAGGCTCAAGAAAATTCTTTGTATTTTAATAGACTTAGGGGTTTTGTGTTTTCAAGGGAGTTGGTTTCTTATGTGATGTTTTGAGTGATTTTAATGAGAATTAATTAAATATTGTGAGGAATTTTGTAAATGTTCTCGAATGTTGGAGAACATGAGAGAATTAAGCTAGTTGAGAGTGTATAGGGATTGAGAGATTTAGGAATTAATGGTAAATCCTAAATTAGAATTGGTTTCATGATTTTGTGATGAAAGAGGATCCTTAGGGGTTAGTTGAGGCAAATGAGGAGTTAGAGGATATTCAGGGTTTTGTCGAGAGGATGAAGGATCTGAAACCAAAAATTATTTCAGAACCTTTTGTATAAAAAATGATAAGCCTCAAGACATTAAAGAGGTAAGGTAGAAACAGAGATAGAGAGGTAGAGTTTAAATTGTAAGCTTACGGGCAGAATAGGAAAAAGGCCACTGATACAGAAGATCGGGCCAGAGGAGGAATTCCTATGTAGATATTGGTTTTAATACAGAAAACTCAATTTCTGAGTTTGTGTTTTGAGTGTATATTATGTGCAAGTGAAATTGACAGGAACAAGGGAAATTCTATCATTTTATATTCAAGCTACTTTTTAAGATATTGTACGGTTTGAGGGTGAATATTCATTCATTGAATTCTGTGTGATTGAGAAAATTAGCATCGATCACAAAATGGATCGATGCCATTAAAAAAATTGCTTGGACTTCTAAATTGAGGTATAAAATTTTCCTGGATGTATTTCGCAATTGGAGTTGACATCGTATAAAGGATTTCAAGGAGAAATTACACATGTTGTTGTGTATACACAGTGCAGTGAGATCCGGGGGTTGAAGTCACATTTGAGAGTTTATTGTATGGATGAGAACCTCAGAAGAAGAATAAGCCATGCGTTGTCGGAATGTCGAAGTGGGTTTGAAGATTGGATGGAACCTTGGCTTGTTCGAAATCATGAATTGAACAAAGACGGAAAAACACAAAGTAATGGCGTAGTGGAACGTGAGTATCATTGTAGTGAACAGTGAAGATGTATGGTGTAATAGTTGTGAAATTCTTCAGGAATGGAACCATAGTTCCATTCAAAACTCGAGTCAAATGAACGCGGAGGTGGTTTTTGGAAAACAACAAATGGTTTTCGCATGGGTGCAACCTGGTAAGCGGTAAATCCCTGTTTGAACGCAATAATGGTTATGGGATGACACGTGGTGTCTCAATACCACCCATTTCGCGTGAAATCTAGTCATTAAAGTTCGGGCTTATTTGAACGCGAAATCCATTGGATTATGCATGATCGATTGAAGTGTTGCAACTGCCGTTGGATGAAGAAGCTTTGAGTTGGAGCGCGATGAAACATCAACCGTCGGATTTGATGAATGGTGGAAAGGTGAGTTGGTAAGTTGTGGGGCCGGATATAATATTATGTCGGCATTTGATATTATAACCAAGGTAAGAATTTATTCAAGTGGAGATTATATAATATGATTTCCAGAATAAGTGGATTGGTAAAGTGTTGGGCCCAAACATTAATGTATGTTGGTACTTTGGGTTTTTAACCAAAGTCGAACTTTTGTATGAAATGAAATGTTAAATGAAAGGTCACCATATATGATGGTTGAAAAATGGGTATTTAACCAAGGTTAAATATATTAATTCGAATTTCATGAAATAGGTTTCGGTATATGGTTATATCCATCGATTGAAAAGGGTAGCTTCCGCTTATGAGATTACCTCTGTCGAAGTTTATTTTAGCGCATGAATGAACCATGTATTTTTATATGGGAATTGTGGGTTTTTGCTGTTGTGGCAACATCATTTTTGGTATCAGAGCTGGAAAAGCTCTTTTGAAAGTTAAAGGTTTTTTTTAATTAAATCAGAATGAATGTGCGATGAGGGAAGAAAGAAGAGATCAGATATTAAATCTGATAAGCAGTAGATACACAGAATTGAAGTGAACAGGCATTTGCAGAAATAAATGAAGACAGTCCAATCAAAGTACAAGTGAATGAAGAGAACAAGGTCGTGTAGAGATCTTGAAGGTGAGATAATTTTAATCTGGTTTAAAAATTGTGATTGCAGAGAAGATGAAGACAAAGATTTTGATGATGATGGCAGTGAACCTAATATTCCAGCTAAAGGTTGGATAGGGAGAACAGCTGAAGTGTTCTCAAGAGAAGGTGAGTTGTGGATATAAGCCTAGAGAGAGCAGAAGAGAGTGCTCAAGAGGTTCTAGAGATAGAGAACCAGTGCTTGCCAAAAGACCAAATCCAGAGAGGGGATTGGTGAGGTAAGTGGTAGCAGGGAGGACTTGCTGTTGTAGAGGCTTAGTGAAACTCATAGTGAGTGAGGAGCTCATGAAGAATATGATCATGGAGGATCAGAGAAGAGGTTCTAAATAATGCCACAGAGATATTGCAGTGATGAAGGTACAACTAGAGGTACTACAAGGATGGCTGCAAGAGACAGAGAATGAATGTCAAATACATGGATGGAAAATGAGGAAATGGGTTAGATGGAACCTATTGCAAAAGAAATGGAATGCTAAGCTGATGAACAAGTTCAGAAAACTTGAACAAATACATATTTCTTTATTGGAAAAGGAAAGAATCAAAGGAGTTGAGTCACAGAAAATAAGATCTGCTAGAAACCAGAAAGTACCTTGTGGAAGATTGGTACTTGAGGAAGCAAACGAGACTGAAAAGTCTTGTTGTTTTAAAACTAATTATTTGTGTATGATTGCAGGTAAATCACAGGATGATGAACAAACTTTGGAGTTTGTTAAGGAGAAGAAGTTGAATCTGAATTCTATTCAGATTAATGCTGAGATAGCAAGATCTCCGAAAGAAAGGGAGACAGAGGGGTCTTATGGAAATATGCAGCAGAATATTGAAGCAGAGGAAGAAGGGCCATCTAATGATTGGTCAAGAACAAGTTAAGGTATGGAAAGTTGTGTAAAGTTTCAAAATTCTACCCCAATTGAAATTGCTGAGTTATATAGAAAGTTAGATCTTCAAAGAAGAGAGTTGGAAAAGTAGAGGATCTATACTCAGGGTGAGTTGCTGAATGTGAAAGACAAAGAAATTTCATGAATGACAGTCAGGAAACAGAGGATAAGGATGTAAGAATGATTCAGCAAATTGAAGAAGTTCATTATTGTGAACCAAAGCAGAGAGACATTCATAAAACAGATAATATGAAGGAGAGACTAGCTGACAGTCTCATGGAGAATTTAAATCAGCATACTGATGTGCTGACAAGGAAGTTAGAAGAAAACTCAAAGCAACACATTGAGATGTTTCCAGAGGAGGAAGAGACATTGAGACCTTGTATTTTTAATACTGATAATTCATGTGTTAATTATGCAGGCAAAGAAGGACAACAAATGAAAAATGTCAGAGAATTTAATGAAAAAGAAACTATGTTAGTTGAAAACATAGTAAAGGATCATCATTCTATCATGGTGATTGGCACAATGGAGATAACCCTGGAAGCTGAGAAGAAAGACAGTGGAGATTTTCTAAGTCCTGAAAGAGACTTAGAACTACAAAAAGAAGATTTGGTGACTGGATCATCAAATGAGACCATTGGGTCTTGTAAATTTGAAATTGATAATTTGACTATGCTTACAGGTGTTACAGAAGACAAACTATCTCTTGGAGTTGTCTTGAATGAAGATGAATTGTTGCAGAAGAAGGAACTCATAAATTCCAAGGAAGGTGAGATAGTCATGTCTCATATGAAGGAACTTGTTATTATTGATGATAAGGCGGAGTTGGCTTTCCTGATTAGCCAAGAGAAGACTGTGGGACAGACTCTTAGAATTGCCACAGTGGTGAAGAATCAAAATTCTATTCTGATAAAGGATGAAGATACAGTGTTTGAATTGATTGCCAGAATCAATCAAGGAGGTGATGGACAATTACTGAAGATTGTCAAAGAAGAAGAAGAAGGATATGATGAAACTAAATTGCAGCATATTGATGATGTGTTTGAGATAAAACAAGTACAAAGGGAATGGCTGAAATGCTTGCTGGAAACATTTGAACAAGAGAAAGGAATTGCAGACACTAAAGTGAAAATGCCTGAAGTTGTGGAAGAGGCAGGAGCAGATACTAGTTTGTCAAATTTAATTATGCTTACTAGTATACAAGGAACAGGGAATGATTATGTTGCTGTGGTTAAAGAATCAGAAAGTAATTTATTTTTTAAAAATAAATTTGCAAATGGTAAGCAGAAGAGGAATGTTGCAGAGGGAGATATCTTAAGAGATATTCAGGAAGCTTGGGAGGCAACAACATCTATAGTAACAAAAGCAACAAAGGCAACATATGCAGCAACAGCAACAGTATTTGGAGTAATATTTGCAGCAAAAATTGGAAGTAACAACAAAAGGCAGAGTAATTTCTAGACAGAAGATAAACTGAACATAGAGATTGAAAACATAAGGAGGTTGATGATGAAGGTGTCTTAGAAGAAGACAGCAGAAAGAAAGAAAAGTAACAACAACAAGGAAAAGAAAAGAAAAGAATGTGAAAGCATAGCTAGTGGAAAGATGCAGAATAAGGTATGGAAGTTTGGAAAAGTGCAGCGAAAGAATAATGCAGCTTATGGATAGCAGCAAAACAGAGTATGGGATCTAGGAAGACAAAGATTAAAAGCACATGATCGGGAGATCATGATTATTTTTGACCTTGGGAGTCTGATGCGGGAGCATTGGGCTCAAGAAAATTCTTTGTATTTTAATAGACTTAGGGGTTTTGTGTTTTCAAGGGAGTTGGTTTCTTATGTGATGTTTTGAGTGATTTTAATGAGAATTAATTAAATATTGTGAGGAATTTTGTAAATGTTCTCGAATGTTGGAGAATATGAGAGAATTAGGCTAGTTGAGAGTGTATAGGGATTGAGAGATTTAGGAATTAATGGTAAATCCTAAATTAGAATTGGTTTCATGATTTTGTGATGAAAGAGGATCCTTAGGGGTTAGTTGAGGCAAATGAAGAGTTAGAGGATATTCAGGGTTTTGTTGAGAGGATGAAGGATCTGAAACCAAAAATAGTTTCAGAACCTTTTGTATAAAAAATGATAAGCCTCAAGACATTAAAGAGGTAAGGTAGAAACAGAGATAGAGAGGTAGAGTTTAAATTGTAAGCCTACAGGCAGAATAGGAAAAATGCCATTGATACAAAAGATCAGGCCAGAGGAAGAATTCTTATGTAAATATTGGTTTTAATACAGAAAACTCAATTTCTGAGTTTGTATTTTGAGTGTATATTGTGTGCAAGTGAAATTGACAGGAACAAGGGAAATTCTATCATTTTATATTCAAGCTACATTTTTAAGAGATTGTACGGTTTGAGGGTGAATATTCATTCATTGAATTCTGTGTGATTGAGAAAATTAGCATTGATCACAGAATGGATTGATGCCATTAAAGAAATTGCTTGGACTTCTAAATTGAGGTATAAAATTTTCCTGGATGTATTTCACAATTGGAGTTGACATCGTATAAAGCATTTCAAGGAGAAATTACACATTATGTTGTGTATACACAGTGCAGTGAGATACGGAGGTTGAAGTCACATTTGAGGGTTTATTGTATGGATGAGAACCTCAAAAGAAGAATAAGCCATGCATTGTCTGAATGTCAGAGTAGGTTTGAAGATTGGATGGAACCTTGGCCTGTTCGAAGTCATGAGTTGAACAAAGACGGAAAAACACAAATTAATGGCGCAGTGGAATGTGAGTAGCATTGTAGTGAACAGTGAAGGTGTATGGCGTAATGGTTGTGAAATTCTTCAGGAATGGAACCATAGTTCCATTCAAAACTCAAGCCAAATGAACACGGAGGTGGTTTTTGAAAAACAACAAATGGTTTTTGCATGGGTGCAACCTGGTAAGTGGTAAATCCCTGTTTGAACGCGATAATGGTTATGGGCTGACACGTGGTGTCTCAATACCACCCATTTCGCGTGAAATCTAGTCATTAAAGTTCGGGCTTATTTGAATGCGAAATCCGTTGGATTATGGATGATCGATTGAAGTGTTGCGACTGCCGTTGGATGAAGAAGCTTTGAGTTGGAGCGCGATGAAACATCAACCGTCGGATTTGATGAATGGTGGAAAGGTGAGTTGGTAAGTTGTGGGGCCGGATATAATATTATGTCGGCATTTGATATTATAACCAAGGTAAGAATTTATTCAAGTGGAGATTATATAATATGATTGCCAGAATAAGTGGATTGGTAAAGTGTTGGGCCCAAACATTAATGTATGTTGGTACTTTGGGTTTTTAACCAAAGTCGAACTTTTGTATGAAATGAAATGTTAAATGAAAGGTCACCATATATGATGGTTGAAAAATGGGTATTTAACCAAGGTTAAATATATTAATTCGAATTTCATGAAATAGGTTTCGGTATATGGTTATATCCATCGATTGAAAAGGGTAGCTTCCGCTTATGAGATTACCTCTGTCGAAGTTTATTTTAGCGCATGAATGAACCATGTATTTTTATATGGGAATTGTGGGTTTTTGCTGCTGTGGCAGCATCATCAAGCATTCCAGTTGCATTTTGGAGCATCGGGAGCAGGATTTGGTGCATTTATAGCAAGAAGAAGGGCATGGGCAGTTGTTTTTTGGGTGAATGGATTTATTTTTTTCTTTTGCAGCATTCATAGCTTCTCAAAGTGGTGTTTCGAGTGCCCCTAGAGCTTCTCAAGCAATCTGGAAGAAAGAATGCTATCCTCTTTGGAAGTGTGTTACCAAAGTCAATAAAATGAGTGTTGGGGGTACTTGGGAATGGAGGTGAAATTTATGTAAAATTGATAGGACCTTCAAGCGCTGTTACACAAGAGTGAAGGCTCACTTTTTGCATGAAGATATAAAGGGTATTGAAGTTTGTGCACATACTAAAAATCCATAAGTGAGGGCTACATTTAAGAGAGAGCAAGATGATGCTCAAAGATTGAAGGATCAAAGAAGCAAAATCGGTATGGATGACACTAGCAATCCTCAATTGCCGAAATTTTAATTGCTGTTATCGAACAAGTAGGGCCAAAAAATGTGGTGCAAGTTATCACAGATAATGCACCTGTTTGCAAAGCTATAGAATTAATTGTTGAGAATAGGTACAATCATATATTTTTTATCTTGCTGACATGACTTGCAAACTATTAATGATAACCAGCCACTGACCAATTAAAAATATGCAAGTGGATTTATAGCATTTACTACACAAATCATAGAAATATAAAGATATTGACTTAAGAAGTGTTTTTCTAATTGTTTATACCTTTAGTCAAGTGTGGGTTGCCTAGTTAGTGGAATGGGTAGCTAATATAAAGCCTACTAATATTCAACTCCTGCTAGTAACATGTGTGTTTGTGCTTGGAATTGTGGATGCACACCAGTGCACACAATAGTTCCAGTTAGGTGGAGGTCTTGGGTGACTTTAAATTCCATCTTCTTTGCTGAAAATTGAGCAAATTGAATTGTGTTAATGGATCCTTGTAATGCTAAATCTGGGCACATTAGCCTAATTGTTATAAGGGGAGGGGAATATTTTACTTAAAAGAATTATAGATTGTCTTTCAATGATCACTCTGTTAATGTTCAGTTGATCATGGTCAATACGTTACTATTGATCCAGATTTTATGAATTCAATATAAACTAAGATATAATTCCAATGTCTAAACATAATCTGAAAATAAGCTTATTTTGAATCATCCTGAAAAAAATTCTCCTCTTCACATTTGTTACTTTGACTTTCTTGTCTGAACCAAGCTTAAGCATGCTTGTAATTGGACGTTGAATGCTGATACTGTATCTGGTTAAGCATCATTCTTTTTCTTGTCCAATAAGATGCAGGTTATGTTTTGGGAATGGAAGCTAATATGATAGTGTGTATTGCAGGAATGTCCTACTGCTCAATGTTTTCTATATATTACTTTTAAACATTTTCTTTTTGCACTTTCAGTATTTCATTTTCTTTCAGTGAATATGGAAAGCATTACATGAACCGAATGTGGTATTTCTACAGCAAGGAAAGATAGCCTTCTTATCTAGAGCATAGCTGGATGGACGTTTGAATTTTGAAAATTGTCATAATCTAGTTTATAATATACATAATACACTGCTTACGTTGACTACTTTTATCAAGTCTTATTCTTGCATGCCTACTTACTTGAACATATTATTGTGCTAGGGACTTGAGCTTTAATAATTTTACAGGAGGAATTCCAGATTCATTCCAAAATTTGAGCACTCTGACATTTTTGTAAGTGTATTACTGGACCAAACTATATTTATTCCAATCAAAAACATTCTCACAATTATGTGAACAGCAATCTTTTTCTCTGAAAATTCTATCAAACCTAATATATGGCTGGTCACTAGTTAAATCCCCTGTGAGATAACTTATATTGCAATAATTGCAGGTTGCTTGGAAATAACAGTTTATCAGGGAATCTTCCTTCCCAAAAGAGTGCATCCCTTGCATACCTGTAAAGTTCTTTCTTTCCGTTTCTCTCTCTCATAGACCTTAACAAAGAAACAAGAAATAAATACATATGCATACATTCATTTCTTCGCTTATTTCTTAGATTGTTGGATAGAATATGAATGCCCATCCACATAGATACACATATTTCAACAGGATTTTGGATGGATGCATATGCATATTAGATGCTGCTACCATAAGAGACTAATTTAATATGTACTAGGAGGATTTCCAAAATATATGTATGGCGTTTATGTTTGATGGGAGAAAAGTCAGTTTGGAAATCAATGGTTCGATCAGCTTATCATATTTGTCCTTATTTTATTTGTCACTGTACCTCATCCAGTAATATAATCAGCCCATAAAGCATGCTTAATATTACTATCCAAGTACTTGTTATCATCTCCAACAACCCTTTTTATGTTCATGATGAGATTCTGTAATATCCCCAATTTTGTAAGCATGGGAATCACTGTGGAATTTTGACCACTTCTAGTAATATTAATAAAAAATGCGCAAATATTATTCGAGAAAGGTGGCTAGTATTATATTGTTGGAGAATGGTGGCAAATTATTATTTTATTAAAATGGAAGCAAAAGTAACTTAGTGGAAAATGACCCCTACCAATAAAATAATATTAAAAATGGTTCTAGAAGCATGAGAAAAAATACAAACGGAGGATGGACTCTTTTTGTGGATTATCTTTTGACTATTACATTTCACCTTTCATCTTCTCTTGGGGTTGTTTAGCACAAGAAGAAAAGTGTTGTTTAGCACAGGAATTCCGAGCGGACGTTCCCCCCTCATTTCTGAGAACTTCGAGTGTCTACCTGGTGAGGAAGTTTGGGAGTCCAATTCAGGGCTTCCCTTGAGCTTATTGTAGGAGATTAGATCAGTTCTATGCATTTCCTGGGTGCAAGAGGAGTTTTTGGTACATCTTTTGGAGCAATAGCTGTGTTTTAGAGATTTCGGGCTTTGGAGAGAGTTTTTCCCTTTGTTGTAGCAGGAGTTTGTTGGAATTTTGAATGGAAGAGATTGAAGAAATCTCCAGGGCTGAATTTCTCTCATTTATACAGTGCGCAGAGCTCATTGGCTGAAGCTTGTGTGGGAGAGAGTGTGATGTCCCCACCTAGCAAGTTTTGCTAAAAAATATATTTTTGCACAATTTTGACATTTTGACATGTTTGAATTAGGAACAAGTGAGTTAGGAGGACACTATTACCACTCAAACCAGCAAGGGACCTAAAAGGGACTCTTAAGAGGGAAACCGCTAGGTCAAGGGCAATGGTGGAGACTTAGCCCACTATCACCACAGCTAAGACTCCCTACTCTTTACGGACTTTCATTGATGGGAGGAGACCCGGTATTTAGGAAGTCATTTATAAAGGACAGATCAACAAATAGATGTGAAGTGACCTCAAAGACCCTTTCCCTAGAATAGGATTAAGAATGGAGCTTGCTTGCTCTTTGAGCAAGGTACAAGATTTTCTAGGAAAAGGAGGTGAGGATTTGAGGGTTAGGTTAAAGGAATATGATTTGAAAAGGAGTTTCCCAATCCCTAAAATCCTTATAGAACTTAGATTCCCGAGTAATCCTTGATGAGTTGGCTTTGATAGGGAATGTGACCACACAGGGCCAAGTGGACCCAACCTAGGTTAAGGGGAAGGAGTTTAGCAACCAATGATTATCTTAACCCAAACAAGGCAAGGGAAAGGATCAAAACAAGAATTTTTACTTGAGGATGTCAAATTGATCCTATGAGGTGCTAGCCTTGGGAACACTAAGGCAGAGTTTGATCTTAGGCCTAGGGCTTGGGATATCTCGCAATTAAACTGTCGGAATCTCTTCAAATGTGGAGGAGACCTTGAGGAAACACCAGCGTAGTAGGGCCTAGAAGGTCGAACTTTTTCTAGGGCTAGTTTTTCGGGAAATTGATGCCCTAGGTGGCCCAACGTGGCTAGACCTAGAAGAGAGAGGAAAAGGTGAAAAAATAGGGTTTTAGAGTGACTACCTTTTGATGGATCAGTGCCTAATTCCTCTTGGGGATATGGAGTCAAGGAGAACTATGAAGATGGACTTCATTTCTTGTTCAAGGAGGCTATGAAAGTCAACTTCGTCCAAATGTTAAGGGCAAGAGAAGAAAAGTGACCATAAAATATTTTATACTTCATTGCAAATGGAGGAGGCTTATTGAGATAACTCGATCTCTAGGACAATTTATTCATAAAACATGGCCCATACATGGATACAAGCTAAATAGAAACATAATTCCACATTGATGTCATAAATGCATGCAGCAATTAGCCCTAAAATAACGAAAATATCATAACCAATGTATACAGCGAAATGAAAGAAAATAGTGTTAAAATTGCACTTACATGTAAGGGAATATATCCAACCATCAACATATTTGCAATATAAGAAGCTCCAAGATAAGAAGAACCCAATCCATACATCAAAATTCATCCATGATCCAAATATATCTTCCAAGGAAAAACTGTGAAGTTCTCTAAAGAGAGAATGATCCAAGTCAAGTGATGATACAAAATGAATTCATCTAACTCCTATTTATACACATTATGAGTTCGAATTACCTATTGGGCCTAGATTAGCCCCTAAAATAAAATATTGTGCAAACTCACTAACTTTTGGTGACAAGCCCACCAAGCTAGCTCACAAATAAAATAATAAGCCTCTCAAGAGGTCAAATAATTATCTATGCATATTGTAGTTCCCTCCAAGAGACCTAATTGTGAAAATTAGGAAATCCTGAATCCTATTGCAGCAATTGATGTTAATTCTTCTAATTGTTAAATCAATTAAACAATTTACTTGTTGTGTGCTACAACAAATATCAAATTAAATTCACTACAACCTTTACAAAATAAATACTGCAGAAGAAATAAAAACGCTGGAAGAAATAGATGCACACACACAAAATACACCATTATTTTTGGATTATGTCTTCGGAAAAACCCAACTCGGGAAAACTGGTGCATCAGTTGCGGGTTTTGATATTAAGAAGTAGTGAAAATATGAGTACAAAATATGGATGCCCAAACTAGTAATCCAAACAGAGAAATACTGCAAAAAAAACTAGTGAGAAAATTATCTCACTCCACACTGCACAAGTGATCTGACACTGACCTCGGCTCGAATTGAGTTGCTCCTTGCTGTGAAAAATTCAATTATGAATTTCTATTGCAGTTATAGATTTATTTCTCCTACTTATTTCCACAATAAGTTATTTACAAAACCCTTTCAGCAAATTTTGAAATAATCACTAATGCAGTTATCAATCATGTACATATAGATAAAAGAACAGTAAAATACAAGCATAAGAACCAATCACAATGACACAATTATTTTTGGACAATTATCCCTGGAAAAACCCAATGTGGGAAAACCGTTGCAGCAGATGAGGATTTATATATCAATCTTCAGCAGGAATTCTTTACAAGAAAAGACTGGTAGAAATAACTGAGAAACTTTTTGAGATACACCTGAGATAAATTTTCTCCAGACCTTTGGAGAACTTTCGACACTTGAGGGACTCACTCGCCCTCCTTGCATCACTCTGCATCACTCCTGCATACCTCTCTACACAGAGCCAGCGTGAGATTGCGTCATTACTACACGAGGCCTCTGCGCTGCTCCTGAGTGTTGAGTTTTTTGAGTGTTGGGGTAGCATCAGATGTGCTCTAGCTCCCAAAATTTGTGGAGAGACTAGAGTACATGAGATCTCTAAGACCCAAAAAAGGATTTAGGAAATTCCATCCAGTTTGGGAGATAATTTATTAATTAATATTTTTAATTAAGGACCCTAAGTTTAACTTAGGAAAGATAAAATATTAAAGGTAATTAGTTTAAACATGTGATGGAAATGACTTAAGTCACACGGATCAAGCTTTCTTTTAATCTTAGCCATCGATTCAAGATTAGATCATGGCCATTGCTTTCCCAACGAGAAAGTATAAAGGAAAGGATTGGGGTCAGTTGGAGAACACACACACGGAGGCACAACATTGAGACTAAGTTGGAATTCTAGGGCATGGTTTGCTAAGAATTTCAAGAAGTGTTTCAGCTACAGCGAGGGGCAATATTGGCTAGTGGGATGGTTTGATCCCGGGCCAAGAGTACAACAAAGGCAGAGAAGCAGCACACCAGAGCAGTGCAAAGAGGCAGCCAGGAGCTACGCAGAGGCAGCACAGAGGCAGCAGGGGTCACGTAGAGCTGACGCGGAGCTAGTTATGGTAGCGCAGGGGCAGCGTAACCCAGTCTAGGCTGAAGCAGGCCCTTTCTGACCAATGCAGGGGCTGATGCAGAGGGCTTCAAAGCAGCGTTGGGGTTTTCCGGTGGGCCAAAAAGGGCTCAAATTCATAAATCCCCACTAAGGGTGGAATCACCCATATTTTCTGTCTCCGAAGATAGAGGTGTTGCTTGCTGTGATTATTTCTCTGCCGGTTAACCAGTTTGGTGCCCAGAATTGTTGTACTCAGATTTTGCCTAATAATAAAACCCTCCAGCAGCTAGAAGACCGATTTTCCCACATTGGGTTTTTCCGGGGACAGTTGTCCATAAAATCTTGTGTGTCACTTTGTCTATGTGCATGTATCTTTGCTTATATCTAAATCGGTGAAAGTCTATTATGTGTTTACTTCGATATTAATCTGAATTTCAACATTAATAACTTGATTAAGTAGGAGAAGTATAACCAGATCTGACAATAGGGTTTCTGCATAAAGTAATATTCAGAAATTTTCACACTAAGTGCTACCTCTCTACCCTTCTGTGTCCTTTCCTTGAAGTCTGAAACTGTTGATGCCCTCTGCTTCCTCCGCCCTGCAAATCTCCCTCTGAAATCGAATTCTCTTTCCTCAAAATCGATTTCCCTTGGGTTGCTAAATGTTTTCCCGGCTTGCTTTCCAAATGACCATGAAGCCTTCTTTTATAATCTTCTCATTGATGAATTAATGGCCCAGATTAGAAGCCTAATCAATGGCTAAGATTAAAACTTGAATTGATCTTCGTTCTCTAGAATATTCACACTCTATTTTATCAATACCCTTTAATTATTTAATTTCCCTAAGTTTAGACTCAGGGTCCCCATTAAAATAATTAATTATTTTAATAAAACATGAACCGAGTGGAATTTCCACAAATGATTTTTGGGTTCTTTGGAATACTGGTGTCTAAGCCTCCTCACCAAATTTGAGACTTAGATCACTTTCCGATGCTACAAAAATCAACACTCCCTCGTAGTGAGGAAAGTGTTCTAGCAATTTTCCTGCTGCATACTGCTCTGACCCTGAAGCATCCTCTCCATTGTTGATGCTTGGCTACTACTACTCCTCATCTACTGCCCTGCTGCCTTCTGTATTGTTGCCCATGACACTACCACTGTCATTGCCTCATCTGTACTACAACTCCCTCTCAATTTTGCATCTGTCCATTTCTGCTACTGAAATGGATTCTTGGTCATCCCCATCTTCTCTCTGAAGTAGACAAACTTTGTCTTTCCCAGAGCTTTAGTCAGGATGCCCGCCACCTGTTCTCCTGTCGGAGTGTAATGCAATGGTGCAGCTCCCCGCTGGACATAGTCTTTGATAAAATGACACCTGATGTCAATGTGCTTTGACAGATCATAGAACACAGGATTTTCAGAGAGCTTGATGCAACTCTAATTATCACATAGAATGTTGGTCGCTTCTAATGCTAAGCCATTTTATTAATCTGAGAATATAATGGAATACAATGGATAATCAGAATAATAGCACCTATTCTTGCTCAAGGCAAGTGAAGGACCCTCTCAGAAAAAAAGGAAATGGCTGCTACAAGAAACTGCGTCCCAGCTGCTGTTGGAATGGACTGGAACTAGGGGCTGATCCCCTTGCCGGAATAAGCTGAAAATATGCAGAGCACCTGAACTCACCACCCCGGACAAAACCCAAAAACCATACAGAAAATGATCAGCCTCCGAAAATCACCGCAGAAACCCTCCTCAAGGAATTACGCTGCCTTCCTAGGCCCAGCGCAGATGCCAGATGATAAATGCTGAAACAAAGCCACAAACTCCTCGGAAAATCTCCTCCTGACAAAGGCTGAACCTCCACACCGGATTTCCACTGAAACTCCTGCAGAAAACCCTGAACCGGATCAACTCCAACCAGAACTGCGTCCTCTCTCCTAGGGACTGCGCAGTCACAAAAAGAGCCCAGCTCCTCCGCAAATCAACCAACCAAACCACCTGCTAAAAACTGAAGGAATAACCTTGCCCGAGCAGGCACTCGAAGTCCCCCGGGGCTAAGGGTGAGATCTCCGATCGAAGACACTCAACGCACTAAACAGTGCTGCAGACAGGCTAAACAGCTAGTGTGCTCAAGAATACAAAATGTCTAGCTCAAATATCATCAACAACAAGAATAATCAAAATGAGGAGGCTCTCCTCTCTCTTATAGCGTTGGCCTCTCTCAAACCCTAAGGCCCACCTCCTCCAACGTAGCCTCCCTTTGCCACGTGCTCAACCCAACCAACGCAGTCCCTCCATGTGTCTACGTGGGTCCCCTCTCTACGTGGTCTCTTGGCCCCCCTTGGCTCACTTAAGTTACAACGTTGTGTCTACTAGGGAGTGCACTTTATTTTTAGAGTGAGTTATGTCCCCCTCTACTCACTTTTATTTATAATTTAATTATATAAGGCAAAATTGATCAAAATTAATATTTCCAATTAGTTGCTGCTAATTGGGAATATTACAGTCCTCCCCGCCAAAAATTGCTTGTCCTCAAGCAAAGCTAGAACAAGCCTCCTCTCTAGCTGATGCTCCCCACCGACACTGCAAAATGTGCCTGGGTCCCAGATGCGCCACTGAAACCTCCCTGTCCTCTGTATCACCCTGATATGAAGGGATCTCTCAATGCCAGGATCCCAAACCGATCTCTCACCATACCAGCCAACCAACAATCCTCTCGGATCCCATCGCCACCATGGCCAATAATCGCCCAAGTCCCATGGCTCGGACTGCGCACTGCCTCTGGCTATGACTGATGCTCTAAGAGGTGAAGACCACCAACAAGCATCACTGCTCCCAGGCTTCTGCTGTGATGTACCTGTAACTGCATATGCTGCCTCTCCAACTACATACCAACTCATCACCTCTCTCCAATCCACGTCCTGACTCAATCCCATGCTGATCCTGCTCTCCTGAAATTGGGAAGGAGTCCTGAAGTAATGAGAATTAGTGCCCTCCTGCCAACTGGGATCTGTAACATCTACTGTGTCCAAGGGCCCCTGCTCCACTGTGCTCCCTACGAAGAGTACCGTACCATCAAGAGGGTACCAACTCATGATCTCCCACCAGTCCATCCTGGAAGTAGAATCCGCTGTAGCAACAACAACGGCATATGGAACATGCCTGGGATATTGTCGCCAACCCGTAATCAACTCCCACTGCTCTGCCCTGTTGGCCAATGAAAGCTGCCTATAGAAGGAAGCCCCTCTCTCTATAATGGGCCAAAGTGGGCAAGGTATGCTGCAAGCTCCATCGATGTACTCCTGGAGAGTGCTACCCACTAAAAACACTACAGCTCTGCTGTCTGTGAGTACATCTATCTGCGCCTCATCCCTGTGTCGACCCACAGATGGATGCTCCACCATATCCAACAGCTCCTGTTGTCTCCTAGCCTCCTGCAGGACAATCCCATCAACCTCCAACACCTCCAGAGGATATGGATCTGCAACTGTTGTCACCGTACTCGATGTCAATGCATCTGACTACTCTCGCTCCCCAAAAGCGACCTCAACTGATCCTATGGACTCATATGAAGAAGAGTACTCACTCTGGCATACAGGAGAAAGGCCCTCCTATTCTTCCTCTGCCACCTCATCTACATTGAATAGGCCATCCACCCTCTTGATGAAGTGTCGATACAATGTCTGGAGTCTAGACGCATGCTGGAATGCTACCTCTACTGAACCCAGTATCCTCTGCTCATGCATGATCTCAACATGCCCTGAGGGAAGAATGATGCATGTCTCCCTCATGACCCGCTCCCCTAGCGTAGGATCAGCAATGACTAATGTGCCACCACTACAAAGGATCATCTCATCCCCTAAACTGTGACTTTCAACTAGCGTGCCGACCCATGCCACTGCTGAGAAGTCTCTCCCCTAGTGTGCTGAGTACCATCCAAATATCTTGGGTGAGCCTTGCGTACCCCGCTGCTCATGGCCAAAGTGCCAAAGGACAACAACAAAATCGGCTGTGCCCGTGAGTGATGTAGAAGAGGGTCGGATGCATGAGTCCCCACAGATGCCATCAAGTATCGCTCATCCGGCTCCTCATCGATCTTGGGTGAACTACTCCCAAAGGTAAGCCTGGTGTCCCTATCCATGAGTCTCCCTGGATGCAATACTCTAAAACCCTGCTGTGCAGCACTGTATGCCCTCACATACCATCGATCATCCATGTACTCCTCGGCATGCCACTGCATACTGAGGCATACCCCTGTATACTACTGGATACCCCAAGCTACTGTTGTACCACCCTGTACTGTCTCGTGCCCTGACTGTGTCCAGGCATCGGTCACTCTCCGCGTGCCCTCAATGTGATGTAGGACACTCCTACTCCACAATGCAGTCCCACACACTACGGTATACCCACATGCAACTCCATGTCCACCAGTAATCCACTGCTCAATGATAGAGGCTCCCACGCATCCCTGGATGTGATGACCTAGAGCTGTGCCTCTACATGTCAGACTACCACCAATCGGTAACATCACCTCCACCGTCACATCGCTATACCCACCGACGAATGGATCATCACTCCAAAACCTCCTCGAGGGGTCCGAGAAGTGAATCTCCCTATGTGTCAGTAGTGTTGCCACCACTGCTCGGCTCCGCTGCGTCCTCTGTGCCCCACACAAAGGTGAAGAATCCTTGGCCCCATACAAGGCACCATCTAGTGGCCTGCCAATGCCACCTCCTCCGACAAGCTCCTGCCAAGGTATGTTGACCACCCCGTGATCCCGTGTATAAGTGTCATACCAAGACAACCTAGGAAGTTTGCCCATAAACTGGTTGGCCACTGGAGCTGACCGACACTCCCCTAGCGGATGCGCATGCTCTACTGCTAGGCCAACTGTACCCTCCGAGACATAGTCACTCGACCTTCCTGGGAGATGATAAGTGATCCCACCTGGATCCCAATGCCAATCTGGGGTCCCTGTATGCCCAACACCTAGGAACTCCTGCTGAACTACACCTGGGTCCACCACTATCTCCAAATCCCACTCCACCGGGTACCAACTCAAAATCTCTCGCCATCCAACCTCAACATGCGGATGCCGTACCCTGTGTAACTCTGATCGTCCCATACCGTTATCCAAGTCAACATATGAGATCTGACTAGGTGGATCCGTCTCACTCTCTCCAATGGGAAGAGATGACCCAACAATGCTGCTAGTCCCGTCCATGCATGCCTGAAGGGGAATGATCTGACGCTGCAATGTGCCCCTTGGTTGTACCATCAGGGAATCCAGTCGTTCCCCAATGCGGGCCAACTTGGTAGCTGACTCAGCACAAGCGACTCTCATGCCCTCCAGCTCCATGTCCTGCAACAAATGGCCTCCCGAACTGATGTGGCCTTCCCTTTCAAAACTCGAAGGTCTACCCGAAGCCGATGATACCGCTGCTTGCGACCATCATCCGATACCTCTGTATCTACTAGTGCCTCATCGAAGGTGGATACATCTCCTGACACTGCACCCATCTGTGTGCTGCTACCACCCGAAGACTCGGACGCGACTCCGGTCATCACCTCAATGGATGGCTCTACTGGGGTAGGCTCTACCTTCTCCACTACCACATCAACCGACACGGCCAAGGAGGTCTCCAATGAGGGTGAATCCTGTGACACTAGGTGTAACCTCGGACTCCCTGCAATCCTGTGTGCCCTCATCCTCCAAGTGCAAGGTAACCATTTTAATGGTTTCCCTCTCCGATACTCGGTCAAGTTGGAAAGAGGTATCCAACTTATCCACCCAAGCTTTTTCTGAGCACCTGGATGACCCGTCAAATGCCGGTAGATGGAATCTATCCACTGTGCGCTGTAAGCCCCCATCATGTGAGCGCCTGTTCCCTCTGTGAAAGTTGTGAGGTCTACTATCCTGCTGGAGCTGAACAAAATCTCTGAATGGAAGGGCATCCCTGAACTCCTGCCCATATGCCTGATACTCAGCGAAATAATCACCCATGTGGCCAGGCTTTGGCTCCTGCTGTGTTCCTGCCCCTGTGTTTTCATCCAGAAAAGTGGGCATGGTAGAACGTGTGGGTGTATGTGATGCCATATGCTGAGTGGCATCATGCTCCGGCAAATGGTGGGATGTGCTTGATCCCTCGCCAATCTGGAAACCCCTTGGGTTTCACGTTGCCTAACCTCCATCAGAGCGACTCTCTGCCCCATCGTCTCCATCTGTCTCGACAAATCCTGTACTGATTTGAGGAGCATCTTCTCAAATCTCTTCGCTACTATCAGCACCTGCCATTGGCACTTTTTTCTATGTGTCTACAGGCTCCTCATGAACTGCACTGTTGCTCCACAACTACACTGCTGCTTGACTTCGACCTCCGATTTACCCATTGAAAACTACTCAGAAAATTCTAGGAATTTGGGAAGGTGATCCTTGCCCAAAACCCAGAAAAACCAAGAAAACGTTTCTTCTAATTCCAACCTTCAAAATTTGACCCTTTATATTTTGGCCCTTTTTCCAATTTCGTTTTTGGTACTGCAACTGCTATTGCTCTCCAAAATTCCAGCAAACCTCTGTATGATCTCTTTCCCGATGTCATAGACCACAGGCTGAGCCAGATCTATGCTTTGATACCACTGTAATATCCCGAATGGGAAATAAACAGCAATACAAGCATACGACAATATACAAAATGCCAGAAATAGAACATAATGCAAATACTCATAAAAATGCCGGGAATGCTAAGCCATTTTATTAATCTGAGAATATAATGGAATACAATGGATAATCAGAATAATAGCACCTATTCTTGCTCAAGGCAAGTGAAGGACCCTCTCAGAAAAACAAGAAATGGCTGCTACAAGAAACTGCGTCCCAGCTGCTGCTGGAATGGACTGGAACTAGGGGCTGATCCCCTTGCCAGAATAAGCTGAAAATCTTCAGAGCATCTGAACTCACCACCCCGGACAAAACCCAGAAACCATACAGAAAATGATCAGCCTCCGAAAATCACCGCAGAAACCCTCCTCAAGGAATTACGCTGCCTTCCTAGGCCCAGCGCAGATGCCAGATGATAAATGCTGAAACAAAGCCACAAACTCCTCGGAAAATCTCCTCCTGACAAAGCTGAACCTCCACACCGGATATCCACTGAAACTCCTGCAGAAAACCCTGAATCGGATCAACTCCAACCAGAACTGCGTCCTCTCTCCTAGGGACTGCGCAGTCACAAAAAGAGCCCAGCTCCTCCGCAAATCAACCAACCAAACCACCTGCTAAAAACTGAAGGAATAACCTTGCCCGAGCAGGCACTCAAAGTCCCCCGAGGCTAAGGGCAAGATCTCTGATCAGAGACACTCAACGCACTAAACAGTGCTGCAGACAGGCTAAACAGCCAGCGTGCTCAGGAATACAAAATGTCTAGCTCAAATATCATCAACAACAAGAATTATCAAAATGAGGAGGCTCTCCTCTCTCTTATAGTGTTGGCCTCTCTCAAACCCTAAGGCCCACCTCCTCCAACATAGCCTCCCTTTGCCACATGCTCAACCCAACCAGCGCAGTCCCTCCATGTGTGTTCGTGGGTCCCCTCTCTACGTGGTCTCTTGGCCCCCCCTTGGCTCACTTCAGTTACAACGTTGTGTCTACTAGGGAGTGCACTTTATTTTTAGAGTGAGTTATGTCCCCCTCTACTCACTTTTATTTATAATTTAATTATATAAGGCAAAATTGATCAAAATTAATATTTCCAATTAGTTGCTGCTAATTGGGAATATTACATCTTGTCAACTACTGTCTGGGAAACTGATACTCTTTTCCTCTGGACCCTCTGCCCAGCTTCTGGCTCGGAATCTCTCCTTCTCCCTAGCAAAACAAAAGTCGCCCCAAGTGGGCTTTGCGTTGCCTCTCTGTGGAAATCACTACCTCTCTGCAATGTACTCACCAGACCTGGAAAACTATTCCTCTGGCCTCACTATCTTTGCCCCTCTCTCACTGCTTCGACCTCACTGAATCACCTCTGACAACTGAGTGATGCGACTTTAGAGATCAATTTCTCAGGAAAATTGAATGCTCAACTGATTTGGTGTATCTTCTCCAAGCCCCATTGACTTCTTATAATCCTCCGTTGAGACTTCAATGACCACGATTAAATCTTAATCGATGGCTAGGATTAACTAGAAATCAATCCATGCACTTTTCTCGAACATTCTCACCATAACTTAATTAATTCCTTTTAATTAATAATATTTCCTAAGTTTACACTTAGGAAATATTAAAAACTGACTAATTAATTTAATTAAGTCATCTCTAGGTAGAATTTCCAGAAACGATTTCTGGGTATTGGAGAATACATGTATTCTAGCCTCTCTGCCAAATCTCGTGGCTAGAACACATCCGATGCTACAAAAACTAACACTAATGAGGTCCATAAGTGCCATAATCATGAATAGGACAGTCAAAAGTGATGGACAAGGAGGTGGCCCCTTGTTCTCCAAAAAATAAACCTATGGTGCTCCTAGTGGGGGTGGGGGCACACCAATGACCTCATGGGTCTCCAAGTGAGTCGAGGATGTTTGTAGACCATCTGTAAGGGATTAGATGATGGAATGAATGATGCCATGTCAACGTACAAGTCCTGGGACACCTGCCAAGTGTGTGGTGCACCTTTGGGGCCAGTTGGGCATAGTGTACCAGATACATCTTCCTCATCTAAAAGGTAGATCTCGAGCAATCTCTGAACATCTCTAGCGATCCATGGAGTGTTTTCTATTGTTGTGGAGGCCCATGGCTCTCTACACACACCCTACATGTGCCAATGTATCCCTCTGGAGGGTCAGGACCCCGTATAGGGAGACCAAACCTAGAATGGACACCATCTGCAATCCTGCATAAGATCCAATGCGTCCCTTATCCTTCCAGCGCAACAAGCCATTAAAGTAATCGGGTAAAAGAGCTTACAAACCATGGACAACAAGTGGACACTTCACAATAGCCTGCCCTTCTGTAGTGGGCTTTGGCATGTGCTAATGTCTCCAAGATCCAAAGGGAGTTAGCCAAGTACCTTATTAGGTGGTTTCTACCATTAGAGGGGATAGTATGTCGAAGGTACATCCCTCAAATGGTGGTGGCATGTGATAAAGAGGTGAAATGGAATAGGGAATGAGAGGGGCAATCCTAAGCTACACATCGGGGCACAAGGGTATCGAGAAAAGGGGAAGCCCACACTTGGGTATATAATGTGTAGGAGGGAGCAATCATGGTACATAAGGTGACCCTGATTTTTCCATGTGAAAATTCCAAGTGCTAGACCTGGAATCCTACTGCCGCAAACTGAATTGACTTCACCTACTTGTAAATTACATTAACAAGTTATTTACAGATTTATTCTGTAGATACTGAAGCAACCTTCACTTAATTAAATTAATATGCGAAACAAGAAACTAAGAGAAAAACATCACATAGGACACCATTGTTTTCGGACAAATGTCCCCGAAAAAACCCAATGCAGGAAAACCGGTGCAGCAGATGAGGGATTTATTATTAAGCAAGAGTTATATCTGAATACAACCTCTAGATGCCTTGCTGGCTATCAAGTACAAAAAATATCACTTGGCAGAAGAAAGAAAAATTGTGAGATTACCTCACTCTGGTAGTCCCAGTTGATCCAGTAGCTGCAATGACAAAAACCCAACACCCTCCGCGCTGCCTCTACACAGTTATTGCGAAGGCTTGCATGGGGACCTCTAATGGACTGCGTCACCTCCTCTGCTGAATTGTTCAGCGCTTAGGAAATTGAATTCCAGCCCTCAGGAAATTGAATTCCAGCTCTCTCGGCTCAGAATCTTGATCTCCCAACTGAATTTCAGACTTATGCTTAGGAATGTTGTGTTGCCTCTGCATGTGGCCTATGTGGCCCTATGTCACCCTCTTTGGGCTTTGCGTTGCTTCCTCTGCATCTTTTTCTGCCTCTCTACTGAGCATTCTTGGCCCCAAAGAAGATCCTCCAACCAAAACTACTTCTGCCCCTCAAATGCGTGAGAATCTCTTGATCAAAGTTTTCTTTTGAGCATTGCTCCTTCAGAAAATTCGATATCTTGATCTCTCGATGTGTTTTTCCAAATGACCCTCAAGCCTTCTTTATAGTCTTCTCGTTGAGACTTCAATGGCCGAGATTAGATCTCCAATCAACGACTAAGATTACATTTTGACTTGATCTACTTTTTTTAGAACATTCACACCCATATTCTACTAATTCACTTTAATTATTTTATTTTCTTAAGTTTAGACTTAGGGTCACTTTAAAATAATTAATTTTCTTAATAAAATACAATCCTAGTGGAATTTCCCCAAACAATTTATGGGTTATCTGGAATACATGTGTATATGCCTCTCCACAAAGTTTGAGACTCAGAGCACATCTTATGCTATTTCAAATCAACACTCCCTCTTAGCGAGGAACGTTCTCTAGCAAATATGCCCTGCTACACACTGCTCTGACTCTGAAGCATCTCCCTTTGCGTTGCTGATGTCTGACATGCTGTCCACCAATTACTGCACTGCTGCTGCAACTGTACAGTTGCTGACCGTGCCACGATCAACACTACATCTATACTGCAACTCCCTCTCAAATGTTGCATCTGCTGCTGGCACTGCCACTACTAACTCTGCACTGCAACTTAGTTGCCGAGAGAATCAACTGAAAAAACATCCAAAAATATGAACACGTGTTCAGGATGTTTCTCGATGTTGAAACTATGACTGCTGCTAGTCCCACGTTGTCCCTCTGAAGGACTGTGCTGCTGCTGCTCCTGCACTACGTCACTCTACACTGTTGCAACTCTGCACTGAGCTACTCAGATTCTGGCGTTGCTAACCACTACATCTGTCTCTCCAACACTCCTCTACACCGACTGAAAACTCAACCAGCCTGCTACTCTAATCTTTGGCACCCGTAGCAAGGTCATGATCCAAGAGGTGGGCTCCTCAAGGATCCTGCCCAACTGAAGTTCTTGCGAACTTACAGCTCAATATCACCCCATCTCCTTCTTGGAGATGCATGGGCACTCATGTCATACTCATCCTCCTCGATCTTTGCGGATGCAATCTTTAGATCGTGTTTCTCATCCTTGTCCTTTTTCTTCAGAGGACACTACTTAGTGTAGTGACCAAGTTCACCACACCTCCTGCACTTTCTCTTCGAGATGTCCTTCTTCCGTCTCTGCTGCTCCTGCTGCCCTTTCGATGCAAGGGCTGCATTTTTCTCCTCCTCCTTCGTCTTCGACCCACTGCCACTGCTACCGTCAAGTTTACACTTGACTAGGTCCCTCCTTAGCTCTTCTTGCTAAAGAGCAGTCCACATCTCTTCCTAGCTTGGCAAGGTTGCTTTGCCCAGGATGCTCTGGACAAAAACCTGCCATTCTTCAGTGATTGTGTTAAGAGTCAGTCTCACCATTGCTGTAGGATAAGTGGTGGACCCCATTGCTGCAAGTTGATCATGAGTTTTCTGAAGCCTAGTTAGGAACGGAACAATGCGCTCCCCTTTTTCCATCTGCACCATCCCCAGTTTCTTCTCCAAGTACATCTTTCGCTACTCGAAAGATCCTTCATACAACGTTGCCAAGGCTTCCCACATTTGTCTAGCTTTGTCCTTGCCGACTATGTGGGACACAATGTAATCTTTGACTTCATCAAGGAGGAGCCTTTTAGCCTTTGCCATATCTGCATGGTACTTCTTCAGCAGATCTGGATTTGCAGGGACAACTACCGTACTCGTCACGAAAATCTTGAGATCATATTCATCTAGAAGGCATGTAATTTTCACCTTCTAGATTACATAATTGGAGGCTCCCTCCAAACGGTCCTGATCTCGAAGCCCATGAGTTGCCATTTCTGCCAAAAAGAAAATGTCGAATCTACTCCCTCTGTTCCCCCTCTGCGCAACACTAGATTGGCTTACACACTCCTTGTTGGAGCTTGTAGATCTGCCACCCGGATTTGCTGCTCAGATCACGAAAAATGGAATTCCCTGGCTAGGAACTCCCTGAGGAAGAAAATTCCCTCATTGTGCTTCTTCTTTATCTTCTGACGACTCTCTACCCCGCAAAAATTGCCTGCAGAAAACTGCGTCCCACTAGCCCTGCGCTGAGGCTCTATGCTGCTCCCTTTGGCTCAACAAAATCTCGATCTAGAAGTCCTATCTCTCTGTCGACTCACTCAGAGAGAGACTTTTTGCGAAACTTGACTTCTTCTGGCCTAGACTGCATAATCCCTCTAGGGATTCGAACTTGTGCTTTCTGCAGCTATCCAGCCTCTTGCTCAGCATTGGCTCTGCTCTTCTCATTTCACTTTCAACGCTATGATACCTTGTGAAATTTCTAAGTCCTAGATCTGGAATCCTACTGCAGCAAACTGAATTGACTTCACCTACTTGTAAATTACATTAACAAGTTATTTGTAGATTGCTTCTGTAAATACTGAAGCAATTACTGAAGAAAACTTCACTTAATTAAATTAATATGCATATCAAGAAACTGAGCAAGAGAAAAACATCACATAGTGATAGGACATCACTGTTTTTGAACAAATGTCCCCGAAAAAAGACAATGCGGGAAAACTGGTGCAGCGGATTTGAAGGTTTTATTATTAAGCAACAGTTATATCTGAATACAATCTTCGTATTCCTTACTGGCTATCTAGTAAAGGAAATATCACTTGGCAGAAGAAAGAAAAATTTTCGTTTTTCTTCTTCTCCTTAGACTTCCCAAAACTCGCACTTCTTTCAGCTTCCCGAAAACAGACTTCGTGTAGCAATTCCGACATCATACGGCTTCCGGCAATAGCAAAACTTAGAATACTTCAATCTCCCAATCTAGAGCCCGAAACAGAGAGAGAGAGGCACCAAAATTTCGTTTTTCTTCTTCTCCTTAGACTTCCCAAAACTCACACTTCTTTCGGCTTCCCGGCAATAGACTTCGAACTTCTTCACGGCTACCATAGATATCGAACTGCTTGAGAGAATGTGCTCCAAATGAATTCAAATTTCTTCCTTTTATAGGCTCCAGGTGAGGTCGAATAGGTGTCTCTTGGGCCTACATGAGCCGACATGATCTCTTCTAGGCCGACTTGGTGTGGAGGTCACATAATTCATATTTGACTCAATAATAAACCTTTTTACCTGATTCAAAAGTCCAAGAAGGGTCTCCTTAAATGTACAATGACTCTATTAATTTAGAATAAATCCTAGAAGTCCTCAATGGGGACTTTGACCTATAACATGGTGACCCAAGCATGAAACCCATGCTTTAATAAGTCACAATAATAATAATAATTATTATTTTCTTTATTTTTTTGACAAGTACATTACATGATGACTCAAATACATTAAATGAAGACTGAACCTAGTTACAATTTACAACACTGCTAACCTTGCCATGATCAACACTACATCTGTACTACAACTCCCTCTAAAATGATGCATCTACTACTAGCACTGCCACTGCTAACTCTGCACCGCAACTCAATTGCTGAGAGAAGCAACTGAAAAGCATCCAAAATATCAACTAGTGTTTAGTATGGATACATCTCGATGCTGAAACTCTGACTGCTGCTAGTCCCACACTGTCCCTCTGAATCACTGCGTTGTTGCTACTCTGCAATGTTCCTCTCTGCACTATTGCAACTCTGCACTGCGCTGCTCAGATTCTGGCACTACTAACTACTGCATCTTTTGCTCCAACACTCCTTTGTACCAACTAAAAATTCCTCCATCTTGCTACCATTGATCTTGGGCTCCCGTAGCAAGGTCGAGGTGGACTCCTCAAGGATCTTGCCCAATTGAAGTTCTTGCGATATTACAGTTCAATGTCACCCCATCTCCCTCCTGGAGATGCATGGGCGCTCATGGCATTCTCATCTTCTTCGATCTTTGCAGACGTAGCCTTTAGATCATGCTTCTCGTCATTGTCCTTTTTCTTCAAAGGACAATGCATTGTGTAGTGACCATGTTCACCACACTTGAAGCATTTTATCTTTGAGACATCCTTCTTCTGTCTTTACTGCTCCTGCTGCCCCTTGGATGCAAGGGTTGCATTTTCCTCCTCCTCCTTAGCCTTCGACCCACTGTCCCTGCTGCCAGCAAGTTTACATTTGACTAGGTCCCTCCTTAGCTCTTCTTGTTGAAGAGCAGCCCACATCGCTTCCCGGCCCGGCAAGGTTTCTCTGCCTAGGATACTCTGGACGAAAACTTGCCATTCTTCTGTGACTGCGTTGAGGGCCAGCCTTACAATCGCGGTAGGCTGAGGTGTGGACCCCACGACTACTAGCTGATCATGAGTTTCCTTAAGCCTAGACAGGAACAGAACAATACGCTCCCTTTTCTGCATCTGAATCATCCTCAATTTCTGCTCTAAGTACATCTTCTGTGTTGATTTTTGGGTAGCATCGGATGTGCTCTAGCTCCAAAATTTTGTGGAGGGGATAGAAAACATGCGATCTCCAAGACCCAGAAATCGTTTGGAGAAATTCTGCCCGGAGTGCATTTTATTCAAATAATTAATTATTTTTAATCGAGCCTAAGTTAAAACTTAGGAAATTAAAATAATTAAAGTGAATTAATGTAAATGTGGGTGAAAAGCTTCTAAGTGATGAGGATCAAGTCTGTTTTAATCTTAGCTGTTGATTAAAGATTTGATCATGGTCGTTGATCTATCAATAGGAAAAGTATAAAGGAAGGCTTTAGGGTCAGTTGGAAGAGACACACACACACAGAGAAGCACTTGAGCTAAGTTGAAATTCTGGGGCGCGGTTTGCTGAGAATTTCGGAGTGAGCTTCTAGTGCAGAGAGAGGAAATTCAGCAGTGGGACTTATGTCCAAGGCTGAGAATACATTGCAGAGAGGCAGCGCAACACCTGGGAGGGTGACGCAAAGCCTGAGAGAGGTGACACAGTCACTGAGGAGGCAACGCTGGGGTTTCTATGAGGTAGATTAGGCATCAGTTCAGCAGTTCAATTTCTGAGTCGGGAAGGCTCACGAGGAGGAATTGAGAGGTAGTTTACAAAGAAAAAGGAGAATATGAATAATTGATGCACTCATATTGCACAACAGGAGGACTATGATGATCCTAAGACAACAGAGTTATCAAAAAGGCACCAAGCTCTTATACCACTGACAGGTTGGGGATTCGATAACTCCATGCATGGTAATTTTATTAAAATGAGACAAATAGATACAAAGAAATGACCTTTTGTTTCATCTACCCACAAGTCCGAGGATGCTTGTTCCTATTCACCTATGACTCTTCATTTTCTCTAAGATTAAAAAATTTACAATTCAATATTACGAAGGTTTAACTATATGACACATATCCAATATTTCTTGGACTATTTCTTATATCTCATTCTTGAATGTTGATTTTTGGGGTAGCATCGAATGTGATCTAGATCCAAAACTTTGTGGAGGGGCTATGACACATGAGATCTCCAAGACCCAGAAATCATTTGGAGAAATTCCACCCGAAACTTAAGTTATTCCAATAATTAATTATTTTAATGGAGACCCTAAGTCTAACTTACGGAAATTTAATAATTAAAGGGAATTAATTTAAACATGTGGGTGAAAATGTTCTAAGTGATGAGGATCATGTCTTTTCTAATCTTAGTCATCGATTAGATATTAGATCACAACCATTGATTCTTCAACGAGAAAAGTATTAAAGGAAGGATTGGGGTCAGTTGAAGAATACACACAGCGGTAGCACTTGAGCTAAGTCGAAATTTTGGGGCACGGTTTGCTGAAAATTTTCGAGTGAGATTGCAGTGCAGAGAGGGGCAGATTGGCAGAGGGATTTCAGATCCAAGGTCGAGAATACAATTGCAGAGAGGCATATCTGTACCAGAGAGGCAACGCAGTCTTAGAGGGGTGACGCAGAGGTAGCGTAGGCCCAACAGGGGTGATGCAGACCCAGTCAGGTTCACGCAAAGCCAGCGCCGAGGCTGACACAGTCACAAAAGGGTGGCGTAGGCCAAGAGGGGTTTATGCAGAGCCGAGAAAGGCAACGCTGGGGTTTCAGTGGGCCAAAAAGGTCTCGTAATTAGCAGATCCAGAAGGGGTGACACAACCACACTGAAGGGTGATGCAGTGACTGCGTAGGCACCTATAGGGTTATTCATCTTAGCTGAATCAACCATAACCGGAGATAGAAATAATTCTATCGGGATTTTTTCTGTTGGATAAACCACTATTCGTACCCTAGATTGTATTCAGAATTTTGCATAATAATAAAACCCTCAAGAGCTACTGCACCTATTTTCCCAGATTGGGTTTTCCAGGGACATTTGTCCGAAAAATATTATGTGTCCTTTGTCAAATGTGCTTAATTCTTCAGTACTTGATCTGTATGTATATGTAGGCTGCAGCGCGTTTACTTCAATTTTTCTGAATATTTATGAAGATAACTTGTTAATTTAAAAACACAAGTAGGAGAAGTAAACCAGATTTCTGTAGTAGGGTTTCTGTTTAGAGGATTTAGAAATTTTCACATGGTATCAGAGCGATTGCAGATCAGGGAGAGCTGAAGCAATCAGTGAAGAGGCAAAGTTTTTGCTACAGGTAGGCAACTGTGACAACACAGATCCAAAAAAAGGCAGCGCAACACTAGAGGGACAATGCAGAACCCAAAGGGGTGACGCAGAGCCAGTCTAGCCCATGCAGAGCTAACGCAGAGGCTCATGCAGGCCAAGGAGGGTGACGTTGTGCCAGTTTCCTTGGCTAGAAGTGTAGTCTAATTCATTGAAGTTGTTGGTGGGGCATTGTTTCTGCAGGTGCAAAATAGTATCTAGCAGGGTTGACAAAGTAGGGGAAATAGTTCCTCAACAGACTTTCTAGCCAAGAAGTCTGAGATCTGATCAACGGAGTGATTGGATAGAGTTGATTCGACAAAATTGGTGGAGGATTTCCGGGAGGGAAATCACTTTTCAAGGGGAGCGTATTCTCTAAAGGGTTTCTATCGCCAAGAAACCCAGATCTGAGTCTATAGCTGAGAGCAACAACAGAAGAAGGGAGAAGAGTATCCGTTTCGACATCGTTGAGCAGAGATGGCCTCTCATGGATTGAGGGATCAGGACAAGTTAGATGGGGCATCTAACATCGTCATCTGGAAGGCTAGAATCCTGTCAATCCTTGACGAATATTGCATCAAAGATCATGCCGAGAAGGTTGTATTTTTTCCTGTTGACGCTGATCCTTTGAAGAAGTATGAGGAAAATCAAGCTAGAGCCAAGCATTTGATTATGGATGGGGTAAAGGATCATGTGGTCCCACACATTGCCAAGAAGAATACGGCAAATGAGATGTGGATGACCTTGACCACATTGTATCAAGGTACTTCTGTCCAGAGGAAGATGCTTCTGGAGAATCAACTGCGATTATTTCAGATACATAAGGGAGAGGAAATCGACCCCTTCCTCTTTAGATTGAAGGCGATTCGAGATCAACTGGTTGCTATGGGGGCCATTCCTAATGATGGTCTTATGGTGAGGACTGCCCTGAATGCAGTGTCTGAAGAGTGAGAGACCTTTGTCCAAGGCATTTTGGGCAGAGCAACACTTCCAAATTGGGAGGACATGTGGGCAACTCTTCGTCAAGAAGATATCAAGATAATGTCCAAGATGGGCAGCAGTAGCGGAGGAGCTAAGATCAAGGAGGAGGAGGAAGATGCGGATCTCACATCTAAGGGACAACAGGGCCAACGAGGGAAGAAGAAGAGAGACATTTCTAAGGTCTGTTGCTTCAGATGTGATGAATTGGGATATTTCGCCTCTACCTGTCCTTAGAAGAAGAAGGGAAAGGAAGATTCAGATTCTAAGGCTACATCAGCGAAGGGTGATGATGGGAGTGATGACGATGTGGCTATGAGTTCTCATGTGCCTCGAGAGAAGAGGTGGGGCGACATAGATCTGTAGATTGATCTACGGATAGCGGTGGGGGGCAGGATCCTTGAGGTGCCCAAAATCTTGGATCACATATGAGCTACGGGAGCCCTTAATGATAGTAGCAAGATGACTGGAGTCAGTTGATGGAGAGGATTATGGAGACACATTGGCAGTGCTAGGACGCTGAAGACTGGAGCAGCGCAGAGCAGAGGCAACGACAACGTAGAAGCAACAATGCAGAGGTTGATGGGATTTCAGTAGCGTAGAGGCAATGCTTACGCAGTGCAGAGCAGCAACAATGTAGAGGCACCAGAGAGACAACACAAATTAGCAGTAGAGGGTGTTTCAGATCGAGATGCAGCCAGACTGACTTGTCTGTCAAGATTTTGGGTGATGTCCTTCAGTTGCTTACTTCTCAGCAACTAAGTTGCAGTGCAGTAGTTAGCAGTGGCAGTGCTATGGGCAACATGATGCAGCATTTGAGAGGGAGTTGCAGTACAGATGAGGCAGTGTTAGTGGCAGTGACATGGGCATCAGTACAGATAGCACTAGTGTAGTGGATGAGGGGCAACAGTCAAGTATCAACAACGTAGAGGACCGATGCCGTGGATCAGGGTGATGTTTCAGGTTGAAGTGTTGTTAGAGCACATTCCTCGCTAAGATGGAGTGTTGATTTTTGGGGTAGCATCGGATGTGTTCTAACTACGAAACTTTTTGGAGGGGCTAGGACATATGAGATCTCCAAGACCCAGAAATCGTTTGGAGATATTCCACCCGGAACTTAAGTTATTCCAATAATTAATTATTTTAATGGAGACCCTAAGTCTAACTTAGGGAAATTAAATAATTAAAGGGAATTAATTTAAACATGTGGGTGAGAATGTTCTAAGTGACGAGGATCAAGTCTTTTATAATCTTAGCTATCGATTAGAGTTTAGATCACGGTCGTTGATTCTTCAATGAGAAAATTATTAAAGGAAGGCTTGGGGTCAGTTGGAGAATACACATATAGCAGTAGCACTTGAGCTAAGTCGAAATTCTGGGGTGCAGTTTGCTAAGAATTTTAGGAGGGATTTCAGATCCGAGGCCGAGAATACAATTGCAGAGAGGCAAATCCGTACTAGAGAGGCAGCGTAGTTTAGGAGGGGTGATGCAGAGGTAGCGTAGGCCTAGCAGGGGTGACGCAGACCCAACCAGGCTCATGCAGAGCCAATGCCGAGGCTGACACAGTCACGAAGGGTGATGTAGGCCAAGAGGGGTTGACGCAGAGCTAGGAAGGGCAGCGCTGGGGTTTCAGTGGGCTAGAAAGGGATCATATTTAGCAGATCCAGAAGGGGTGATGCAACCACACTGAAGGGTGACGCAGTGACTGCGTAGGCACTTATGGGGTTCTTCATCCTTAGCTGAATCAACCATATTTTCTGTCTCCGGAGATAGAGGTACTTCTACCAGGATTTTCTCTATTGGGTAAACCACTACTGGTCCCTAGATTGTATTCAGAATTCTGCATAAGAATAAAACCCTCAAGAGCTGCTGCACCAGTTTTCCTACATTGGGTTTTTCCGGGGACATTTGTCCAAAAAATATTGTGTGTCCTTTGTCGAATGTGCTTAATTCTTCAGTACTTGATCTGTATGTATGTGTAGGCTGCAGTGTGTTTACTTCAATGTTTTCTGAATATTTATGAAAATAACTTGTTAATTTAAAAACACAAGTAGGAGAAGTAAACTAGATTTTTGCAGTAGGGTTTTAGTTTAGAGGATTCAGAAATTTTCACATTGAATAGATTAGGATATCTAAAAGGAAGAGCAATGGCTAGTTTCAACCTTGATAACAACTTAATGATGTGGTTTTGTCCCCAATGTAGTGGCAATTGGAGGTGGGTCCCAAAATAGGTCAACAAACTCATTAATTGATTATTGCATCGAGCTTTTTGTCTTTTTTTTTTTATGCCTCACCTTGAAATGCAATATCTTCATGGAATTACATCGAAAAATTAAACAAAAGTCATTTTGAGTAAGATATTTGGCTATTGTATATTGAGATCAATCGATATGCACTTAGTTGTATCCCTCTAATTGTGATCAGTTGTTGTCCTTTTCCAAATTTCATGTACAACTCATTAATTTCCATCTATAATTCACCAATAACATCAACTTGGGCTCTATGAAGTTATGAGTGCTACTCAATGTTATCAGAAGTAGACTAGTCATCGAAGTGGTAGACCCCCCAAATCAAAAACTAGTCAAAACTGGACCATAACTGGTAAAAAAACTGGAACAAAAAATCAATCAACCAAAAACACATAAAATATTTAAATTTTAAAGAAAAACATATATATTCATGTGCGTCCATATGAATCCAAGATTCCAAACTATTTATACACAAATAAGTGAAAGCTCTCATTTATGTAGTATGTAAGGGTGCACATAACCAAAATAACATTGAGTGCAATCCATCTCTGAACCAAAAATACATCAACAAATAGGCCCTAGGTGGCCTCTAGCATAAAAAAAAAATCATGCCACAACAAATACCTACATATCATCAAATTGTTTTTCTATATTGGGATATTCACCATCAATATCACCCTCTAAGAATTAAAATAAGATAGAAAAAGCTTAGCATGTCAAGTCAAGATTTTGTTTGAGTGATGAGTACATTTTTAGTAGGATCATGATACAGGAGTTCAATAACCAATGCCACTAACATCAAGGTACATAGAGGGGTTGGAGATCTTGATTAAATGCTAGTTCTATACCCTCGTATATGACTAAATCCAATGGAAACATTACAATCCCCCCAATCCTAAAATCTTAAAAAATAGTTAATACTGTTGGATTTTGAGTGGGATTTAAAATTCTACTTCCTCCATATGAAATCCAATCAGTTCATAACTACTCTCAAACATCCTAACTCAATTAATGGTAATGTTACAAATTTAAGTAAAAGTGACATTCTCATTTTCATCCTTTTACATCAAGAATTTAACATTACCATTAATTGCATAGAATTAGTAGGGGAATATGGTCAAATAGTAGGCTTCCCCACTCATAAATCATTGCTTTTAAAAAAAAAATTGCATTCAAAGGGTCCTTCATGGCATTGTACGAAACTAGCTGGTTCGGTACCAAATTAGTCGGTTTAGTGAAAAAAGACCAGTTTGTGAAAATTTCTGAATCCTCTAAACAGAAATCCTACTGTAGTGAATCTGATTTACTTCTCCTATTTGTTTATTTAACTTAACAAGTTATTTTTTGAATTATTTATGAAAACATTGAAGTAAATACACTGCAGCCCACACAAATATACAGATCAAGTACTGAAGAATAAGCAATCATGCAAACAAAGGACACACAAATTTTTCGGAAAAATGTCCCCAAAAAAACCCAATGCTGGAAAATCGGTGCAGCAGCTCTTAAGGGTTTTATTATTAAGAAGATTTCTGAATGCAAACTAGGTTGCCAATATGGCTCACCCAACAGAGAAAATCCTCGGCAAAAATACCTCTATCCGGAGACAGATATTATGGTTGATCCAGCAACTGGATGAAGAAACCCCACGGGTGACTGCGCAGTCTCCAAGTACTGCTGAGCGATGGCTACAGCAAGCTAGACTGCATCACCTTCTCCAGGAGCTGCGTCACCCTCTCCGTGAGCCTTCCCGGCTCAGAAATCAAAACGCTGGATGGCTGCCTGATCGGCCCCACGAAAACCCCAGCACAGCTCTTTGAGTGACTGCGTCACCCTTTTTGGCAATGCATCCCTCTGCTTGAGCCCTGCTAGCTCTGCGTCACCCCTTCTGGGCCTGCGCTGTCTCTCTGGTGATGATCTACCTCTCTGCTATTGTATTCTCGGCCTTGGATGAAATTCCCGCTGCCGAACTGCCCCTCGTTGTACTGCAAGCTCACTCCGAAATTCTCATCAAACCACTCCTCAGAATTTCGACTTAGCTCAAGTGCTGCTACTCTGTGTGTGTGTTCTCCAACTGACCCCAAGCCTTCCTTTAATACTTTTGCAGTTAATGAATAAACGGACGTGATTTAATCTCTAATCGACAACCAAGATTAGAAAATACTTGATCCTTGTCACTTAGAACATTCTCACCCACATGTTTAAATTAATTCACTTTAATTATTTAATTTCCCTAAATTTAGACTTAGGGTCCCCATTAAAATAATCAATTATTTGAATAACTTAAACTCCAGGTGGAATTTCTCCAAACAATTTTTGGGTCTTGGAGATCTCATGTTTCCTAGCCGCTCCACAAATTTTCGGAGCTATAGCACATCCAATGCTACCCAAAAATCAACACTCCCTCTTAGCAAGGAATGTGCTCTAGCAACACTTCAACCTGAAGCATCGCCCTGGTCCATGACATCGGTCCTCTACGCTGCTGATGCTTGGCTGTTGCCCCTCATCTACTATGTTGTTGCTTTCTCTATCATTGCCCATGTCACTGCCACTGACACTGCCTCATTTGTACTGGAGCTCCCTCTCAAAATGCTGCATTATGCTATCCATAGTACTGCCACTGCTAACTGCTGCACTGTAACTCAGTTGTTGAGAAATAACCAATTGAAACATCCCAAATACTTGACATACAAGTCAGTTAGATTGCACCTCGATACTGAAGCACACTTTGCTGATAATCTGTGCTGACCCTCTAGAACTTTGCGTTGTTGTTGCTCTACACTGCATAAGCACTGCCTTTGCGCTTTTGAAATCCATCAACCTCTGCGTTGTTGCTACGCTGTTGCTGCCTCTGCTCTGTGCTGCTCAAGACTTCAACGTCCTAGCTCTACTAATGCTGCTCCATCATCCTCCGCATAAACTGACTCCATTCATCCTGCTACTGTCATTAAGGGCTCTTGTAGCTCGTATGTGATCCAAGAGTTTGGGACACAACAAGGATCCTACCTCTCTCACTGCAGTTCGAAAGAACTATAGATCAATGTCGCCCCACCTCTTCTCCCGAGGCACATGAGCACTCATGGCCACATCGTCATTAGCTACAGAAACGTTTGAATTGGACTTGTCTTCACCCTTCTTCTTCTGACCGCATTGTGTGGCAAATGTCCTAATTCACCACACCTGAAGCACCTGACCTTTGAAAGGTCTTTCTTCTTCTTCCTCTGCTACCCATGTTTTCCCTTAGATGCGAGAGCTGCATCTTCCTCCTCCTCCTTCTTGATCTTGATCCCTCCCCTGCTCATGCCCGCCTTGGTAATCCTCCTGATATCTTCTTGTTGAAGAGTTGCCCACATCTTTTCCCAACTTGGAAGCACTGCTCTGCCCAAAATGCCTTGGACAAATTTCTCCCATTCATCGGAAACTGCATTCACAGCAGTCCTTACCATAAGACCTTCATCAGGTGTGCCTCCCACGGCAACCTTCTGATCATCGATCACCTTCAATATAATGAGGAAGGGGTCGCTCTCTTCTCCCTTCAGCATCTGGAATAATCGAAGATGATTCTCAAGAAGCATCCTCCTCTGAATAGAAGTCCCCTGATACAATGTGGTCAAAGAAGTCCACATCTCATGTACTGTTTCCTTCTCAGCAATGTGTGGGACCACATGATCCTTGACTCCATCCATGATCAAGCGCTTCTCCTTCGCTTCAGCTTCCTCATACATCTTCAGCGGATCATCCAGTACTGATTTCCAGATGACAAAGATGGATGCTCCATCCAACCTGTCTTGATCCCTCAGTCCATGTGTGGCCATATTTGCTCAACTGAAAGATGTCAAACTGGTTCACTTCTCCCTCTTTTGTTGCTGCCCCAGCAAAACTCGAATTTGAGTTTCTTGGCGCTAGAAACTCTTGAAGGAGCCTGCTCCCTTTGAAAAAGGATTTCCCTAGGAAGGGGTCGCTCTCTTCTCCCTTTAGCATCTAGAATAATCGAAGATGATTCTCAAGAAGCATCCTCCTCTGAATAGAAGTCCCCTGATACAATGTGGTCAAAGAAGTCGACATCTCATGTAACATTTCCTTCTCAGCAATGTGTGGGACCACATGATCCTTGACTCCATCCATGATCAAGCGCTTATCCTTCGCTTCAGCTTCCTCATACTTCTTCAGCAGATCATCTAGTACTGATAGGATTCTAGCCTTCCAGATGACAAAGGTGAATGCTCCATACAACCTGTCTTGATCCCTCAGTCCATGTGTGGCCATATTTGCTTAACTGAAAGATGTTGAACTGGTTCACTTCTCCCTCTTTTGTTGCTACCCCAGCAAAACTCGAATTTGAGTTTCTTGGTGCTAGAAACTCTTGAAGGAGCCTGCTCCCTCTGAAAAAGGATTTCCCTAGGAAGGGGTTGCTCTCTTCTCCCTTCAGCATCTAGAATAATCGAAGATGATTCTCAAGAAGCATCCTCCTCTAAATAGAAGTCCCCTGATACAATGTGGTCAAAGAAGTCCACATCTCATGTACCGTTTCCTTCTCAGCAATGTGTGGGACCACATGATCCTTGACTCCATCCATGATCAAGCGCTTATCCTTCGCTTCAGCTTCCTCATACTTCTTCAGCGGATCATCCAGTACTGATAGGATTCTAGCCTTCCAGATGACAAAGATGGATGCTCCATCCAACCTGTCTTGATCCCTCAGTCCATGTGTGGCCATATTTGCTCAATTGAAAGATGTCGAACTGGTTCACTTCTCCCTCTTTTGTTGCTGCCCCAGCAAAACTCGAATTTGAGTTTCTTGGCGCTAGAAACTCTTGAAGGTGCTTGCTCCCTCTAAAAAAGGATTTCCCTCACATAAATCCTCCGCCAACTGATGTCGAATCAGTCCTCTCCGATCACTCTTTGTTGTTGATCAGCACTGGATCTAGACTTCTTGGCAAGAAGTCTACTAAGGAACTGCTTCCCTCTACTTTGCCACACCCCACTAGACACTATTCTGCACCAACAGAAACAATGCCCCACCAACAACTCCTGAAGAAAAACTGAACTGCTCTTCCAGCCCCAACAACCAGAAAGACGGAGGCTCAAAATTTTAGTGTTGGCCCAGTAAGCACTGCGCTGCCTCTGCGCAACTATAGTGTCATCCTAGCTGGCTGACGCAGGCTCTATGTGAGTCCCTCTGGTGACTGCGTCCCCCTTCCCTGCCTCTTTCTGGATTTGTGTTGTCACTTGGGACAGTTGCCTTCTTGTAGCAAATATTTTTCTCTTCGTCTCTTCGCTAAAGGCTTCAGCCCTACCTGATCTACAATTGTTCTGATACCATGTGAAAATTTCTAAATCCTCTAAACAAAAATCCTACTGCAGTAAATCTAATTTACTTCTCCTACTTTTTTATTTAACTTAACAAGTTATTTTATGAATTATTCATGAAAACATCGAAGTAAATACACTGCAGCCTACACAAATATACAGATCAAGTACTAAAGAATAAGCAATCATGCAGACAAAGGACACACAAATTTTTCGGACAAATGTCCCCGGAAAAAACCCAATGAGGGAAAACCGGTGCAGCTGCTCTTGAGGGTTTTATTATTAAGCAGATTTCTGAATACAAACTAGGGTGCCAATATGGCTCACCCAATAGAGAAAATCCTCGGTAGAAGTACCTTTATCCAGAGACAAATATTATGGTTGATCCAACAACTGGATGAAGAAACCCCATAGGTGATTGCGCAATCTCCAAGTGCTGTTGAGCGATGGGTACAACAAGTTGTACTGCATCACCTTCTCCAGGATCTGTGTCAACCTCTCCGTGAGCCTTCCCGGCTCAAAAATCAAAACGTTGGATGGTTGCCCGATCTGCCCCACAGAAATCCGGCGCAGCTCTCTGAGTGATTGTGTCACCCTTTCTGGCTCTGCTTCCTTCTGCGTGAGCCCTGCTAGCTCCGCATCACCCCTCCTAGGCCTGCGCTGCCTCTCTGGTGCTGATTTGCATCTTTGCTATTGCATTCTCGGCCTTGGATGAAAATCCTGATGAACCCTCAGCTAAACTGAGAGGGGGGGTGAATCAGTTTAGTACATTCATGGACATTAAAACTCTTTTCTTTACACCCATTAACTACTTCATTTTATAAGCAGCATAATACATAATGAATCAACAAACTGAATGTGTGGACAACAAGTAAAGCAGATTAAAACATCACATGAAAACATACTCATCAAGCCCATAGACAACAGATATAAGTGGAAACCCATAAGGGAGAAAACCAAATCTTATTATTGTTTTGATGAAAAGGCAAGCTCCAACTCCCTCTCACAACTGATTTTTTGTAGGCTCTAGCCTATATGAGGCTACTACCTCATATTCCACAAGATACAAATTGCAAGGAAGCTCCAACGCCCAAATATTTTCTGCAGGCTACAACCTACAGGAGGATCCTACCTTACCCAACTCCAACTGGAAATTTATCAAGCTACAACTTGAAAGGAGACTACAATCCCCTCACTCAACATGAAAATCATATGTTGATTTACCTGGATATCAACTCTTTTATCCTCCTTCTTCACTGTTGCCTTTTCTACCTTCATTTCTACTTCATATCAGTTCCTAATGTGCACAACATCTCTATCAACTCTCTCTGATTCTTTTGCTCTCTCCCCTCTAATTCTGCAGCTCTCTTCCATTATGCAGCTCTCTGACACTCTTCAACTCTCTTCCATTCTAATTCTTTGTAAACTATCTATGCGCACTAATACTACATGTTTTATACAGATAACTACATGATTTTTTGCATTCTACAAGGAATTCGAAGTGAACAGGCCTGACCCTATGCTTTCCACCCATTCGACTCCTTACACTTCAGTTCAGGTTATTACATCAGAAATAATCATTACAACACTCATTTTAGTTTTCCCTATGCCTATGGAAACTTGCCTTTGCATCACATACAATAAAAGATAATTAATACATTTACATCTACAGTTACAACAAATATATTTCACTCAACCCTTTCAGCTCTTGGCTCGATGTGCATTTTTCCTTTCTGCTGCTGTCACTGTCTTCTCTATTTCTGCTGTCATATTATAACAGTTCTGCACAAACACCTTTTTCCAGACTCGACCTAGATGGCACGTTTCCAACAGTGCCACCATGCTCCTTTTGCCTGACTCTGCTTATCTGCCTTCCTTCTCTTGCCTGTAGCATTCAACCTTCTCCTTGTCTCAACACCTAACTCTGCCTCGGAGGTTTTGCTGAGCCCGACTCGACCCATGGTGTCTATCTCCTCATTACCGCGATGTTCAACTTTCTCTGCCTTTTTCTCTATGTCGAGTCACTTACTCGAGTCTCCTCCGCGTTCAATCTTTTTCTATTATCAAGGCGTAACCACTCTTACATCCGTGCACGTAGTGTCGGGTCTTATTCTTCACCCGAGTCTACTCCGCGTTTAGACTTTCCTTTGTAACTGCCGTAAGACTGGACTTTAAAATATATTCCATTACCTTTGAAGATTGTATCGCGTCCGCTTTTCTACACACATTTCGACATTCCAACATTCTATGTTATAAACCTCCTCTGTTCTCCGATGCGATTTAACAAAGGAATACCACATACACCCGGACTTGAAATCTATTAAATAATAGCTCTGAGCTGCATCGCATCTGGTCCCCTTATTGCATTTCGACATTCGTTGGTACTTCTACGTTATATTCACCTGTTCCACCTCCAATGTGATTTCTTAACAAAAGGCCTTACATCCGGATTTGAAATGCTTTGGTCTTTAGCTTTGAAACTCCATTGCATCTGGCTCCTTTTATCGCACTTCGGCAAGTTGACCTTTCACCGTGGTTCATGGGTGCTATCCCTTCTGAGCTTGCGACGTGCGATATGCGATTGGGTCCCACAGTCGGACTTTAAATCCTTTAGATTTTAGCTTTGAAGCTTATCACATCTGGGCTCTCGTCGCTCTACGCATTTCATCATTTTGACGTGGTACATAAGCACTATCCCTTCTGAGCTTTGCGACTTGCGATATGCGATAAAAGGTTCGGGTCCCATCGGGGGTGCCATGTCATCTTTCCACATCATCAAACTTTTATTGCGATATGTGGGGTCGGGGCCACGTCATCTGCCATGTCAGCTGCCACGTCACTTGCCATGTCAGCAACCACGTCATCATGCCACGACATCATATCGCACTTTGCATTTTCTGTGACTTCTGTGTTTGTGCGATATTCCTCCTACTCCGTTTGTGATATGCGATCCGCCAACACTATTATGAATGTGTATGTGCACGACTCAACCCGCTCGTTCACTCCTTCACGCCTTTGCTTCTTTAGTTGCGCCCGTTCATTTCTTCTTTGCTGCACGTAGAATACCCGACTCGTTCACGATCTTCTGAATGCAGAACCACTGTTCTGCACGTGTTTTACAACCAACCCGACTTGGCCCGCTCGTTCATTGCTTTTCTTTGTTGCATGCATTCTGTACACATACACCCGACTTGACCTTTGCTGCACACTTTTCCTTTGATTACTGTTCTGAGTGTGAATAGCCTGACTTGACCCTGCACTGCACAATTTTCTTCTTTGATGCATGACGGTGTCTTTTGCCTCTTTTGCTACTCCTTGCTTCTTTGCTGCTCCTTTGCCTTAAGTAATAATTATAAAGCTGCTCCATGCCTCTTTGCTGATCCTCTTTGCTCCTTTGCCTTAGAAAATGATTCTAATGTTGCTCCTTTCCTCTTTGCTGCTCCTCTCTACTCCTTTGCCTTAATGATAATTTTGGTGTTGATCCATGCCTCTTTTTTGATCTTCTGCCTTGCTCCTTTGCCTCTAATGTTTCTCCTTTGGCACTTTGCTGCTCCTCTTCCTCTTTTCTTCTCCTCCACTGTACTTTTGCCTTCTTTGCCTTATAGCTCCTTTATACTCCCGCTGATCTTAATCTGCTCCTTTGTTCTTAATGATAATTCTGGTGCTGCTCATTTCTGCTTCTTTGCCACCAATGACAATATTTCCAACAATCTCCCCCTTTGCCAATGATGGTAACACTTCCTTCAACACTTCCTACCCCTTTCATTCTGAGAAGTGTCTATCTTCCTCTGCTTGCTTTTCCTCCCCCTTTGACATCAATGGCAAAGGGTTACACCTTTTTCCAGTGTATTTTCCATCATTTCATTACTAGATTTCTGCATAAGCATTCTTCATTTTGTCCACATACCTAGCTGGGACTAATGCTCCATTTGATGTGTAAGTAACGTTGGGAGAATACTTTGGGATGTGAAAATTCTACTGCAGTATCTTGGTTTATTTCTCCTACTTGATTTAGATTAATACAAGTTATTTTCAGAAATTAGATTCAGAAAATACCGAAATAGGCACAACTACAGCCTACACATGCAGATCATTTACTGAATAATACGCTCATGCAACAAAGTGACACATGGATTTTTGGACATAAGTCCCCAGAAAAACCCAAAGCGGGAAAACCGGTGCAGCAGATATGAGGGTTTATTATTAAGTAGTTCTGAGTACAGTAAATCTGGGTTCCAGATCTGGAAAACACGACATAGTATAAAAGAAATCAAATCTGCAACCAACCTGAAGTTCTAGTGCCAAATATCTGACTGATCCACACCCTCAAATGGGATTTACAAGACTCGACCCGGATATGGTCCTAAAAACCCTCAGCGCTGCCCCTGAAGCCCCAACGTCAGCCTTGCTAGCCTCAGAATGCCACTGCGCTGCCCAAAGAGGGATTGTGTAACCCCTGGAAGGGTGACGGAGGCCTTACGCTGGCCTGGAAGCCCTCTGCGTAATTTTTGAAGCTCCCTGAAGCCTATGCGCTGTCCTGTGTAGCGACTGCGCAGCGCCTGCGTAGCTGTTGCTCTACTTCTCTGCGTTGTCCTTGTTGCTACTCCTCTGCCTCTTACTGTCTCTTGGCTCTTGGGATCAAATCATCCCCTTAGCCAATACTACCCCTCGCTGTAGGAAATTCCTCTGGAAATTCTTAGAAAACCCGCCCTAGAATTCCAGATCTATCCCTCAGCTATGCAACTGTGTGTGTGTCTCCAACTGGCCTCAAGCCTTTCTCTTATACTTTTTCGTTGAACCCTTCAACGGTCGAGATTAAATCATCCATCAACGGTTGACATTAAAACACTGCTTGATCCATGTGACTTAAGTCAATTTCAACAAATTTGTTAATTAATTCACTTTAATTGTTTTATTTTCTTAAGTTAGACTCAGGAAATCCATTAAAAATAATTAATTATTTGAATAACTTGAACACCAACTGAAATTTCTCAAATCCCTTTCTGGGTTTTGGAGATCAAGTGTGTTCTAACCCCTCCACAAAATTTCAGGGCTAGAGCACACCCGATGCTACACCAACTTATACAAAATCTCAACATGGGAGTCATTGCATTTGCATGTATAGTGCTGAAATGTGCTAGACTGCTGAACTTTTTGGCTAAAATCAGGAGAATTTCTTCATCAGTAGTTATCTTTAGCAACATTTGAGGTTCCTCTTTACTTATATGTTCATGGCTGATGGCTGCTCTCCCCTTGGAATGGTGTTTCTTGTCTGATACTGGCTGGGCGACTGAACTGTTTCCGTTCCTGATATTGTAGCCTTTGCTGGTGCATTTTTTCATTTTTTTTTTTGTTTTTGTTTTTATCATATTAGAGGGTATCATCTGTAGAAACTATCCCTAGTTTGTCTCCTAGATATTCAAATGGTTCTCTAGCAAGAGGTTTTGTAAATATGTCTGTTGTCTATTCCTTTGTTGGGACGTATTCCATCTTTACTATTTTCTCTGCTACTTGTTCTCTGATGAAGTGGTACTTTATTGGGATGTGGTTGGTTTTCGAATGAAGCACAGGATTTTTTGATATGCTTATTGCACTTGTATTGTCACATTTGATAGAAATAGCTTCAGTGATGCTTGCCTTCATGTCTTGAAGAGTTTGTTTCATCCACATCACTTGTGTGCAACAAGCTACTGCTGCTATGTATTCCGCTTCTGCTGAAGATACAGAGAAAGATGTTTGCTTCTTGCTTAACCATGCCACCAAACTTTCTCCTAAATAGAATGCACCTCCACTTGTGATTTTCTTGTCATCCACACAGCTGGCCCAATCTGCATCTGTATATGATGTCAATGTGAAATCTTTGCCTTTTGGATACCATATGCCATAATGTGTAGTTCCTTGCAGGTATCTAAATATCCTCTTGATTGCTAGCAATTGATTTTGTTTTGGTGCTGCTTGATATCTTGCCACAAGTCCTACTACCAACATAATGTCTGATCTAGAGGCTGTTAGGTATAGCAGACTTCCTATCATAGATATGTAAAGTCTTTGATCTACATCTGCAGATCCATCATCAGCACATAACTTGCATCCAGTGATCATGGGAGTTGACACAAGTTTGCAGTCTTCCATTTGGAATCTTTTTAACGTGTCTCTTAAGTATTTTTCTTGTGAAATGAATATGCCTTTGTTCTTCTGTAGAATTTGAAGTCCTAGGTAGAAGGTAAGCTCTCCAATCATATACATCTCAAATTCTAACTTCATCTCTTCTGCAAATCCTTTTACTAACTCATCCTTGTTGCTGCCAAACATTATGTCATCTACATATACCACTACAATTAAAAGTTCATTTTCATCAACCTTTATATACAAATTGTTGTCTACTTCTCCCTTCTTGAATCCTTGTTTTTGAAAGTACTTGTCCAACCTAGAATACCATGCACATGGTGCTTGTTTGAGACCATATAGGGCTTTCTTTAATCTGAAAACATAGTTGTGCTTATCTGCTAAGGAAAAACCTTCAGGTTGTTCAATATAGACTTCTTCCTCTAGATCTCCATTTAAGAATGAAGACTTCACATCCATTTGATATACCTTGAAATCATGATAGCATGCAAAAGCCAGAAACATTCTAATTGGTTCCATTCTTGCTACAAGGGCAAAAGTTTCATCATAGTCAAGTCCTTCGATTTGAGAGTATCCCTTACATACAATTCTGGCTTTATTTCTAATTACTTGACCTTGTTCATTCATCTTATTCTTGAATATCCACTTTGTGCCAATGACATTTTTCCTAACAAGTCTTGGTATTAACTCCCAGGTCTTGTTCTTCTAAATATGGTCTAATTCTTCGTTCATAGCATTTATCCAATTTTTGTCTTTGTCGGCTTCATCGAAATTCTTCGGTTCTATCTGTGATATCATGACTAGATACACTTCCTCGGTCTATTCAGCTAGTTGTCTTCTTGTTTGGACTCCTGCACTCTTGTCTCCAATGATTTGATCTTCTGGATGGTTCTTTTGAGTGTGTCTCGAGGGTCCTTTTGAGTTTATTTCTGTATCTTCTGTTGTCTCATTCTGTTCTTTAATTTCTTGATTCTCATCATGATGATGATCTGGAGGATTGACACAGTTTGCACTTATGGTTTTGTCTGGTAGTTCTTCATCGAATCTCACATCAATGCTTTCCACAATTTTATGTAGTCTTTTATTGTAGCACCTGTGACCCTTACTCTTTGATGCATATCCCAAAAATATTCCTTCATCGGCTCTTGCATCATACTTCCCCAATTTTTCATCATTATTCTTTATGAAACATTTGTTGCCAAAGACTCTAAAGTGCTTAATTGATGCCGGTTTCCCATGCCACAGTTCATATGGATTCTTGTCACAATTTGGTCTGAGATGAGCTTTGTTGAGGATATGAATAGCTGTGTGTACTGCTTTTGCCCAGTAGGTTTGGGGAATGTTTCTTTCTTGCATCTTGGCTCTAGCAATCTGCTGTACAAGCCTGTTTTTCCTCTCTACCACTTCATTCTGTTGAGGTGTATCTGCAATAGTAAATTGTTGCTTTATCCCACATTCATTGCACAGGTCCGCAAACTCATCACCTGTGAATTCACCTCCTCTGTCTGATCTGACGCATTTTAGTTTACATCCAGTTTGATTTTCTACCAGTGCCTTGAATATCTTAAATTTCTCAAATGCTTCAGATTTGTATTTGAGAAATTCCACCCATGTTAATCTGGAAAAATCATCAATTATCAACATGAAATATGATTCTCCACCTGGTGCATTTGTTCTCGAAGGTCCGCATAGGTCCATGTGTACAAGTTGGAGAGGTTTACTAGTAGACAGTTGGTCTTTGGCTTTGAATGATGTGCGAGTTTGTTTGCCCAATTGGAAGGACTTACATATGGTATTTGGTGGCTTATTTATTGCAGGCAAATCTTTGACAGCTTTCTTTTTGCTCAGTTTAATGATGTGGTCAAAATTGAGATGTCCCAATCTTCTATTCCATAGCCAACATTCATCAAGTTTGCTGATGTAGAACCCTTCACTCTCATCTTTCATGATATATACATTACTCTCTGTTCGAACCCCCTTAACCAAAGTTTTTCCTGTAGTGATTGACCTGACTTCACAATCTTGAGATCTGAAGAGGACCTCACAAAATTTGTCGCACATTTGACTTACACTTAGTAGATTGTGTTTTAGACCATCTACAAAAAATACATCTTGAGCCTTTCCTCTTCCATTATTCAGAATGGCTGTTCCTTTTCCTTTAATTCTCCCTGCTTTATCATTATAGAATGTGACATTACTAGATTTCTTTTCATCCAAGGTTACAAGCTTGCTTATGTCTTCGGTCATATGTCTAGAGGAACGACTATCCACATACCATTGACTATTTTTATCTTGAGCATATAGAACTAGATCACACTTATTAATCTTCTTTCTCCATTGCATGCATCCGTTTGTTCTATAGTTATTCTAAGATGAAGGTTTATTGTCCCTAAGATGACATTCATATGACTTGTGTCCAATCTTGTGACAACTAAAACATCCAATAGAGTTATGGAGAGGAGTATATGCATGTGTGAATCCATTGTTATCCTTAATTCTTTTTGAAATCCCAAAATCAAATATTTTTACACAAGATCTACAGTTCATGGCTTTATCTCCAAATTTCTTACAGCAGTAGAAGTACCTGTAGAAGAAATATCTGTATCTGGTAGAGGGTGATGTTTGGGGATATAACCATCTAGATATTTGAAAATTCTGTCTTCTGAAGCAATAGGATCTATGCTCATTTGTTGTTTGATTGTTTACTCCTTTTGACTCCTAGTTTTTCTCAGTATTGTTTCTTTGCAGTTGTTCATCTGATGTTGAAGTGTTGCCCAGATTTTTGTTCTCATCTTGATGAGAATTATCATTGTCTCCTATGACAACTTTTACAAAAGTGATATATTTCTTATCCTCTGCCTTCAACTTGCTGGATTATCCTTCATATCCTATCCCAGCCTTTACAAGAGGAGATCTTTGTGCATTTAATATCCTGTCTGATAGTTCATCACCTTTTAACTGTTGAATGTTCATTGTTAAATCAGTTTGAGCCTTTTCCAATTTCTTCCTCAGACTCACCACCTCTTCTTCCAATCTTCCACATTCCTGACTTTTCTCTCTTATTTGCTGCAACAGAATGTCTTCTACTTTCCTTGCTTCTTCTAGTTCAATTTTCAACTTAATAAAATCTTCAGAGTTTGGTTCTTCCTTTACATATTTCAGAAGGATTGCCTTTTGTTTTCTAGTCTTGAGCTTGAGTCTGTCTATTTCCTCTAGGGCACTCACCAACTCCCCCTCAAGATCTACCTCACCTTCTTCTTCAAATACCAGGAAGTCTTCCTCCAACTCTCCCTTGGCCATCAAAATGAATTTTGATGTTCCTTCTTCATTGGGGATTCATTTGAGCTCTCAAATGCACTGCTATGTTGTTGAGCATAGAATGTTCTTCTATTAAATCTATTCCCTTTCTGCCTATTGCTGAAATTGCTTTTCTCTTTCCCTTTTGACTGATTCTCTATCTTCTTATGAGGACATTTTGAAGCATAGTGCCCCACTCTTCCATAATTAAAGCACTTAAATGGAAGTTTACCTTTGTACTTACCTATGTCTCTATCCAATCTTCTAACAAATTTGGCTTCTTCTTCATCAGAGCATAAGCATGTACCTTCCTTCTCTTCTATGCACTTGTCTGCTTTAAAGGCAGCCTCCCTCATGTTTGACTTCCCTTTAGGAAGTCTCATCTCAAATGTTGTTAGGTTGCTAAGTAATTGGTTCCCGGTCAAGGTTTCCCAGTTTGTTGTTTCTTCTATGGCAGAAACCTTAGGATTAAACTTGGGTGGTAGTGATCTCAATAATTTTTGTACTACAACACTTTCTTTAATTTCTTCTCCTAGGCCTATCATGATATTCACAACTTTTGCAACTCTTAAGAAGAATGAAGCTATATCTTCATCTTCTTTCATTTTTAAGTTTTCAATCTGAGATCTATGTGCTTGTAGTTTGGCCATCTTCACCTTTGTATCTCCCTCATGAATATTTTCTAATGTATGCCAGATTTCTTTGGTAGTCTTACTGTGCATTACTTTGATAAATTCTGACTCACTTAAACCAATCAAGAGTGCATTCATTTCTTTTGCATTAGCTATGAAATTTTGTTTGGCTTCTTCCTCAGTGTCTGTATCCTTTGGTGCATATTTTTCTTCCACAGCAACCCAGACTCCTACTCCAAGAGACATTAAGTATGTCCTCATTCTTATTTTCCAGAAAGCATAGTTTGTGCCAGTAAACAAAGGAGATTAATTTGTAGCGCTTCCTTCTAGGCTAGCCATTTTGGGGACTAAGGATCTCCTTCCAGTGGTTAAACTGGTACAGAAGGAATTGGCTCTGATACCAATTGATGAACCTTTAGCTAAACTAAGAGGGGGGTGAATCAATTTAGTACATTCATGGACATTAAAACTATTTTCTTTACACCCATTAACTACATTTTATAAGCATCATAATACATAATGAATCAACAAAGTGAATGTGCGGACAACAAGTAATTAAGCATATTAAAACATCACATCAACACATACTCATCAAGCCCATAGACAACAAATATAAGTGGAAACCCATAAGGGAGAAAACCACATCTTATTATTGTTGTGATGCAAAGGCAAGCTCCAACTCCCTCTCACAACTGATTTTCTGTAGGCTCCAACCTACAGGAGGCTACTACCTTAAATTTTGCAAGCTACAATTTGCAAGGAAGCTCCAACTCCCAAATATTTTCTGCAGGCTACAACCTACAGGAGGCTCCTACCTCGCTCAACTCGAACTAAAAATTTATCAAGCTACAACTTGAAAGGAGACTACAATCCTCTCACTCAACATGAAAATCATATGCTAATTTACTTGGATATCAGCTCTGTTATCCTCCTTCTTCACTACTGCCTTTTCTGCCTTCATTTCTGCTTCATATCAGCTCTTGATGTGCACAACATCTTTATCAACTCTTTCTAATTCTTCTGCTCTCTCCCTCCTAATTTTGCAACTCTCTTACATTCTTCAGCTCTCTTCCATTCTACAGCTCTCTGACACTCTTCAGCTCTCTTCCATTCTGCTACTATCTAACCTATCTATGCACACTGATATTACATGTTTTATACCGATAACTACATGATTGTTTGCATTCTACAGGGAATTTGAAGTGAACAGGCCTGACCCTATGCCTTCCACCCATTTGATTCCTTACACTTCAGTTCAGGTTATTACATCAGAAATAATCATTAAAACACTCATTGGAGCTTTTCCTATGCCTACGGAGACTTGCCTTTGCATCACATACAATAAAAAATAATTAATTCATTTACATTTACAGTTACAACAAATATATTTCACTCAACCCTTTTAGCTCTTGGCTTGCTGTGCATTTGTCCTTTCTGTTGCTGTCACTGTCTTTTCTGTTTCTGTTGTTATATTATAATAGTTCTGCATAAATGCCTTTTGCTCGACTCGACCCAGCTTGCACATTCCAACAGTGCCACCATATGCTCCTTTTGCCCGACTCTACCTATCTTCCTTCCTTCTCTTGCCCATAGCGTTTAGCCTTCTCCTTGTCTCAACACTCGACTTTGCCCCAGAGGTTTTAATGAGCCCGACTCGACCCATGGTGCCTATCTCCTCATTACCGTGACATTCAACTTTCTCTGCCTTTTGCTTTGTGTCGGGTCACTTACCCGAGTCTCCTTCGCGTTTAGTCTTTTCTATTATCAAAGCGTAACTGCTCTTACACCCGTGCACATAGTGTCGAGCCTTATTCTTCACCCGAGTCTACTCCGCATTCAGACTTTCCTTTGTAATTTCCGTAAGACTGGACTTTAAAATATATTTCATTACCTTTGAAGACTGTATCGGGTCCTCTTTTCTATTGCATTTCGGCATTCTAACGTTCTATGTTATAAATCGCCTCTGTTCTCCGATGCGATTTAACAAAGGAAAACCACATACACCCGGACTTGAAATCTATTAAATAATAGCTCTGAGCTGCATCGCATCCAGTCCCTTTATTACATTTCAGCATTCCTTGAACTTCTACGTTATATTTACCTGTTCCACCTCTGATGCGATTTCTTAACAAAAGGCCTTACATCTGGATTTGAAATGCTTTGGTCTTTAGCTTTGAAACTCCATCGCGTACAACTCCTTTTATCACACTTCGGCAAGTCAGCCTTTCACTGTGGTTCATGGGTGTTATCCCTTCTGAGCTTGCGATTTGCGATATGCGATTGGGTCCCACAGCCGGACTTTAAATCCTTTAGATTTTAGCTTTGAAGCTTATCGCATCCGTGCTCTCGTCGCTCTTCACATTTCAGTGTTTCGACATGGTACATAAGCACTATCCCTTCTGAGCTTTGTGACTTGCGATATGCGATAAAGGGTTCGGGTCCCACCAAGGGTGCCACATTACTGCCACGTCATCAAACTTTCATTGCGATATGTGGGGTCGGGGCCACATCATCTGCCACGTCACTTGCCACGTTAGCTGCCATGTCATCATGCCACGACATCATATCGCACTTCGCATTTTCTGTGACTTCTGTGTTTGTGCAATATTCCTCCTGCTTCAATTGCGATATGCGATCCGCCAACACTGTTATGAACGTGTATTTGCACGACTCGACCCGTTCGTTCACTCCTTCACGCCTTTGCTTCTTTGGTTGCACCCGTTCATTTCTTCTTTGTTGCACGTGTTCTATACGCATACACCCGATTTGACCCTGCACTGCACAGTTTTATTCTTTTATGCATGACGCTGTCTTTTGCCTCTTTTGCTACTCCTTGCTTCTTTGCCGCTCCTTTGCCTTAAGTAATAATTCTGAAGCTGATCCATGCCTCTTTGTTGCTCCTCTTTGCTCCTTTGCCTTAGAAAATGATTCTAATGCTTCTCCTCTCTACTCCTTTGCCTTAATGATAGTTTTGGTATTGATCCATGCCTCTTTGCTGCTCCTTTGCCTCTATTGCTGCTCCTTTGGCACTTTGTTGCTCCTCTTCCTCTTTTCTTCTCCTCCACTGTACTTTTTCCTTCTTTACCTTATAGCTCCTTTATACTCCAGCTGATCTCGATCTACTCCTTTGTCCTTAATGATAATTCTGGTGCTGCTCCTTTTTGCTCCTTTGCCATCACTGACAATATTTCCAACAAATCCCACTACCGGACTGCCTCTTGCTGCACTGCAAGCTCACTCCTAAATTCTCAGCAAAACGCCCCCCAGAATTTCGACTTACCTCAAGTGTTGCTACTCTGTGTGTGTGTTCTCCAACTGACCCCAAGCCTTCCTTTAATACTTTCCCAGTTGACAAATCAACGACCGTGATCTAATCTCTAATCAACGGCTAAGATTAGAAAAGACTTGATCCTTTCCACTTAGAACATTCTCATCCACATGTTTAAATTAATTCACTTTAATTATTTATTAAAATAATTAATTATTTGAATAACTTAAGCTCTAGGTGGAATTTCTCCAAACGATTTATGGGTCTTGGAGATCTCATGTGTCCTAGCCCCTCCACAAAGTTTCCGAGCTAGAGCACATCCGATGCTACCCAAAAATCAACATATTTCACTACCGAAAGAGTTTAGTGGAAAAATGCAAGTTCACTACTTAACCGGCTAAAAACTGTCTAGTTTACTGGTCCGAATTGCTTTTCCTCTCCAACCGGTAAGACTTGTTGGTTTTGACTAGTACGGTCCGGTTATGATAACATTGGTGCTGCTAGAATCAATAAGAGTAACCACAATTCTTTCCTTTTAAATTTCTTTTTAAACTAAAAATCTAATACTAAATAAATCCCAATGGACAGAAAGGGGCAAAATTGGGTCCTCTTTTTTTTTTTTTTCTCTTGAATTTCTGCGAGCTCTTGTTGATCATTCCCAACTACCTTTAGTTGTTCTTTGGCTATACATTCTATCATGTGGATCATGCTAATAGCTCTATCCTTGTGCCCTTTGAACCACTTCTCTTTGCAGTTAAAACAAAGTTGCTTTTAATGTAAATTAGCATGATAGTAGAGCCTACTACTATACCTTTAAACTTTCCAACAATATGCAAACTAGGAGAAAATTTAGGTTCCACTTTACCTTTGAGCTCTACCTTCATTTTCAGAGGAGGATTCTCTTGACAGGTGGTTTCTGGGAACCTACAAATAGCCTTTTGCTTGTTGAATTCCCTACTCAAGAGGCTGGAAAACTTTGACATACACCCAAATGGATTCTTTAATATGTAGATATACATGGAAACTTCATGCCTAGGAGAAATATTATCTACAAACAAGATAGCTTAATGGAACTCTATAGTAGTATCTTATGGTGCCTTGTTGATTCATGTTTAAGGGCCAAGTAGGATGCAAAACAGTAATAAAATGTAGCTACAAATTGGTTCCAAGTGGTTATCTTTTGTTGACCTCTCTCATCCCGTGAATCAAACACAAAGTTCAAGCCCTTCAAGGTGAAACTTGTAAAATATTTTTTTTTTGTTATTAACCATAGGGTTCAATTTGAAAAGATGAGAGAGTTACTCTATCCAAGCCATTGGTTTGATATCATTGCTAATATGGCCAAACATAGGAATGGGGATGTAACTTTTGGTTCATGGTTTTCTCAATCAGATTGATTCATATTAAATTGCCCATTTGTTTTGTATAGTTGTTTGCAAAAGGCATTAAATCATGGTCATGATGGCCATCCTCTCTTCTCTAATTTCAGTGTCTTCGATGGCCTTGTTCACCACTACTTTCATCTCATCATTCCCTTCTATCCATGGTTACAATCATTGAATAAATGGCCTGATTCATTTTTTCTACAGTGTCTCTTATTCATACATGTGATTTTTATGGCTTCTTCTGCAGCCAGTGAATTATTTGATTTTCAACTATTTTCAATAGCTAAAAAAGAAGCCATTGCTGGTGTTTGCGCATGAAGCAAATAAAGTTCTTTGACACCATTATGATAATCTTAACTTGAACACAATTGATAAACAAGGAAAGAGTAGGAAAAATGAACAATTTTTGTTCAAATGAAGAGCCAAGAAGAGCTTAAAAGAATCAGCTAGTAGCATGCAATGACATGCAGTTGTGACAACGAACTTGAAAAGGTTTTAAGTGCAACATGCAATAACATGTACTGACATGCAATTAAAGCAGTGGACTAGTACATGATGTTTATATTATATAATGATTTACTTATCACAATTTAGAGTATTCTGACAACCATTCTAAAAACTATGCAACTAAATGTAATAGACAATGTTAATATTCCACATACAACAATTTTGTTGATAAAGGTACCCTTCAACAGCATATGGTATTAATTTTCTAAAAAAATGTCGTTGCGCTCGACCAAAAAGTCAATTTTTAAACTACCTACAACAAAACATCTGAACAATATAACAGTTTTTGAGACTTATGTGTTATTTATAATTTCTTGTCTCTCTTACCCCTTTGATCCTTGCATACGGGATAAGTGGATTTACATGCATGCATTGTCTTTAACATTTGACCATCTAGAAAATTCCAATTGATACTTGTGTATCAATTTCGTTTATAACTTACTTTAAAATGTATTTAAGGCAATTAATGTCCCACCAACCATGACATAGCTAAAACCTTAATGACTAAATGACATACAAACAACTAGAATAAAGTACATACAACAAACATAAAGCTCTAAAGACTACATAAGGTACCGATAATTACATGATTACATAAAGTATATTATCTTTATGCATCATTACGCTGATATGCATATATTCTAAGATAATATGTTATTGTTTATGGAATCTTAATCTTATTAACAATTTTGTCTTACCATACTGCTAATGTCATATGTATGCAGAGATCTATCTTACAACCAGTTTTCAGGAGCTCTTCCAGGATGGCTGAACAGTTTGACAGTGTATGCAAATAGTAGTAATTTCTGATATGAATTCATCAGTTGACTTTTTAAGCTAATTTGATATAATTGTCTGTTATTATTAGTAACTTCCTTCTTTACTAGTAAATGTCAGTGTCTATCGTTGGCCAATCAACAAGCCTTTTTCTATCAACTACATTGTACCATTTATAATATGTTATATCATGACATGCAGGAATCTGGTAGGAAATTACTTCGCAAAAAATGAAACAGATAATAGGTAGCCATGCCCTCTTTCTATCTCTTATTTTATTTAAGAGCAAAGACAGATGAAAAATATTGAGTTAATATTGAAAATTATTGTTTGATTTCACTGACTAAAGGGGAAAATGCTAGAATTTAATAGACTACACAAAATCACCGGTCTAATATTTATTCAAGATATAAGCAAATGGGCATGAGTCTAAAACCTGTGTCCTAATATCCTGAATTTTTATCAGTTATATATTTTTAAAAATATTAAGTGGTGTTTCTTTTCGACTATAATCATTGTGAATAATCATTATAATTGGTAATTACTAACAACTTCGTTCTCCCAGATTTCCTGGGAGAGGATTAGGTTGCCTCCAACGGACCTTTCCTTGCAATGGAGCTCAACGTTGTGAGTTATTTTAACTGCTTCCTTTTTTAGTACAAAAGATGCATTTCACATAGGGTCATTTGTTTTATTCCTATGCAGTAGTGTGTGTATATCGGATCCTGCACCTGCAAATTGGGGGTAACTATTAATGTAAAGTGGGCCTTATTAATGAATGCAACAACTTTAAGGTTTTCATTTTCTCATTTTCGTTTGTGCTATGTTTTCAAATTCATGTTGCTTTTACTTATAAAATTACCTTTTATAATCCAACATAGTGAATATGCTCTACCCATGGCCCATTAAACCTTTGATCTTCCTTGTTGGTCTCCATTGAGAAGATTCAACAATGAGCTGTTTGCAGAATTCGATGCAATTTTCAGAATTGTCCTCCATTTTGATAGCTTTACCCGTGGCCATAATTAATTTTGTTATAGCCCTATCCTTGTCTTATATGTTCACATGTTAATGTTGATAATAGATACCAGAAATAAGACTCTTCCCTAATGATTCCTATATAAGAGAAACCTTCCCTTTGGTCATTAGTGATGCTATTTATTTAAGATGTTTTTCTAAAACTTAGTCACTCCGCTATATTTTGTGGAAATATGTATAGAGAGGAAGAGAGAATGAGGAAAATGCTTCATACAACCTTGGGGAATTACACACCTTTCTCATCATTAAATAAATTTTACATAAGTCGGGAATTTTCCAAAATCACCTAAAATGAACCATTTCTAAATATATCTAGGATTTGCATGATTTTTTTTAATTATCTTGACTAATAGTGTCTAAAAATGACTCGGAATGACAACTAACTATCTGACTACAGCTAACCGGAGATATTATTCTTTAACACTCCCTCTGAATCTCAACTATTACATTCACTAGCACTAACAACTCCCTCTTAATTACGACCACTACTGGGTGTTGGTCTCAACTAAGCGTACAATACTTATCCCATTTCAAAAAATTATTTTACTTCTGCATGTTGATGCACAACGCTACCTTGCATAAGTTTTTTCTTCCTTTTGCTCCAAACTTTGTATTCCACATACTTTTTATTCTTCTTTAATATTTCCTTGTCTTTACTCTCATCTTTATCTGGTTCTTTGTCTCATCTACTTGTACCTTGGCTACCATTGAATAAACTTTTTTGTCAATTACTATAAGATCAAAAACAGCATATTCATGTTATTTCATCTTCTACTAATTTTTTTGTTGTAGTTATTGCAGTTTTTCCATTATCACTTCCATCTTTATCATACTTGGTGATTGATAGTCACTCTTCAAGAAATGCTAACTCAACTTCATAATCAAATTCAAGTTTCACTACTAGATTATCCTCACTTGTTACTGCTACTGTAAAGACAATTTTAATTTCATGCACAACATCTTGTACAAAATCACCTTTTGCTTCTGCAATTTCTTCAACTATATTGTTTGGGACAATTGTAGTCTCCATGTGTTGTATACCTTCTTCTATGCCGGCAAACTCTTCCATAGTCTCTCTTGTTACTTCTACAATATCAAAATCTCTTGCTTCTCCCATTACAATGGGAAATTCATTAACAATTGTAATGTTTTGCAACTCAGCTTGATGTTGATCAATGTTGCTCCCCCTTTCACTATATGTCATTTCCAGAATATTCCAAGCTTCTTGGGATGTGGTTACTGCTGTAATCTTAGGAAGAATACTTTCATCCAAACTTTGCTGAATGAGAAACAATGTTGTTGCATCATACTTGTTGTTCACAAAGAGTTGATCCTTTTGATCTTGTGTCATAGCTTCACGGGCTACCTGACTCGAGGGTTCCTCAAACCCATTTGAAATAATGTTCCATAAATTATATATTTGTAATCTAGTTCTCATTTTAATAAGCCCAAAATTCATAAGTTTTACCAAAGAAAATAGGTGATAGCACGTAAGAATATTGAGGAAATTCATATTAATAAGTTTTGGCAGATAAGAACCACTAAGAAAATCCATATTGATCTTTCTCAAGAAACTCAAATACCTTCCAAAACTTTTTTGTAATCCTCAAATACCCTTTTTCATTATATTTTTTAGATAATAATTAAAAATGACTAGAAAAAATCCCCGAATCAAAAACAATTTCCTGAGAACAATTTCTTGAGATTTCACTTTTTCTTGTTTATCCTTTCTTGAACATATTCTAAAAGGTTCTGAAATTTTAAACTAACTGAATAATAATTCCATAACCTCAATACATGACAAATATTTGCACGACTACTTAGTGTATGCAAAATTTTAACGGCTGCCTAAATCCAAAAGAAATCCATTACATCCCTAATGCACCATTAACTCTTTACGTTGGCTACTTTGAAATAATGGGCGTACCTCCTGCGGAGTTTCCAAACTATATATATATATATATATATATATATATATATCACAAACAGAGATAGTTCTTAAAGCGATGAATGATGGCTCACGACAGCGACCAGGGAAAATTCCTGTACCTACGTACGACGGCTGCTTTATGGCATATGGCAGCTTTGCAGAGTAGTAGTGGTAGCTGGGAAACAATGGTTCTACTACAACAAAGGCCATAGTGCTCACTCACCAAAAAAACTGTCAACCTTTTTATGTAGACCTCACACTTAGAAACTCAAATCTGCTATTTCACGATCTTCATGATTTGCTCTCCACTTTGCAAAGAGTCTTAGACCTGCTCTGAAATTGTTCCACTCTGTGAAGAGTTTTATATTGGCTTTGATACTATGAAATTTTTTACATGGAAGTAAAAATTGGAGGAAAAAGCCTTCATACACGCTTGGGGCATTACACACCCTTCTATTTATTAAATAGATTTTACATAGACCAGGAATTTTCCAAAATCACGTAAAATTAACCACTTCTAAAGATATCTAGGATTTGCGTGAATTTTCTAAGAATCTTCTGATTGATAGTGTCTAAAATAATTTTCTAAAATGAGTTGGACTCACAACTAAGTGTCCAACTACTTCAAAGAAGAGAGATTATTCTTTAACATTTTGGACATAGGCTAATAGATAGTCATCAACACCCATAGGATCATCTTTTAAGCTATTAATATTATTCCAAATGACACCAACTCACAATGATGTAAATTCAAATTTGAATCAAAACATGGACAATATTGCAATTCCTTGAACGTTGCTCAATTGATACTTACAAAGAGTTTGCAGTTGTTACAGGCTCCAAAAGAGTGGACTTCAAGGATTCTTAAGATTTGCTATGCCATGAAAGTGAGGATAGGGATTATCTTTCAATCACATTGTTATAGTCTAAGTTATTTCTTTTGTCCAATTTAATCCTTGAAGTCCAAATTTTGGTACCAATTAAATATACAAGTTTGACACTTCATACTTGTGTCTCATTGTGTGCTTTCTCTTTTTGCAATTTCACTGCTATTGTTCTCTCACATGCACTTATAAATTGTCATATCCCACAGGACTTAGGGACTCCAACAAACAACAATTATATTCTTTAAGATCATTTTGGGATAGTCATGGAATTTGATTCAACCTTACTTAGGCAAACCTTATGGCCATTAACATCTCAAAGAAAATAACAAGGCATAGAATTTTTGATGCCCTACACTTACCTTGGAGTTTTACTCTTCAGCCCATCCTTCATGACATTAGGAGTAGAATAAAGAATGAGTAGGGGTTATGTGACATTAATAACCTTGGAGAAACAATGTTTCTAGCTTCAACGTTAAGATATGTGGGCTAAGATTCACCTCTTTCACACTATAGTGATGCTTTGCCTCCTTTACAATTGTGAGGTTTATATCCCATTCCTAGGTGTAGAGCCCTTAATTTTCTCAATTAACAATCATTAACAAAATTGATACTACACAATCCAGCATGAAATTTTTGAAGCAGAATATATCAATTCACTATTGAATACTTACCTGGAAACGTGTTTGAAGATGTTATTGACCCACCATGGCTCCCGCTTCCATTACCAAGTCGTCATTTTCCTCCCAGCCTAACCAGGGTCAACCTCTCTGGTCCCCAGATCCAAAAGACAAGTCTTCTGGCCCCCGTGCCCAAAACTCCAATAACAATCAAGAGCACTCTATGACCCTGTTAGAACTCACTACCCATGTCTCCCATAGTTAGAACTCCTCTGACAGCATTCGGGTCAGTTTTCCCACCTCACTAACTCATGCCCATCAAGTTCCCCCCCCTTCTCCTTTTATACACAAATCCCCTTTCAAGATATTTATTAAAATATCCTCTTTTAATAAATATCTTAGTCAAATTTCCTTTCAAGATATTTATTAAAATATCTTCTCTTAAAATATCTTAAATTAATATTAAAATATTATTATTTCATAACTATCTTGGATTCCTAAATTATCCTGGATTTATTTAAATATCATCATTTAATAAATATCTTGGATTCCTAAAATATCTTGGATTTATTATTAAATATCATCATTTAGTAAATATCTTGGATTTTATTAAAATATTATATTTTCCTTGCATAAGTCAATGCTTTTACTTTCCTTTGAACAATATATTAGTTATATTACGATAGTGGTAGGTATAACTTTTACCTCATAATACATTCATTATTTTCTGGCAAGTTAGGTATTTACTCAATACTTCAATAATTCATGCATTACCCTACACTGAGAATTTTCATAATTGATTAGTGCATATACTAGTGCAGTACACGTGATACATGCATATGTAGCTATCATATGCAAGTCTCATATACATGCTAATATTTCTATGTTCCCTATAACTCGAGTTGGGTCATTACACTAGGTTAGAGACACATAAAGAGTGTACTCATTAGTATATTTTATAAGCATATAAATGCAAAGAAAATAGTTCTACACTCTAGCATCTAGGTTGACATTTTTTTTGGCCCACTCCTCACATCCATGCTTTTCCATGCTCTCACTGTGATACAAAAGATTTGATGTGTGGTGAACTTTCACTCAAGTTGTCAATATTATCTTGATTAAATCATGGATTTGATGCATGGTGGACTTTTACTCAAGTTGTAACTGTTAGTTTTGTAGCATCGAATGTCTTCTAGCCCCGAAACTTTGTGGAGAGGCTAGAATACATGAGATTTCCAAAACTCAGAAATCATTTTTGGAAATTCCGCCTAGAAGTACCTCAATTAGATTTCTAACCAATTTTAAATATTTCCTAAGTCTAAACTTAGCGAATATGGTTCATTAATCAGTATTAATTGAGATAAGGTGAGAATAGTCTAGAAACTCACACGAATCGATCCAGAGATGATACTAGCCATTTATTAAGTTTTAATCTTGGTCGTTGGTGCTCCAACAATGGATTATAAGAGGAGGTCGATTTGGTGATGGAGAAGACACTTGCAGAGTTTGATTTCATTGACAAATCGATTTCCAAAGTAGCAGCAGTTATTTGCCGGAGAGAGAGCCAGAGAGATTGTAGCAGTGAGAGAGGGGCAGAGACAGTGAGGCTGGAGGAGGCATTCCAGATCTAGTGAGTGCATTTTCAGAGAGGAAGAAGAGCCATAGAGAGGCTAACGCCGGGGAAACGCAGTAGTCTCTAGAGGAAAATTGATTTGCTATGGAGGAGAGACATTTTTAGTTCCAGAAGCCGGGAAGGAGTCTCAAAGTGTCGGAGAAGCGTCTTTCCAATCATCAGAAGGCAAACGACTTCATCATAGATAATTCTGAAGCTATATGTCCAGCCAGCTTCGCAGAGGCTAACGCAGAGGGTCAGAGGGCCGTATTTCTGAAGGCAAGACTTGTTGGGAGATTTCTTGTGGGGTGAGGAAAATTCGTCACTAGATTTTTGCCAGATTTATTCTCTATAGGATTGCCATTATTTCGACATCCAGTTGTACTCAGATTTTCTCACTGTTGCATAATAATAAAACCCTCAGCTGCTTCACCGATTTTCCCAAGTTGGTTTTTTTCTGGGAAATTTTGTCCAAAAATAATTGTGTTAATTTTATGTGTGTGTGCTCGCATTTCTTACAACGCTTATTCTTCTGCATTTTTATTTGTGTAGATTGCAGTGTGATTTATTCAATATTTGTCGTAGAAAACAACAAATAAATTGTTACATTCTATTAACAATTAGGAGAATAAATTCTAGTTGTTGTAATAGGACTCTGGTTTGCAATTTTCACATGGTATCAAAGCGTAGTGGATCAGCTGGAGAGATTAGAGGCGAAAAGAAGTAATTTCACTGGTCAGTGTGGGCACTAGATCAAAATTCCCAATGGCAGCGTAGTCACTCTGTCAGGAGGCTGAATTACTTAAGGAGATTCAATTTTTTTGGGTGACGGGCAGAAAAATTCGATCTCTCCATATCGAGTGATTCCAGAGGCAGAGGGAATATCTCAGTATTTTCATTGGGAAGATCTATAGCTGGACGCGGAGGGTTTCTGTAGCAGTTCACTAGAGCAGAACCTGCGTTGGGAGGAAGAAGAGCACACATTGAAGGAAAATTTCTCTTAGGGAACTTCTAGTCTCCGAAGTTCAAATTTACGGTTGCAGATCGACAGTAGAAACTAGCAGAGCCACACATTCTAGGAGAGAGTGTGAGCAGCAAAACAGCAGCCGACCCTGAAAATTCAGATACCCCAAATCCTACTGCAACCACTGATTAGATTTTTCCTATTTGTTAATTACTGAACAAATTATTTACACTGTTACACAGTAAACATCAAAATCAAATACACTGCAACCTACACAACATAAAATACTGCGGAAACTACAACGTAGAAAGGATAGAACCACACACAAAAAAATACATTGTTATTTTTGGACAATCGTCCCTGAAAAAACCAAACTTGGGAAAACCAGTGCAGCAGCTGAGGGTTTTATTATTATGCAGTAGTAATCTAAGTACAAATTGTTGGATGCCCAAACTGGCTATCTGATACAAAGAAAAACCGACAAGGAGATAGTGAGAAAAATCTCACACTGTCACTAGTGATTCGACATTGATTCGGGCTCTGGATGAGCTGCCCTATGCTGTCTCTACGCAGCTACTGCATCAGCCTACGCAGTCACTGTGTCACAACTTGAGGAACTGCGTCGCCCTCTCCTTTTGACCTTCTGCCAACTGGAAACTTGACTCCCTGGCCTTTCGGACTCGCACCCTGACTACTAGCACTAGATCTCGACTGTCTCCCAACAAAATAGCGGACTCCCTTTGAAGCTCTGTGCTGTCTCTCTGTGGCTCTCGATGTCTTCTTTTCCTTGCACTCCTCAGATCTAGAAACTTTCCTCTGGTCTTATTATCTTTGCCCCTCACTGTAACGAAATCACTGGATCTCTCTTTGGAAACTCAACACTACTACTATGAGAATTTGATCTCCCAGTAAATTCGATCTCTGCAAATCTCAAGTGTGTTCTCCAAGTGCCCATCGAGTTCCTTATTATAATCTCTCGTTGAGACATCAACGACTATGATTAGATCTTAATCAATTGCTAATATTAACTTGGACTCGATCCTTGTCTTTATATAGAAGATTCGAACATGATTTAATTAATACCCTTTAATTAATCACATTTCCAAAGTTTAGACTTAGGAATACATTAAAAATTATTACTTATTTTAATAAAATCATCTCTAGGTGGAATTTCACCAAGCGATTTCTGGGTCTTGTATAATGCATGTGTCTTAGCCTCTCTGCAAAATCTGGAGGCTAGAGCACATCCGATGCTACAAAAATCAACACTTCCTCTTAGCGAGGAATGTGCTCTAGTGCTGCAACCTACTGAAGCACCACTCTGATTTTGCACCATCTCCTGCTCTACTGTTGATGTCTGGCCTCTATGCCCACCAACCACTGCGCAACTCTGATTTTGTGATGCATCTGTCTTGCTGCTGACCCTGCATACTGTTGCCAACTACTGCATCTACACTACAACTTTGTTGTTGCTACCACTGCAACTGAGAGATGTCCATCATACTGAACCAACTGTGTTCAGTAAGATGCATCTGTCACCTGAGTCCTGACTGTTGCTAGTAACTGCGCTGTCACTTATGCCGCTGCGCTGCTGTTGACTCTGAACTATGCCATATGCATTGCTTCCAACTCTGCTCTAGGTTGCTCAGTCTCAGACCGTTACTAGCTACTGCATCTGTCACTTTGGCACCTGACTGCACCAACTGTCACTGGTCCATCCTGCTACTGCTACTATGGGCTCCCGTAGCAAGGTATTGATCCAAGGGGTGGACTCCTCAAGGATCCTGCCCATCTGTAGTTCTCTTGAGCTACAAAACCAAATCACCCCACCTCTCTCCTGGAGGTATCTCGGTGATCATGGAAAAATCTTCCTCTAGCCTGGAGGACAACCTATTTATCTCAGCCGATGCAGATTGTTGATCCTGCTTCTCCTCTTTGTCCTTCTTCCTGAGAGGACATTGAGAACTATAGTGGCCTAACTTGCCACATCTGAAGCATTTGATCTTTGAAACATCCTTCTTTCTTTTGCGTTGTTCCTGCTGCCCCTTTGATGCAAGGGTTTCATTCTCCTCCTCCTTCTCGAGCTTCACCCCACTGCTGCTGCTGGCACTTATGGTGCTCTTCACCAAGTCTCGCCTCATCTCTTCTTGTTCTAGATCAGCCCCAACTCTTTCCCAATCCGACAACTTCTCTCTGCTCAAGATACTCTCGACAAAGACTTGCCAGTCCTCTGAAATGTTGTTGAGGGCTAGCCGTACAAACTCTGTAGACTGTGGCGCTGCTCCTATAGAAGCTATCTAATCTTGGATATCTTGAAGTCTTGCTAGGAAGGGATATATGTGTTCCCCCTTCTACATCCTGGTCACCCTCAGCTTCTCCTCCAAGTACATCTTGCGCTGCTTGGAAGATCCCTGATATAGCTTGGCCAATGCATCCCACATTTATTTGGCAATATCCTTGACCTCTATGTGAGATACCAAATGATCCCGAACTCCGTCGAGGATTATCCTCTTGGCCTTCGCCATTTCCTTCTTGTAGGCCTTCTTCTAATCTGGGTCTGTGGGTACAACTACCACTGAACTGTTATAAGTCTTGAGATCATACTCGTCTAAAAGCCAAGTGATTCTAACCTTACAGATCACGTAGTTCGAAGCACTGTCCAACTGATCTTGATCTCTCAACCCATCTAATGCCATCTCGCTAACCAAAGTCAAACTCAGCCTCTATCCCTCTACGCAGCTACCGACTGGCTCTATGCACTCCTTGCTGGAGTGAGCAAATCTTCCTTTGGCTACTGTTGCTCTGCGTGGAAAATTAGAATTTCCTGGCAACAAATTCTCTGAGGTCAAAATTCCCTTATTAGTGTGTGCTCTTCTTTCCTTCTAACGCTATTCTGCTCTAGCAAACTGTTGTAGAAAAACTGCATCCCATCTGAATATCTACTCTGCGTGGAAACTGTTGTTGTTTCTCCGTCTGCCTTTGACAATTCTCAATCTGGAAATTTTTTTCTTTGTTGACTCACTCAGAGAAGCAAAATTTTCCTCAAAAACTGCCCTGCTGGCTAATGGACTGCGCAACCTTCTAGGGTTTCGAGCAGATGCCTACACAGTGCCTCGAATGACCCTCTTTCTTTCTACAACTGAGCTCCTCCACTTTTATCTACGCTCTGATACCATGTGAAAATTCGGATACCCTGAATCCTATTGCAGCAATTGATTAGATTTATCCTATTTGTTAATTACTGAACAAATTATTTACAGTGTTAAACAGTGAATATTGAAATCAAATACACTATAGCCTACACAAAATAAAATACTGCGGAAAATACAATGCGGAAAGGATAGAACCACACACAAAAATACACTGTTATTTTTGGACAATCGTCCCCGAAAAAACCCATCTTGGGAAAATCAGTGCAGCAGTTGAGGGTTTTATTAGTATGCAGTAGTAATCTGAGTACAAAACATTGGATGCCAAAATTGGCTATCCAATACAAAGAAAAACTGATAGGGAGATATTGAGAAAAATCTCACACTGTCACTGGTGATTCGACACTGATCTGCGCTTTCGATGAGCTACCCTACGTTGTCTCTACACTGCTACTATGTTAGCCTACGCAGTCACTGCATCACAGATCAAGGAACTGCGTCTCCCTCTCCTTCTGACCTTCTTCGAACTTGAAACTCGACTCCCTGGCCTTTCGGACTCACACCCCGGCTACTGGCACTGGATCTCGACTATCTCCCAGCAAAATAGCGAACTCCCTCTGAAGCTCTGCGTTGCCTCTGCATGGCACTGTGCTGCCTCTCTTTGGCTCTTGATGTCTTCTCTTCCTTGCACTCCCCGGATCTGGAAACCTTCCTCCGGTCTTACTATCTCTAACCCTCACTGCAACGAAATCACTGAATCTTTCTCTGGCAACTCAGCGCTGCTACTCTCAGTATTTGATCTCCCAGTAAATTTGATCTCTGCAAATCTCAAGTGTGTTCTCCAAGTGCCCATCGAGTTCCTTCTTATAATCTCTCGTTGAGATATCAACGGCCATTATTAGATCTTAATCAATGGCTAATATTAACTTGGACTCGATCCTCGTCTTTATCTAGAAGATTCACTTCTACTTTAATTAGTACCCTTTAATTAATCACAATTCCTAAGTTTAGACTTAGGAATACATTAAAAATGATTAATTATTTTAATTAAATCATCTCTAGGTGGAATTTCACCAAACGATTTCTAGGTCTTGTAGGATGTATGTGTCTTAGCCTCTTTGCAAAATCTCGAGGCTAGATCACATCTGATGCTACAAAAATTAACAACGAGCATAGAGAAGAGGGAGTTTTCGACATTGTTAGAGATGGCCACTACAGGGCTTAGACACTAGAATAGGTTGGATGGTGCTTCCAACTATGTCATCTGGAAGGAAAGGATCTCCTTCCTTCTGGATGAATTTGGCATAAAGGCCTACATCGATAATGTGGTGGTGATCCCCACAGATGCAGATCAGTTGAAGGAGTACAGAAACGAGATGGCACAGGCGAAGCGATTGATCCTAGATGGAGTCTGGTATCATGTAGTCTCACATATAGCTGGCAAGGATACTGCCAAGTAGATGTGGTATGCTCTTGCCATGCTATACCAGGGTACTTCCAAGCAGCGGAAGATGTACCTAGAGGAGAAGCTAAGGCTCATCTGGATGCAGAAAGGGGAAGGCATAGACCCCTACCTCACCAGGATTCAGGAAGTCCAAGACCAGCTAGCGGCTATTGGGGCAGCGCCTTAATCATCAGAGCTATTACGATTAGCTCTCAATAGCATCTCAGAGGAGTGGCAGGTCTTTGTCCAAAGTATAGTGGGCAGAGACACGCTACCAGGATGTGACAGGATGTGGTCTGATTTGCAGCAAGAGGAGTTGAGACGAGCTCTTCTGAAGAGCTCCATCAGTGGCAGTAGTAGCAACGGGAAGAAGATGGTGAAGGAGGAGGAGAATGTGGCCCTTGCGTCTAAGGGACAGGGGGAGCAGAGGAAGAAGAAGGACATGTCTAAGGTCGAGTGCTTCTAATGTGGTGAGCTTGACCACTATAGTACCCAGTGTCCTCTCAAAAAGAATGAAAAAGAGGAGAAGCAGGACCAACATGTAGCTTCTGCAAAGATCGAGAGGCTTTCCTCCAGGATGGAGGAAGACTTCGCTATGTTCGTTTATATACCTCCAGGAGTGAGGTGGGGTGACTCGGTGTTGTAGCGCCAGAGCACTACAAATGGGTAGGATACTTGAGGATTCCACCTCTTGGATCAGTACTTGGCTACGGGGGCCCACCGTATTCAGTAGCAGGATGGACTAGTGGCAGTTGGTGCTGTCAGATGCCAGAGTGACAGTTGCAGAAACTAGTAGCAGTCAAATGCTGGGGAGCGCAGTGTAGAGTTGGCAGCAATGCATATGGCACAGTACAGAGTCAGCAGCAGCATAGATTCCTTAGTGACAGTGAAAACGCTAGTACTAGTCAGGACTCAAGTGACAAATGCATCATACTGAACACAGTTGGTTCAGTTTTGTATGTTTTTCAGTTGTAGATGTTGCAGTAGCAGCAACAACAAAATTGTAGTGTTGGCAGCAATACAACAGCAACACAGATGCAATGCATATCAGAGTTACGCAGTGGTTGGTGGGAAGTAGCAACCAGACATCAACAACGTGACAGGATATGGTGCAGAACAAAGTGTTGCTACCAGGAGTGCAACAATGATAGAACACATTCCTCGCTAAGAGGAAGTGTTAGTTTTTGTAACATCGGATTTGTTTCCGCCTAGAAGTACCTCAGTTAGATTATTAACCAAATTTTAAATATTTCCTAAGTCTAAACTTAGGGAATATGGTTAATTAATTAGTATTAATTGAGATAAGGCGATAATAGTCTATCAACTCACACGGATCGATCCAAAGATGATCCTAGCCATTGATTAAGTTTTAATATTGGTCGTTGGTGTTGCAACAATGCATTGTAAGAGGAGTTCGATGTGGTGATGGAGAAGACACTTGGAGAGTTCGATTTCATTGGCAAATCGATTTCCAGAGTAGTAGTAGTCAGTTGCTTGAGAGAGAGCTAGAGAGATCGAAGCAGTGAGAGAGGGGCAGAGAGAGTGAGGCTCGAGGAGGCATTCTAGATCTAGCGAGTGCATTTGCAGAGAGGCAGAAGAGCCACAAAGAGGCTGACGTTGGGGCAGCGCAGTAGTATCTAGAGGCAAATCGATTTGATGTGGAGGAGAGACATTTTCAGTTCCAGAGGTCGGGAAGGAGTCCCAGAGTGTCGGAGAAGCATATTTCCAGTCAGCAAAAGGCAAAGCGACTTCATCATATATCAATGTGAGGCTAGACGTCCTGCCAGCTACACAGAGTTGCGCAAAGGCTGATGCAGAGGGTCAGAGGGCCATATTTCTGAAAGCAAGCCGTGCCAGGAGATTACTTGTGGGGTGAGGAAAATTCCTCACTAGATTTTTGCCAGATTTATTCTTTGTAGGATTGCCAGTATTTCAGCATCCAGTTGTACTCATATTTTCTCACTGCTACATAATAATAAAACCCTCAGCTGTTGCACCGGTTTTCCTGAGTTGGGTTTTTCCGGGAACTTTTTTTCCAAAAATAATTGTGTTAATTTTGTGTGTGCTAGCATTTCTCTCAATGTTTATTCTTCTGTGGTTTTATTTGTGTAGATTGCAGTGTGATTTATTTGGTATTTTCTGTAGAAAACAACAAATAAATTGTTACATTAAATTAACAATTAGGAGAATAAATTCTAGTTTCTGCAATAGGATTCCGGTTTGGAATTTTCAGAGTAATAGGCATCATGGATTTGATGCATGGTAGAATTTTTTATCTTTAATCAAATTTGTTGGAAAGTGGTTTGTAAATAGTTGGTATGTTGGTTCGCCACTGACGTTCATAGGAACCATGGTTAATGAACGGGATTCGATAGATTTAGACCCAACGCTGAAAGACCTATTAGCTGTTTGGGGACACAAAGTGTCGGCGAAGAACTTGGAGCGGTATATTCCAGCATTCTATGAAGCAGGACTGAAAAACAAAGATTCGAGAGGGGCCTAGGGCACTGCGAATGACACAATACTCTTAGAGGAAAGTTTACATAGTACTTTCAACTGTGCCTGGAAGGAATAGAAAGATCCAGGGTTTTTCTAGCAGCTGACAAACCCTGGAAAGGAAGGAATAGCAAAAGTCTCAACAAACCTTGTAAGTCCTCTTCTGCCAGGTAATTTTTCGATCCCGTTTTTTCAGGGGGGCTTGAAGACATTGTAGCAAACTGTAGCATTCAGAGTAACGTAGGTCTTAAGGGTTTCTTGGGAGGGAGCCACAGATTCCAGGATCTAGGCAAAGGAACCCATTTGGATGCTCCTAGTGCCCACAAAAACCCCCATCAATGGCAAGGAACAAAATTTCTCGAAAATCTGCTCTTTTCACAGGGGAGTGAAGCGGTGGGATCTTGGTCGGAGGTAGGAAAAGTTTTCCCCCAAACCCTAGTGGTTTGTGTTTGCCTGTGTTGGGACTTGCGGGGTTACAACAACCTGATCCTCAAGCCAAGGAACAAGGAAAGTGTTTTGCAACCCACAGAGGTGAGGAGCTGCAGGAGGTGGCTGGGGCTACTA